>CALSCE010009502.1:1373150-1392770 GCA_943593645.1 Bovichtus variegatus | reverse complement strand
GTGTGTGTGTGTGTGTGTGTGTGTGTGTGTGTGTGTGTGTGTGTGTGCGTGCGTGCGTGTGCGCGCACACACACATACATGTGGGATTGTACAAATCGCATCTGTCATCCACAAAACACACGTCACTGTGTCCTGTATCTTAAAAGCAACACACATACACACAGCTCGCTGCTTTTACAGTTTGGTTTGGGAGACCGCTGAGTATATAAATAATTGCTGGTTCAGTGTCTGGGACTGACAGCCTGTAATAACACCAAAGGGATATTATATATTAATATAATGTCACTGTCATTTGAGGTCAGTTTTAACTTCTGTCATTCTCACTTCTCCTTGTGACAAAATCTTGTCATACAAACAGCCAAAAACATTTGAAATTTGTGACTCATGTCTGCAAGTGCCCTTGCCTTTTTGGCTGCAGAGCTGTGTAAAGCAGCTTTAGGCGTGCAGCAACACCTTCAGCGATTAAAAAGGCTTCAATTAAAACGGGCATGAACGACCCAATAGCTTATGAATGAACATGAGGCTGCATCTACCTACACATGTGCACATAAGCACACACACACACACACACACACACTCTCTGCTAGATATGGCCAGATGGTGTAATCCTTCAGTATTCTCTGTGTTTCACATTTTTTCCCCTCCTGTGTTGGGATTATGCTGTTGTCCAATCGGATTTCGGCCCACTTTCCAGTGATGATGTGAGATGAATGATAGGCGGGTGGGTGAGTGAGGCCGGCATGCAGTAAACACACTGCACGTTGGGTTGTACAACATACCGTGTTGGATATAATCGCTCCACACTGTCAAAATCGCTGTGCCATTTGTAGAGCCGGTCACTGACCATCAATGCTCAGGTAAGAGACAAATCAGAGCCAGGTTCGCTGAGAAATGTGTGAAGAACTATTTCACAACAAAAGGCCACTTTGGACAGTTGCCAAGGTGTTCATGTTTGGAGGAAACAAACATTAGTTTGATGATTACAGTGACAAACTTTCCTTTCTTAAATTCTCAAAAAGCTGATGCACAGCGAGAGCCTTTATTTTGACAATACAAACTGGATGCATTTTGTTGTAGCTTGGCTTTATAGAGTTATTGTTATTAGGACAAGAAGTTGTATGGACTAGAAGGACTGATTTAAATTGGATTTAAATGATGTATAGCATGACATTATGGCTGCAATACACTTCAGAGATCATTTTTTAATACATTTCAGGGTGCAGTATTCATTTGCTGGAGATTTCAGTATCCATTATACCTCCTGCTGTACAATCTAAAAAATGTCAACCTTTAAGACATGTATTTCCCTGGACGCTTTCAGTATGCTTCCAGATAATCTCCATCGGATATTTAAAAAAAAGAAAAGCATCTTAGTCGTTGCATTCATTTTGTGATTGAGTGTTTTAAATTAAGATGACAATGCCATTTTCATGTCTCAGTGTGTGTGTTTGTGTGTGTGTACAAGGTTCAATTTCCTAGTGTCAACACCAGAATGGCATCTTATTTTGACTTCCATTCTAACTGGTTCGTTTCAGTGTATCCAGACATTGTAGAAAACTCCCAGCCACTTACTGACATATGTAGTCTAATTTCACGCTTACTTAGTTGTTTTAGCACTCGTGGCAGATTAGCGAACATGCCGGGCCTCATACGGAAGAGAGTGTGTGCGCTGATTAAGTGCAGATGCACATTTAATCAGGACAGAGAATGAAAAAGTGTGTGTGTATGAGAGTGGGACCGTGTAATTAGTGCACATATGCTCACATTCACAGTGTGACATGCATGTGTGCGTCTGACTGCTCATACTGCACATGAGAGTCTTTTTGCACACAGGTTCATTATGTAAGAATTCACAGTCATGAACACAACCGTTGTGTGTAAAGAAGCAATTCTGTTGCTGTCCACGCCTATGCTGTTATCTCCACTAGGGTTGGAGATTTTTGAAACCATATAGACTTTTCGGCACTGTAAGAGCTTTATCTATCTCTCTTCCCACGTAGGTCATTGCTTCCTGTGTATGGTGGATGTGGTGCCAGTGAAGAACGAAGATGGCGTGGTGATCATGTTCATCCTGAATTTCGAGGGCATGACTGATGAAGTACTCAAAGACCACAAACAGGAGCTAAACCACCGCCTGCCCACCTGGCTTGTCACCGGTAGCTACTCACTAAGCTTATTCATTTGTTTGTTGTTTTATATTTTTATAATAATCAATTTACATGTACACACGGATTGTTGATCTATTCACACAAATAATATTGAGACAAATCTATCTCCATACCCCACACTTACTTTGAATATATTTGAGTCAAGCCTGTTATCAATTTATTTCAATTTTCTTTTTAAAAGCTCAGAAAATCATCAGAACAAACATTGAAGACACAATAAATGTCAGTAACTATTAATAGAGCATTTGTACAAAACAGTAGAGTAAGTGCACAGACTATACATAGAAGTATAGAAATAAACATTGCCCTGTTGATGACACACCACTTTTAAAAATTACAATTTGACTGGTTCAGTGCTTAACATATTTTTCTAACATTCCTTTCTGCCCCTTTACATCCACTTTTCAATAACTTGAATAGTATATTCAGTTAGTGAGAAGTGACAAACTTCACTTTAATTCACCTGGATCTTTAGTTGGTTTCATTTTGCAGAAAGGCCTTGTGATTGTGATAAGTAATTGTATTCTTGTGAATCCTGGATATGTGTGTTTGATCAGGTTTTCAAAAGGTTTTTTGTTTCCCATGAACATGAATGTTCACTTAAGGTTCCAGAGTGATAACCCTGCGGGGAAGCATCTGAACTAGGAGAGTGATAATATTTTGAATCAAGTAACCCTCTCAACCAGATTTCTTGTTTAATTAACTTTGTGCCTAAAACCAAAATCTAATCAACGTTACTGTCCCAGATTCCTCTAGATTGTTTTTAAAACTGCACTATAAAAGTCTTTTAGACTCAGCGGGATCCAGTTAAAATCTGCCTCAATCCAAGCATGACCTCCACTAGAATATCCTGCCATATCCTATCTCCACTTGTTTCTCTCTGTGATTCACACTTTCCTTTCATTTCCCTATTCCATTTTCTCCTTCCTGCCACAGTTTAATAATCCACCTGTCACTATGCAGGCAATAAGTCTTTTCCTCCATCTTCCATCATCCTCTCTTCCAGGCCGTCCACGAGGCTTCAAACTGCGTCTTCCCCATCTTCGCTCATTGTCCAACAGTAAAGTGTCTCTTGACGACGCAGAGGCCGCTCAAATCCCGACTGCTACATCCCTGCCGCTGCACCCAGACAACCACAGTCATGAGTCTCTAGGCCTGGGAGAGTACCTTCATCTTCCCCCCTTACCACTCAACCACCAGGAGAAAACCAGTGGAAGCAGGTAGGTCCTGTGAAGGACATGTTGGGCACCTAGAGATGGGTTAACAGTTTATTTTAACGGCTTATGTGGAACATGTCTCACACTCTTGAATGAATCCTGCGGCCTATGTACAGCCATGTGAGCATGGTGATATATTACTAGTTGATATTTAACCCAGCATGCAGAAATATACAAATAGAATAAGCGAAAATAACACTTTTGTATTGCATGCAAAAAACTGCATATTTTTTCCCCCCAAAACTGCATGGGATTAGCATAAAATGGCCGTGCCAGTTTTTCTCAAATTAACTTTTGAGCATTATTTAGTGTCGTGTTCTTATAATTTGAAATAGAGATGCGTAGAAAACAATTTCGGAAAACTTCTCTTCAGGTAAACGATATTTATTCGATGATGATGTGATGAGCATTACAAAAGTACGCAGCTGCGGTCCGTCCTATTTCACCGTTCCACAGACCACATTAAAGTAGTTACTCTGTCTCACGGATCCACAGAACGGCCCCGATCTATTGTTTTACAAGATCTTTTATACCCGCCGCCTTTCAGGTACAGTCTCCTCCCATTGGTTGGCTAGGGCCAGGTCCTATTGGCCCCTTGTTGGCACTTAAGCGTGTCCACGCCTCTTAGTGCTTCTCTGCTCCGGTCAGATCTTCAGTCACCCTTTTAAGAAGTGGTGTACCCTTACGTTTTACAGTTTACAATATTGTATATCATTTCAGTTTATTGGTCATTCTTATGCAGTCACTTAATTTTAACAACATTTAACACTTCTAAATATGAGAAGAATAATAAGGCACATAATAGTTGAACATTCATAATACTTATCAATAAGGATGTAATAAAGGTGCATTGTAACATCTAAGACATTGATTTTTCTTACATTAGCCTCCTCTCGACAAGCTAGCAAGACCTGGTTGGATTTTTAAGAGCTTAATAACCATTATGTCCATTTCTGTTTCCTAGATCAGCTCTTCAGAGTTGGCCAGAAGACCGCCAGGAGGACCAGCACACCTTACTGAGCCCCGAGCCTCCTTTACCCCCTACTCCTCCTCCACCTCCCCACAGAGCCCACCTGGTGGGTCCCCTCGCCCAGTCGTCACCCTGCGTAGCGCCTCACTACCACCACCACCACCTCAGCCTCAACCCGGACGCCTCGGGCTCCAATTGCTCTCTGTCTTGCAGCCGCTCGCGGGAGAGCTTCCACAGCATGCGTCGCGCCTCCTCCGTAGATGAGATCGAGGCCATGAGGCCCAACTGGGACAGAAAGAACCGCAGAGCCAGTATCCGACCGGGCTGCAGCAGCACTGGTGAGGAAGAGCTGGTGGAAAAAACAACTTTTCTATTATCCCCTTAGATTTTTACATTACTGTCTGTGTGTGTTTGCAGGTGCAGTGAACAGTAAGTCCAACATATTGAACTCCACGTCCGACTCGGACCTCATGCGGTACCGCACCATTTCCAAAATCCCTCAGATCACCCTCAACTTTGTGGATTTCAAACCTGACCCACTCATCGCCCTGCCCTCCGGGGAGATGGACATTATAGCTCCCTGCAAACTCATCGACCGCACGCACCACGTGACAGAGAAAGTCACACAGGTAGGACACATCTATAGAGTGTGTGGTGTGCAACACAGGCTGAGAGGTTGTGCTTGTGTTATTGTGAGAGTGTTGCCCTGAACCAATCTGGGCTGCTGATTTGTTTTTGCGTCAGACTTTGCGCTTTTTCTTTTCTCCGCTGCAGTTTAGCCCATACTGAACTGTTAAGGTTCAGTGGAAATGTATGAGCTCATGTACTGTATACACTTCTACACGTTTGTAGGTGCTCTCAGACAGTAAATTAGCATAATTCACACAGCGCCTGCCTGCTCCTTCCACTCGCTATAACCTGACAAGTTTTCCTGGGGGAGATAAGGCGTGTGAGAATGAGATTGATTGAGCTCTGATGAGATGAGGATGGAGGGTGGTGTGGCGGTATTCCAATTACTGGTAATTGACTTTGGGAGTAACAAAGAAAGGATATATGGGACAGGTGAAAGATTTTTCATTGTCTTAGTCTCTCTTCTCCAACTCCCATGTTTCACCACAGTCAGAACTACTGTCACTTCCCTTCTTCTCTCGCAGGCTGCAGACATCACCTCCCTCACACTATTTAATCTTAAAAAAGCTCTCAGTAGATGTTCTGAAGTTCTGTGTGACACCTGGTTACAGTAACAGCGTGTACAATGTCACTTCCTATAGCTAGCTGCGTTTGGTTTGTATAAAATGGAATCAGTTCAGTGCAAATATGTGGGAGCTCTGGATATCTTGAATTGACAAAAAAAGACAAATGTCAACTATGTTTCCATGCTATTCCGATTTTGAAACAGATGAGCTTCAAATGAACTGTGTTCAGAATTTTCGTGTTGAAAAATAATTTGTGTCTGGCCACCACCTGTGTTTTTTCACCACATCTGCTCAAAAAGCATATACCAAAGTAATTAAGTTGAGGAGACAGGGAAGAGGAGACCATATGGGACTTCTTCAGGGAAGGAACGGCTGCTTTGACCTAATTTTTACAATGGTGCTTGTTTATTTAGCAAACAAGTAAAGAGGGAACCCCAGATTATAAAACGTCTTTTTGGATGTCATTGTTGTCAGTGGAGAGTTTTATTGAAGGCAATGGTAACACAAATAATGTGGTTTATAGGGAAAGTTTTCTTGTCTACTTGAGTGGAAAGGTCAATTGAGTATTGGGCCTTATTTTCTTCTTTGTTTTCTGGAGTTACTTATTTATTTGTATTTGTGCACATGCATGTGTATTCAGCAGATATATCTCAGATTAATGTCCAATTTGACATCTCTTCAAACAGCTTCCTTTACATTAATCAGTTTGTTATGAAGCCCGTATCTCCTGTGGGACTTGGATGACTACAGTGAACAGCAGGGGAAACAATTATAGCAAAAACTGTGCCATCAACTTAAGCTGTCTGACAAAGATGACATCTAACATCCCTAAAACAGTGACCAGATGTTCTTTCATGCTGTATTTCAAAATGAATGATTGGATATTGTTAAATCGCTGTCTCTTGTCTGAAAGGGTTTTGAGATTGTTACAGGATAAAGGAGTTTTTTTCCTTTTTCGAGCACCTCTCTCCTTTCAGTTATCATTGGTTTGTCTGATTTATTTTTGGATTTTCAGCAAAAGCATTTTCTTCTTTGAAACATCATCTCCTGCCATTCAGCGTGGAGTTTGAAAAAATAACCTTAAGCTGAAGATCTGAACCCTATTTAATTATTGTTTCATTGTGCCTGATTGTATGTCACTGTGCTCTGTCAGATGGTTAATTTCAAACCATAAAATACACAGTATGCATGTCACAGAATAAACACACGATATAGACACGTCCTTACACATTTTTTTCTCAGATGCATATACAGTATGTTTTTGTTTAAACCCAACAGAAAATAACTTTTTTTTTAATCTACCTACCTGCATACTGCTCTCTAAAACAACTACGTTGGAACACTGAATGACTCCAAGTACTATATTTTGATAAATTATGTTCTTAAATGATTTCATTTTATTGCCGGATTTATTTTTGCTAGAAATTGTCCGGTTTGACTCTCCGAGATGAGTAAGAATGGGAACATCAGCAGAGAATAATCCAAAATTGATGATGTAACACAATATAAATCTAGTGTAATCATGCTTCACCGTATGTTAGGTGCAGCTGGCAGGTCAAAACATAACCCTCTGTGTATGTCACTGTGTATGTGTGTGTGTATATGCGTGCATGTGCATTAACCCATACTGTAGTTACATTGTAGTGCAGATGGAGGAGGCAGCACCAGCTGTGTCTCCAAATGCTATGGACTGCTATTTAAAGACAATTAAGGGGAAGAATGACGTAAGTAAACACACAATGAGCTGCATTTTCACTGCACATATCTGACATCCATATAACAGGAAAATGCTCTTTTGTAACAATATATGTCTTAGTACGAAAACTCACATCAGATAATGGTGAAAGAAATAGTCATGGTATCATAATAAATCTCATCAGCGGGGTGTGTTGATGTTAGTCCCATAACTCCCTTAAGGAATCTCTTCCACCTGCCCTCTGACTTTCCTTTGGAGTTCATGAGTCTCCTGGTTTTCAGTCCAGCTGATTTCAGTGATCGCTGCGTTTTCAACTACAAAGAGAGAAATAATCAGCTAAATCTACAACTGAGCTGCGTGGTTCAACTCAAAACCTTCTTAGTCTTTGATCCACGCGGTAAATGCCTGAGAACAACTGTTGGGGTGCGTGTGATGTTGTTGTCGGAGCTCCTGCATTACCAGCTCAGGCCTGAAGATAGCAGCACCACACCAGGTCATGTGATGACAGGCCTCTGCAATCCCTCAGAGGAGCAGAGAAGAAGAAGATTTTGAAAGGCAAACAAAGCTGAATAATTTAAGTGTTCCATAAAACATCTGACATCCTGAACAAGAACACGTGCACATTTTCTCTCTCATTTGGAATGATGGATGGATGGATGGGGAGCAGTTACGCCAAGAAAGAGTCTTACTCTTTCTTACTGCTGAGCAGACCCCCGAACAGTGTAGAGAAAAACTGGCATCATGCCTCACTACACACTTGGATGTACACATACACAGTTTAGTGACACTCATAGTTTCTATGACGATGGTCATGTTCTATAGGGGACACTTGGTTAGAGCTACGAAACAATACACTCCACACACTCACCCAGCTCCATACATGGCATTCCGACAGACATCTATAAGCATCCACACATACTCACTCAGTAGGGCGAACGCACTTGCAACGCCCTGAGACACTCTTACACTCATACACTGCCTCTCCACTCAAGCAGCATGTCACATCCAACCCCACAGACGGCACACACCGCGCCAAACCATCTCCATCTCTTTAAAGTCTAACAGAGAGCTACTGCAGCGAGTGCACAGAGTTTGAGTATTGGTGCATGTGTTGGTAAATAGTGTTTATATTGCTGCATGTGAGAATGTTGATGCAGGTGTCTATTTTAGTTTTTAATGTAAAAGGCTGAGAAGGTTGAAAATAGTGATGTATTTATTTAAAAGCATAGTTTGAAAAAAAACATATATATATACTGTATATAATTTCCAGCATTCGTGGTTATGTATTTTCCATACTTACAATTATATGAATTACTTTCTCAGTATTTATTCCTCACATATTGTATAGCAGCTATTCATGGATTCTTTTAGTTTCAGGCCAAGTATTGGTGTGGCTTTCAGGAACTCTGCTGGTGCAATTTGTCTTTGTGTCGTGTGTGACGATACCAAGGTCCACTTCCAATTTAGAAACACAACATGAGCTCTGAACTGAACGTAACCTTTATGGTACTTTGACAATACCCAGTCCCAATTAAGCAGCATATAAAAAATCCCAGCATTTTGGCTAATCATCTAAAAAAAAGTCTTGGTGACAAAAAAAGTTGGGACAAAAAATGAGATGACAGTCTCATAAATGTAATGCCGGGCACCCTGGTGGAGAAATTGTGAATGGGGATAGCAAAAAATAGTCAATTAAAATGATTTATACGGTAAATTGTTCTGAGCCAGTTCATTCCTCTTCTCCCCCTGCTGAGGCACAGCAACTAAAACTCAAACTGTTTCCCTCCAGTATAATACATCAACACAAACACCCATATAAATACTTAAAAATTAGCTATTTTTGTGATTAAAATAATTTATGTCTGACATTCTGTGTCACCATGTGGAACCACTGCTACTTTGTGTATTCTGAGCTGTGTGCATATAGGGTATTCATACAGGACACTGTAATGAACCACTTATCAAAGCACACTCATGCCTTTACAGACTTACATTACATTAAATATAATGTAGGTTGTGTATATTTCTTTAATGAGCTGGCTTTACAGGAAATGAGATTAGGAGATCTCTGTGGAGAAAGCAGGAGGATGGTGTCACATCTTCACTGTACTTGGTGTGTTTGGGTTTAAATATATATCCTCATTTGTGAGGGGAAAGTGCAGTATATTAAAGGTCGATACGGGTATTTTAATGGCCGATGTCAATGTTTAGAGAGCAAGCCGTCCGATATATAATGCTGATACGTTGTTGTTGTCTGCATTGTCTCCGTTTGCTGAAGTAGATCTGAATGCTGTCTACAGTGCACTTATTTAAAATGAAAAAAATTATCAACTAAATAAATGTCCATAGCTAATCAGAAAAATAAACTTTGAAAAAGTAACTTATATATGAAAGAAATGAATTGACTTTTAGTGCACTTAACGACAGCATTTATTAGCAGATGGCAGCATCTCCTCGTTTCTGAGAAACAAAGAAAATGTATGAACTTACATAAATAAAAAATAAATTAAAAAATTCAGTTTGATGGCCTTTAGTTGGCTCAGTGAAATACTATAATATTAATTTAAAAAATATTCGGCCTTATGAGCACAGGCATTAGCCTATGCCTATTATCTCAAAATGGCATGAATTGGCCTGATTAATTGATCTATCGCTACAGTATATTCAGTACAAGTTTGTATGTGTAGGTTTTGTGTGTGTGCTCTATAACACTATGTGCCTTTCTAGGTAGTTGTCCATCTTTCACATTTCTCTACAGTACACATGCATGGACTGGGGTAGTTACAGTATGGGTTAAAAAAACCATCATAGTAATTCCTGCATATTTTATGTGGTTGAGGGATTTTTGACATGCAGACATGCCATTTGTTTCCTGTTTGTTATATTAATTGTATATCCTTCATTGCTTTTTTCTTAGTAAAATGAGTAGCCTGATTATTCTCTTCAATAGAGTTAGACAGCAAATATTTTCAACTTAAGCATCTGGACAATTTTGACAAAATCTATGGACAGAAGCTTTTTAATATATAGTTATCTTATTAGAATTGACAAGGTAAAAAAGAAGTTTGTGGCAACCCATTTAGTTCAGTTTAGATCCGTCAGTGAGTGGAAAGCATACAGTGCATCCGGAAAGTATTCACAGCGCTTCACTTTTTCCACATTTTGTTACGTTTCAGCCTTATTCCAAATTGTATTAAATTAATCTCTCTCCTCAAAATTTTACACACAATACCCAAATATGACAATGTGAAAAAAGATTTATTTAGATTTTTGCAAATTTATTAAAAATAAAAAACTAAAATCACATTTACGTAAGTATTCACAGCCTTTGCTTAATACTTTGTAGATCCACCTTTGGCATCAATTACAGCCTCAAGTCTTTTTGAATATGATGCCACAAGCTTGGCACACCTATCTTTAGGCAGTTTTGCCCATTCTTCTTTGCAGTACTTCTCAAGCTCCATCAGGTTGGATGGGAGACGCCTGTGCACAGCCATTTTCAGATCTCTCCAGAGATGTTCAATCGGATTCAAGTCTGGGCTCTGGCTGGGCCACTCCAGGACATTCACAGAGTGGTCCTGAAGCCACTCCTTTGAGATCTTGGCAGTGTGCTTCGGGTCGTTGTCCTGCTGAAAAATTAACCTTCGCCCCAGTCTGAGGTCAAGAGCGCTCTGGAGCAGGTTTTCATCCAGGATGTCTCTGTACATTGCTGCATTCATCTTTCCCTCTATCCTGACTAGTCTGCCAGTTCCTGCTGCTGAAAAACATCCCCATAGCATGATGCTGCCACCACCATGCTTGACTGTAGGGATGGTATTGGCCTGGTGATGAGCGGTGCCTGGTTTCCTCCAAACATGACGCCTGGCATTCACACCAAAGAGTTCAATCTTTGTCTCATCAGACCAGAGAATTTTGTTTCTCATGGTCTGAGAGTCCTTCAGGTGCCTTTTGGCAAACTCCAGACGGGCTGCCATGTGCCTTTTACTAAGGAGTGGCTTTCGTCTGGCCACTCTACCATACAGGCCTGATTGGTGGATTGCTGCAGAGATGGTTGTCCTTCTAGAAGGTTCTCCTCTCTCCACAGAGGAACGCTGGAGCTCTGACAGAGTGACCATCGGGTTCTTGGTCACCTCCCTGACCAAGGCCCTTCTCCCCCGATCGCTCAGTTTAGACGGCCGGCCAGCTCTAGGAAGAGTCCTGGTGGTTCCAAACTTCTTCCATTTACGAATGATGGAGGCCACTGTGCTCATTGGGACCTTCAAAGCAGCAGACATTTTTCTGTATCCTTCCCCAGATTTGTGCCTCAAGACAATCCTGTCTCGGAGGTCTACAGACAATTCCTTTGACTTCATGCTTGGTGTTTGCGCTCTGACATGCAGTCAACTGTGGGACCTTATATAGACAGGTGTGTGCCTTTCCAAATCATGTCCAATCAACTGAATTTACCACAGGTGGACTCCATTTAAGCTGTAGAAACATCTCAAGGATGATCAGTGGAAACAGGATGCACCTGAGCTCAATTTTGAGCTTCATGGCAAAGGCTGTGAATACTTACGTAAATCTGATTTCTTAGTTTTTTATTTTTAATAAATTTGCAAAACTCTCAAGAAAACTTTTTTCACATTGTCATAACGGGGTATTGTGTGTAGAATTTTGAGGTAAGAGATTAATTTAATACAATTTGGAATAAGGCTGTAATGTAACAAAATGTGGAAAAAGTGAAGCGCTGTGAATACTTTCCGGATGCACATGCTGAAAACTAGAGCATTATTACAGCAAAACTTTAATTATGCAATGGGGAAAACAGTCGCAAACTTAAAACCATGTTTTGTTAGAAGATTAAAAGTATAACAGAGACTTTGATCAGAGTTAATTTTCCTTGCATACATTCATGTTCGTCAGTGTACTGTATAGCAAAGCTGCACAGGCTGCAGTCCCTGTTATTCCACTAATTGAATTCCCTACAAGTCAAAGTCTGATGATATATATTTGCATAGGGTCATGAGTATGCATGAGCTCTCTAAATAGTGTATGTCGTGAATGATTCAAAAGCAAGTATTTTTAGCAGTGCCACATGTTTTTTTGCTGAGAAAGCGCCAGGGGGGCTGTGCTCTAATGTGCAACTGCGGTTGTTTTGGTGAGAGATGCACCTCTGGCGAAGTCCCACAGGGCTGTGTCTCTTCAATAGGACACTAATGAGTAGAAATGGTGTAAGGTTTGTATTATCTCCAAAAAGAAGAGTGCCTCTAAGTCGACCTGGAGGAGAGTACTTACCAGCTGTGTGTGTCTGTTTTAGCCTGTGGATGTTTTTAAAGACATCTGTGTTAGTTGTTGGATTTCTCACTCTTCACATTGTCACTGCTTCCAAACGCTGTAGTACAGTACGGTACTGTTTGAGTCTGGACTGCAGATAAAAGAGCACAACTTGAATTTTGCTAACATCTCTTCCACATGAGTACAAATTGCAGCAGTAGTTCTCACAGTAAAGAAGAGACTATAATGTAATGGAAACTTAAAACCTCTATGCTTGTTATTGTCCACACACATGATGCACTTTAAGAGAAATTACTTCTATGGCATGAAGTATTAGCATGAATTAGTATTAGTATGAAGCATAGTATTTATTTAGGCTATTTGCAGTTTTAGCCTGCAGTCACACTCCATAGCTCAGGTAACCTTTTCCCTGTTTGTGAGGCGCATCCTAAATAATCCTCGTTTTGCAATTATATATTCCATATTCCCTCTTAATTTAGGGGATTTTTGTCATTGTGGAGCAGTTTTCAGTGTGACTATATAATAATATTTTGGTGTGACGGTGCTTGGCTCTTAAATGGGCTGGAATAGAGTACAGTCTGGGAGCATGTGACGCACTCAACCTGCAGGACTGTAATTTAGCAGCCCGCTCAGTGGCTGTGCCTCAATACCTCAGATTGATTGTGGGCGCTTCCTCCATGTGAGTGCAATGGCCCACAAAGAAGGAAAGCATGTTGTCTGTGTCTTGAAGCAACATGTGTCTACTCAAATACTGTCTTCTGTCCCACTCAAATGGGGCTAGGTTCTTCAGGGTGTGTTGGGTAATAATATAGATCACAGATGTACATAGTTATAACAATCCTACCAGGATCAGCCTTGTTTTGATGTATTCTTCCTCAGTGAAAAAGCAATAATTTAATGGCATCTTTAAACACAATTTGTAACCTATAGGATGCTGTCAGCTCTATTTTTGCTTTGCTTGCTCTTCGAGTGTTATCAGTCTTTCACATCAAAAGTGCACATCATTTGCATGAGGTAGAGGATAAAGCGTAGGATGAAGTGCATTCTATTACTCATCCTATAAAGCACCCTGACTATTACGGAATGTAAACAATCACAATATACATTTTCTTACCATGTCATTTCAATGGCCTCTTCATGCTTTGGATTTTTAACCCAGTCCTATAATGGTAGGAGAGTAGAGTAACATGATGCCAGAGATTCTGAAACTCTCTTCAAATCGTCTCTACTGTGAAACTGACTTAGTTGTTGTTTACTAGCCTTGATAACCTTTTGAAGATCACCTACAGTACAGGTTGTATCAGCTGCTCACAGCCTTAAAATGTAAAATCACTCGGTTAATAAAGAGAGTGTGTTGCTGAGATGGGCCAATGTATTGACAGCTGAAATTGATATTTTCACTTACTCTAATTCAGTAGTTTTCAAAGTATAGGGTGCAAGACCGGTGGGGTTGCTTTTACTCAACTTTAATGAATTCCACAATGTAATTTCATCCGTCTGCCATTTATCCGGTATCTCTGAAATATGTTGGAGAAATTATTCAATTACATCCAAATGGGAGCATGTAATAACAGACGTTAGTAACATAAGAATAAAAGTCAGAACTTTGATCAACTATTCCAAGAGTAGAATTTTTTTCGATCAGTTATAGGAAAATAAACTATTGTAATTAAACCATTAATCGTTGTATTAATGCATGAGTGTCAAACGGGACTTTGAAATTGTTGTCCTTGCTAAACAAATGTGCTTATTCTCAAGCAGCTAATCTGTCAGACTAATCTGTGTTTCCTTCCTGCTGCTGGGAGTCACCCCATTCAAATCGATTTGGCCTTTTGTTACGCTCTATATAACGTTAGTTGATTTCAAATAAATGTTAGTGTCTTTGAAATGATGATACTGTTCATGGAGACTTAAGGACACTCGCAATTGATTTTAGATGGGATGGAAAATCTTCCAGGATTAACAACAGACATTAGTTTTCATTTCGTTTGGATCAAGTTGTTATTTTTGCAGCTTTAAATTGAAGTGTATTTAAGTATGATACATCCATTCCATTTAGAGGTACTGGTTTATTTATTTCACCCAAATGATGACAGATAGAAATACAAATATTGAGATAAGTGTTGAAACAAAAAAGACTTTGGCCCACAACTGCTGTTAATACATAGTGTAGCCGAAATTTGGGACTGCAACTATACATTATTACAGAATATTCAGATATCTGTAATAGGACAGACCAGCAGAAACTGAAGGTACAATATCAAGGTACAAACTACTCAAGTTTACGACCCCAACCCCCTTTAATGCCCATCACACATTCCTGACTAGAGATGAGGACCAGACAGACATACACAACTTAAAACTAAAAAACTGATGTGTTATGCTGAGCTAACAGGTTTTATTAATAGGAAGTTTTGCTTTAACATGATGAGTTTGATATAGGAAATTAGGGTTTGGCAAGGTTTCAACTCTCCTCCCCCTACTTTCCTCTTTTCCACATGCGAGGACCCCTGAAGCTCAACCCTTCTGACCTGCCTGGATTTTTATGATATTTCACTCATTTCCTCTGCATAAAAGTATACATATGTGCATATATAGATGTATATATGCACATTTGTATATATGTTTTCCATAGGAACAAAGTTTGGCATCTATTTTGCTGTGTGATTGTTTAATTCATTTTTAATTAAATTGATCAGGTTTTATCCAGTGGTGGATATCAAGTGTTTGGTACCGTTCTGCACCTAAGATAGCCCGACCTTCAAATATGAAACTAACTTCACAATCTTCCCTGGTGCTTCTTAAACTCTCAACTGTTGAACGGTGCATTATTCTATAAAATTTCAGTTTAATGGGTAAACCTCTAACAAAGATATAAGTCACTGATTCTACCTGGTCACACGTGGTCTGCTTTCAGTCATTAATTGTTCATCGTTGCATTCATTGTACTCATTTATTCATCATTTATTAATCATTTAACTTTCTGTTTAATAATTTAGTTTTGTTGTTATTAGTTGAATAAACATTTAATTTCTAAAGAACTTGATCCTATTTGTATGTGTATGAAATATCAGGTCCCTGTACACTGGGCCAGAACTCCGTAGCAGCCTTCAAATTATGAAACTACATTCATTATTAAGTATTAAATTCTGTTACTCAATATAAAACTAAGTGTTTCTGATAGTCAAAGTTGAGCTCCCCCATCACTCTCCTTCACCTTTTGTACAAATTCATGTGTTTATAATACATCATCTTGAGTTGCGTGCGTGCGTGCGTGCGTGCGCACGCATTTGCTCAACAGGGACTGACTAACTGAATCTCTCCGGCTCTAATTCAAACCCAGGCAGGAAGACTTCTCAATCTTACAACACCTTTTACCACTGCTGGCATGCTACCTCTCATCTTTATTCATCACACACACACACACAGACACACACATGCAATCAATGGCACACTTTTAAAGGCAGGTTGCATGACAGTGGAAGTGTGAAAGAATTTTCAGTGAGAGCAACATAGAGAGAGAATAGGGAGCAAGCCAAAGTGAGACAGGGAAGAAAGAAAGGATTGAGAGAACTAAAGAGAATAATAATAGAGCAAAGAAGAGGCAAACTACTGACAGAAAAAAATAAGAAATGGAGGAGGGGATAAAACTAGGCAAGGGGGAAAGGAACAAAGATAGAAGAAAGACAGGGAGGCAAAGAAAAGAGAGAAAGAAATGTTACTAAAAGAGAGAGAAAAGAGAAAGAAGAAGAGAGGGGGTAGATAGACATAAAGAGGGAGAGAGAACCACATAAAAGTAAAAGTTCAAAGAGCAACAGATGAAGGATGAGAGGGGCTTTCAAAGCCACACAGTCCGCTCTCACACCTTTACCCACTAAGTCTATCCCTCCTTTTATCTCTTCTTGTTTCTCCACAAATCTTCTTCACCGTCACATCTATTCTCACTTTCCTTTATCCACTGTCATCTTGTTTTCTTCTCATTTCTACCTTCTATTTTCTTTCTTTTCTCCCCTCTTTTCAACGCTCTCTTTCGTCCTCTTCTACTCTCTGTCTGTATGACCCATTTCCTTGGCCCTGGCCCCATTAATCACAGTGTTGTGGGCTCGGCCTGCCTGCCTCACTGCCTGGCTGCCCTTCCTCATCATAGCAGGTAATTGAATCAGAGAGGGCTCAAGGTCCCAACAATAAGCAACCATTGATTGGACTGTCATTTACCCTGCTTACGTATGACCTGCTTGCTTTTTAGACTTGGCCACCATGATAAGTTATTGTGTGGTGGAAGTCTTATAATGGAGATCTATCTATATTTACCAGAGAAAATATACAGTATGTCTGACAAAGAAAGGTGCTTTAGAGTTTAGTTATACAGTAAATGGGTGGGTTATGAAACAGGGTTGACCAATTGGACCTTCATAAAAGTACTACTTGGACTGTGTTTAGACCTGCGAATGAAGTACAATTATGTACCCAAAGTGACCAAAACGTACCTTTGCTCCGATCAGGGTGCTACATTAACTGACTTATAAGTAAGTTGTAAGGTTACTCCAAGAAAGGAGAGAACCATTTTTCCATTCCCAAACTTTCAGTTTTACAATGTTTAAAAAGCATAATTTGGATCAGGTAGGGATGAGAGAGTTGAGTATAAGACAAGGACGGTGTGTCAGCGTTGCTGCAAGACTGTTGGGTATGTGATTGGAAACACATCCAACACGCTAACGCACATTTAACTGCATCACCAGATGTGCTGATCACCGGGACGAGCGGAAAAGCAACCCTTATTTTGTATTTTCAATTTCATAGCATAAGAGTTGCTTTTCATAGCCTATTGTGACCTGTTTTTCAAAGTTTTTGCTTAGTGTTCGTACAATGTAATACAGAAGTATGTAAAACATTCCTTATATTTATAATGAAAACCAAGTTGCCACTTGTGAGTCTTAAACTGGGGTATGAACCAAACCATGCCCTCTAGTGCAGTGATTTTCAACCTTTTTTGAGCCGCGGCACATTTTTTACATTTACAAAATCCTGGGGCACACCACCAACCAAAATGACACAAAATGACACTCTAACACAGTACATATAATACATATAGTTAATAATATAGTTTCTAAATGTATTTATACTCACTTAGTGTGAAACCTGGGCCTGTTTCGATGAACACAAAATGGATATCCTGGCAGTAATGGTAGAAAGACACACACGAAGCTCTTCCTCAACAGCTCTCAGTCTCTCTCTGTTTTTAGTTTTTATCGCAGTCAAGCTTGAGAAGCTCAGCTCACACAGATATGTGGTTGAAAACGGGAGCAATGTCAAAATAGCTTTGTTGGCCAGAATGGGGAACTCCTTGGCAACAGATAACCAAAAACTGTCCAAAGGAAGATCAGCAAAGTTTAGCTTTAAACCACGATCTTGTTTCAGTTCAATGAGTTCCTCTTGCTCCTTTAAAGTCATGTCCTTTCCAGGAACGGATGCTGAGCTGTATGGGTCCCTAACCCAGTCAAGGCATTCTGTGAATGCTGAAGAGAAATAAAATGACAACTTCTCCTCAAGAGTTTTCAAATGTGTGCCAATCACCTCACACATTGCAGCAGTGTTGCCATCAAGCAGTTTCTCTGTGAGTGGGAACATCTCAAGGTTGCCACGCTGCACATGTTGTTGCCAGAGCTGCACCTTTAAACGGAATCCGTTCATTTTATCAGTGCTTGTAAGCAGGTTTTCATTTCGGCCTTGCATCCGTGTGTTCAGTTCATTCAGATGATGAAATATATCAGCCAGGTATGCCAGCTTTGCACACCACTCATCACTTGCAAGCAGCTTTGAGTAATCGGACCTCTCGTTTGTCAGAAAAACTTTAAGTTCCTCTCGCAGCTCATAAACACGGGCCAGCACTTTGCCGCGCGACAGCCACCGGACCTCCGTGTGGAGCAATAAGACTTTATGTTCCGCTCCCATTTCCTCACACAAAGACGCAAATAAGCGACATTTCAAAGGTCGCGTCTTCACAAAGTTCACTATGCGCACAACATCATCCAACACAGGAGCTAGATCTGCTGGCAAGGTCTTTGCAACGAGGGCCTCACGGTGCAAAAAAGAGTGCGTAACAATAACATCTGGGTTTCTTTCTTTGACCCTACTTACGAAGCCTTTGATGCGCCCGACCATGGCTGCGGCTCCATCAGTGCAGACACCTGTGCAGTTTTCCCACGTAAGCCCGCTTTTGTCAAGATATTCCGACGTGACCCGAAATATTTCCTCTCCTGTTGATTTTTCTGGCAGTGCCTTGCAAAATAGGAAGTTTTCTCTAATGGCTTCTCCATCCACAAAACGCACGTTGGCCAAGAGCTGACAATGTCCACTAATATCCGTCGACTCATCAAGTTGCACGGCAAATTTCTTACTGATGCGCATTTTTTCCAAAACAACAATTTCGATGTCCGCAGACATGTCATCAATACGTCTGGCAATTGTGTTATCTGAGAGAGGCACTTTAGCTATCTCTTTGGCCGCGTCAGGGCCGAGCATCTCATTTACAATGGCTTTACAAGCTGGCAGTATTAATGTTTCTGCCACAGTGTGGGACTTTTTTGATTTAGCTACGAGTTCAGCAACAAGGTAGCTAGCTTTGAGGGCTCTCTCGTTTACCTTTGTGGTTTTTCTCAAAAAAGTTGCCTGTTTCTCATTGTTTGTATGTAAGCGTACAAAATAGTCCTTCGGCTTGTTTTGAACGGAAGGGTGTTTCGTTTGGAGATGGCGTTTAAGCTTGCTTGGCACCATGGCGCCATTGGATAGCTTCTCACCACACACCAAGCACAGCGGAGTCGGTGCCGTTGCATCCGCGGTGAAAGTAAATCCAAATGAAAGATAGCTTTCGCTGTATTGCCTCGAGCTCACCGTCTTGTCTTTTTTCTTTTGTCGACCACTCATACTAGGGCCTCCATCTGGGTCAGAACTTTGTCCAGGGCCCTGTTTGGCATTTGCATTTTCCCTTCTCAAAAACTTCTCCATCACTGTCACTTGCTCGTCTTGCTGTGATCCCAAACTGTCACTGTCACGTGTCGCGCAGCGCTAACTCTATTGTCTATAGCCCTCTGCTGCCACC
>CALSCE010009502.1:1308508-1320783 GCA_943593645.1 Bovichtus variegatus | reverse complement strand
ACCCAAACCCCTCCACCACGGTAAGGTGATGGTTCTCGGAGGGGTGAATAATATTTTATTATCTGAAGCTCTCAGGTTTCCATTTGTAGTCTATGTTTACTTCGAGCTGTATTTAATCAATCACGTTGAGTGGGCTTTAGTTGAATGCAGGTAAACAGTCCGTGTGGAGAGCTAAAGAGGCATAATGCATTGGCCGAAAAGAAATCAGATAAACCCATTGGCTATCGTCTGACAACGATTTAGTTTTTCATTTTAATATTACTTTGTAAACTGTCTACTTGCGAAACAATCCGGTCGACGTCTCTCAACTCCAACTCCATTCTAGCGTCTTAAGTTGCTGATCGGACTGTAAACAATGAGCGCCACATGGAAAAGGAAGTCTTGTCTTAAATTACAGAAAATGTGCTTAAGTGTTAAGTTTGTTAGAGGAGTTGGTGGAAAAGAAATGAAAGAGTAGGAGATAGGAGTAGGTCAATGCATATATACACTGTGTACCTCATCGATACACACAAGCACACACCTTTCTTCCTGCCCTCGGATGGATCTGTGTTAGGTCAGGTTAAGGAATTTACTTTAATATTTATAGAATTTGCTTTTTACCCTTACTTACTTAAAGCACATCATTCTTTCAAAGGCAAAATGTGTGGAAAACAGCAGTTGACCTGTTTTCACCAGTGTAATGTGGTATTGAAGGTGCAAATTCAGATCTGCCAGTCAGTTAGGGCGAGACACCGATATGAGGTGAAGGTCGAATTCTTTGGAAAACCTGGATTGTAACTCTTCCTTTTAGGAAGGTACAGAGTTCGTACATGTACTGTATGACATGTGCTATGCTGGATAATTGGAAATGTAAACAAACCAAGCTAACTGTGTTCCCCATAGAATAGATGAAGGCAGATGAAGGTTCTCTATGAACAAAATACCAGTGCGACCAGTGGTATTTTATACAAGCAGGGATTTGGATACAGAAATTCATAACTACTTGAAAATAAAGCCTTTGAGGGAGCCACAATTATATAGAGCTGGCTTAGACATTAAACAGCTGGCTCAATTACTGAGAGGATATACACTAAAATATTTATTGCTAATTTTTAATTAATCAAGCAAATGTTGTCTTGCCAAATTGTGGTATCTATATTAATAACTCCTGAGGAAATACAGAGAGAATGAGGGATATGAGATCCTCTTATAACAGATGTTCTTGCGATGGTTTAATCAGAAGTACATACATGTCTGCTATACAGCTACAGTAGGTGAAGAAGAGAATGGACACTTGAATAGAGAAAGAGTGATAATGAAAGTGGGAGGAAGAAAAGGAAGAATTAAAGCATGAGGGAGGAAGGGCGACTGAGAGTCCAAGAGGAAAAAAGAGGAAGAGAGAGAATGTAAAGGATTGGAGCATTGCAAGCAGGAGAAGAAAGGAAGATGAGATGGGAGGCAGGATGAATGGCAATAGGTAACTGGATAAATGAGAAGTGACTTAGCTGCACGCTGTGTGGAAGAAGAAGAGGAGGAGGAAAGATGGAGCGAGGAGTGCTGGAGAGATTTAGCAGGTCAAGAGGAGGGCAGGAAGAAACCAGAGCGAGCTCAAATGGAGTAATGAGTAATGAAAGCTAAATGAAGTGAATTGAGAAAAAAGACACAGAGAAGATGAGGTGACAGAAGAATCGTGATCATGTGTGCCTTCTGGGAAAACAGGACTCTGTATAATATCTGAATTACAAAACAATCAAACTGAATCATTCGTAGTTTTACCTCGCCTTTTATTGATTATTGATGTCTCCCCGCTCTGGAGATTGTGTTGGTTCTTGTCTTGTCCCTGCCTCCCATTCTAATAGGGCAACTCTACCTGCATACAAATGTGTCTGTTGGTCTGCTGGTGCCGATAATTGCTCCAAGCTTAGAGCAATTGTCTGGAAAACCATACACACACAGAATAGATGCAGGGTGGATCGTTTTGAATAGCTTGGATATCTTTTAGAAATGGAAAACTTTCGCAAATAGGCATTTGCACGAATAACTCTCTTCTTAATGCATTTTTAGTGATTATGGTTTTAATATAACAACTTTTAAATTTGAAAGTGACGATCATGACTTTCTGACTTTATTGCAAATTGCATACTATCTTTTTCAAGCTTCTAGTGTTCTGCTTTAGAGACTGTGTCTTCACCTCTATGCAGTCGTTTTTGGTATTAGATTGTATTATATTGTAAGCTATTTGGATAGCACCTTAGTTGTGATGTATTTATCCATTCAGTTCTTCTGCTGTTTATTGGTCCATACAGCCACACACACAAAGTCATTCAGACTCACTTCTGGATTTGTCCCTTGTGTTCTAATGCTTAGCATTTTTCGGTCAGCACAACAGCCATGCTTCTGCAATTCACTATGTGGTTCTATTAAGCAGAGACACAAGGCCAGGCTGTGCTGAGGCGTCTGTTTACTGATACATCCCTGCTCTCGTCCAGGAGTGCTGTGCAGACGATGGAATACATTACTGCAAGTTAAGCTACTTAGAACTGCTCCATAATACCCACGTTTTATTCTTGAGGCGGAAGATGGAGGAAAAAGATGGGTGTGTGTGTTTTTGAATACATGTGTTGTGGAAGAAAGTTGAATGTGGTTCCTTGTTACTTTTAGGTCAAATCCTTGTATCAGAGCCCCTGTTACAGAGAAATGGAGGATATGACTGGTATCGTTAGTGCTAAGTGTGTGTGTTCCTACATCCATGCATTATTGTGCATTTGCATATCTAGAATGACTGTGTGTGTGTGTGTGTGTGTGTGTGTGTGTGTGTGTGTGTGTGTGTGGGAAACATGCTGCCTGGGAGGTTAACCTTAAGAGGGTCAGTGCCTTCAGAACAGTTCTTGTCATCTTAAGAGGACACTGGCTCTATCGCTGTAATTGCAAAAAGCCGTTGTTAGAGCCACTGAGTATCACAGCACTCATGTCATGGAAGTGGATATATATTTCATGAAGCTGCTAGATTCTATTTTCCATCACACTACCGCTTCATGTACACAGTCTCATGGTGATATAGTCTATTTTCTGCCTCTCTCCTCCCATATTCTGTCATTCTTTCTGCCTTCCTTCTTTCTCAACCCCTTCATCCCCCTCTCTTTTCTCCTTCTCAATCCTCCTTCCCCGTTCTTTTTGCCTCTTGACTTGCCTTCCTTCCCTCTCTGTCTCCTATTATTCAATATCTGATTGCCTCTCTGCTCCCGTCTCTTTACCCAGGTGTTGTCTCTGGGTGCAGATGTGTTGCCGGAGTACAAGCTCCAGGCTCCTCGCATCCACAAGTGGACGGTGTTGCACTACAGCCCGTTCAAGGCAGTGTGGGACTGGCTCATCCTGCTGCTGGTCATCTACACCGCCATCCTGACACCCTACTCAGCCGCATTCCTCCTTAACGACCAGGTGGGGAATCATTAATCAGACTCCTGTCAAGTCAATTTACAAATCATAAAATTGCTTTAACGGGCTTTACATCTGTACAACATAAGATCCTTAGACCCTTGAGTCGAGCCTATGGATTGTTTACAACCCTCCATATAAGGAATAGATAGATAGTAAATGTTGAGTTAGCATCAAGATAGAGGTGGGTGGTATGCGGTTTTCATCATCGTTACCGACGTCACGTTCTGCCACAACAGGGATTTTGCTGATGTTTAAAATATCCCTTTAAACATCAACTGTGGATGCACTCCTGTCCACAGCCAGGTAACAATGACAGGGGGAGAGGAGGGATGAGACAGAAACTGTTTTATTTCAAATTGTAGCCTTTTCAGGCAGCTTCGCCACAGTCTCTCACTCCTGGACCGGGCCCACTCTGCTTCGCTTTCGAGTTCTGACGAGATCGGGGTGGTGTGGCTGTGACGCTCCCTGTCTGATCCCCAGCTGAGCCACTCCCGACTCTCCCCAGCAGGTGGCGCCGTGACCACACCCCACTGCCACATCAACAAAGACAAATATAACTTTCCAGCATTCGATTGGTGGCCGGCGTTCTTTCCCTGTTGCCGTGATAAACACACACACACGTTTTGGTTTGTATACCACAATGCCGCTATACCTTTATAACCCTTTAGCACACACACGAAGGAGATCTACTTGCCACAACACCCGATGAACTCTCGTCACATCCGTACAAGCTATAATACCGATGGATACGTTTCATTTTTCGTCTACATATGTATGTAAATGATCTTGAAACCTCTAATGCTAATCCATTTGAAGGAGGTAATCGTATAGAACTGTTCTATTTTTAGAGCATTAGCCTATAATTCTCTTCTCCTGTCTTTTTTCTCCTCTCCTCTCCTCTCCTCTCCTCTCCTCTCCTCTCCTCTCCTCTCCTCCCCTCCTCTCTCCCCCTCTCCTGTCCTCTCCTCTCCTCTTCTCCCCTCCTCTCTCCCCCTCTCCTCTCCTCTCCTCTCCTCTCCTCTCCTCTCAGGAAGAGGTAGCCATACAGAGTTGTGGTTATTCCTGCTCTCCTCTCACTGTGGTGGACCTCATGGTGGATATCATGTTCATTATTGACATCCTCATCAACTTCAGGTCAGACTACAAACACATGAGTATACAGTATAATAGTATTACGAGTAGTAGTAATAGTAGTAGTAGAAGTAGTAAGTCACAGTGTTATTTGTAGTTGACACTGTTAAGTGGTATTAGATACAAAAATCCAGCCAGTCTGATTAACCCCATGCTCTGTCCTCAGTAAACATATTAGAGCTGATTGTAGCATTAATTAAAATAGTAATGCTTATCGGAGTAAATGGTACAAATTGTTTTTCATAAGTTGTAGTGGTTTTGTCAAAAGTTTTAAAATAACACATTTTAATAATAAGTGTTCATGTCAGTAATTTTACTCTAACCTGCACTGTTCCTCTCAGGACAACATACGTGAACATTAATGATGAGGTGGTGAGCCACCCGGTGCGTATCGCCGTCCACTACTTCAAAGGCTGGTTCCTCATCGACATGGTGGCTGCTATTCCCTTTGACCTGCTCATCTACCGCAACGGAGAGGAGGTATGTCATGATGGAGATAGGGAGAGATGTTAGGCGGATTATATACTGCAGGGAAGGTGTGAGGGAGGAAAAGACAAGTGGTAGGGAGATAGAAGGATCAAGAGAACAAGAAAGAAATGTTGTTGCTGTGTTGACATTGTGTCTCTGCCAGTGGCTTTATCTAATGGCATAAAGACTAGCTACAGAAAGGTACAAAGAGGGAACAGGGGGAGGGACACACGGAGGTGGAAGATAGGGAATAAGAGGAAGAAAGAGAGAGGCAAAGGTGGTTTAGTTTTTGTTTCATAATTTAATTGTCTGTTGGGAAGTTGATTTGCAGTCAGCTGTGATGGAGCATCAAAGTAAAACAAGTCTAGCTTACATCATACAATGCATTGTACAAAGTACTGGTGAAAAATGTGTCTGTTCATCAAGTATTGCATTGAGAGGAAATTAAATCCACAATTTTGATTGATTAATAACAAGCATCCAGTTTCAGTTGTCAGTTTCTCCCTCTTCACCCATACACTTCTCTCTCTCTCTCTCTCTCTCTCTCTCTCTCTCTCTCTCTCATTTTGTGTCATCACTGAGAGTTATAGAGTGGCGAAAGAGTCATTTTGACACACCTCCTTAGATCTTTCTAAATGCCCACACCTTCAGCTTGTGATGCAAGCTTTCTGTTAAAAAATATAAGTCTCAAGCCCAGTCTGAGATAACTCTTACGACATCATCAGGGTTACTTTCTGGAACTTAAAATGCAGTATATAACAGAGGCAAATATGCAGTGACACAGTATATTTCAATCACTGGGCGCTGAGGTTCAATGGTTTACTGGATAACAGAAAAGTGATGTCGGTGTTGGTTGGAGAATATAAGAAGGTGGGAGGCAAGTGTCTGGAGGAAGAGGTGGGAGTTAGGAGAAGAAGTAGGGCTAGTAGGAAGTGAGTAGGTTGCTGGAGCCTTGTGAGGATACGTCCTACATTATAAGGATGAAAACCACTGGGGCCGGGGTTCATCACTCCACACGGCAGCTCAGCCCTGGGTAATTCTATTGACATAGCA
Source organism: Bovichtus variegatus (assembly GCA_943593645.1). Lineage (NCBI taxonomy): Eukaryota > Metazoa > Chordata > Actinopteri > Perciformes > Bovichtidae > Bovichtus > Bovichtus variegatus. Next base: position 1,314,714 of record CALSCE010009502.1, on the reverse strand, counting down.
GCACTTGAAATCCATCTATAAGTAATAGAAAGTGTGTAAGTAATAAAATAATTGTTATTTATAGTGATCACAGCACCCACCAAGCCAAAAATTATGAATGTGGAAACTCCCCTACATTGAAATACTGCCCAGGAAAAGCTTTGCGAGGTTCATTTTAAAGATGTTGTCCAAAAGGGGCCACAGAGCCAAGAAAGCGGAGATTTTTCTCACCAGACAACTATTATTTACTATGAGGACACAAACACACACACGCACAGAGCAGGACTAGGCCCTCTGCCAGCGCAGTACTTTTCCTGTTATTTATTTGTTGTATGGACACGGAATGGGCCAGCTGAATACAAGTAGAAAGAAAAGGGAGTAGACAGCCCTCAGTAATGAAAAGGAGTCAGGATTTACCACCGCCACAACAGTAAATCACATCGGGACAAGACCATGGCGGCAACACTTGTGTGTGTGTGACAGGATGACATCAGGTGGAAAAGCTGTGAGGTGATATCAGAGGCACGGGACTTCGTTTTAATGCCATGCTTTACAACACCTTATTCTATTACCCATACCTCTACTCTGTCTCCCCCACTATTTGTCAGACCACCACTCTGATTGGTCTGCTGAAAACTGCTCGTCTCCTGCGATTAGTGCGTGTAGCCAGGAAGTTGGACCGCTACTCGGAGTACGGCGCAGCTGTCCTCTTCCTCCTCATGTGCACCTTCGCCCTCATCGCTCACTGGCTGGCCTGCATCTGGTAAAATGACATAAGACTGTGTGATGAATCAGATAAGATTTACAGAGGAGGAATAATCATGTCTCTGTCTGCATACCTCAGAACTTGTATTATATAGGTGCTAGTGTTGTCACAATATTGAAATTTCAAATTCAATACAATACTTACATTTTGTTTTAAATGTATTAAAAATGTATTAACAGTATATATATATATATATATATATATGGTCTAATTTATAGAGGTGTACTGTATGTTCTCAAGCACCATGTTTATTTTATTCTAACCACTGCAGCAAGTGTGTATTGGAACAATTTCAAAATGATATACATACAGTCATATTGTAACTGTTTATTTTTCCCAGGTATGCCATTGGTAGCGTAGAGAGGAATGGTTCAATTGGCTGGCTTCACACACTGGGGGACCAATTGGGAAAGCAATACAACAGCTCCATCCTAGGTACTGAAAAATACTATTGCAGTGATACTGTCTCTACTGTTTAGCTCAGCTTTCAGAATAAGTATACAAAGTACATGCTTCAGCAAAATCAATCCAGGAGTGATCACCAGTGGCCGTCTGTCATTCTGTTAGGCAAATAACTTTTTGAAATATTTGTGTAACCTCTAAATGTCCACTCCAGGTTCGGGACCCTCCATCAAAGACAAGTACGTCACAGCTCTGTACTTCACCTTCAGCAGCCTGACCAGTGTGGGATTTGGAAACGTGTCCCCAAACACCAACTCTGAGAAGATCTTCTCCATCTGTGTCATGCTCATAGGATGTAAGTACTGATATTAGGGTAAAAATAGCTGTTACTTGGCTTCAGACCTGGGTGGAAGAAAGTGTTGTCACAGATAACACAGGGAAGCCCAGAGAGGCAAATTAGAAAAAAAAAAAGAATTGCTAAAATGTTTTGCCAGGGAAATCTTGTTACTTTTTTTTCATCTGTGAAAACAGGTGACAAAACGCGGTAGTGTACCACTGCCCCCTGTTTTAAATAGGGCTAAAAACTGCAGATTAGCGCAGATTAAATTACATTTCTAGCCAAAAGAAAGACATGACAGTAATGTTACATAACTTCCTAACACACAATATATACTATATGTACCTTGTGTTTTGAATGCATGGAGAAATTAAAACTCACCTGGAAGAAACATTGATACTTTTAGTCTAGTTCTATTAGAAACAGTGGTGCACTTCGGCCTCTTGTGACTGAAATAAGTTTTACAACAACAAACACCAAAAAAGTCACCTGCCAAAACAAAAACAAAAAAAGCAATTTAGAAAGATTTTCCTGGCAAAACCTTTTTTTTCACCTTTTCTTAAATCATAAACGCACAGGAGAAAACAACATTGCTCCTCTATCTTTACTCGCCTGGTCTTACGAAGCAGCCCATTCAGCTGAAGAAAGTTTAAAGAAGTAAGCCCTGTACAGTATCTTTTCCAGAAACATTTGGATTGAAAAACTAGTGAAAACAAGTGATTTACAATATGATTTGTAAGAACTTTCTTCGTCCTCCTCTTCCAGCTCTTCTTGACCGTTTTCTGCAGACTCCAGTCAGTACTGCGGGGATTACTTTACACCAGATAGTGTCAATTAGAGAGTTTGAATCACTTAGATTTTATTTTTAGTAATTCTTTATATACTATATACTATTCTTTCTATAATGACAGCAGCTTGACAAAGCCATAGATCACACTTTTCATTCTGAAAGCATATTACTTGATGATTTATAAATGATATTCATCAGCAATAATTGTAATATCCTCTCTCATGCTTATCAACTCAAATTCATGTCTACAGAGTGAATATATCTGCAGGCTGTTAGAGCCCTGGACCTTATTGATCCGGGAAACCATAGGATGAGAAAATGAATATGATATTTAAAACTAGTTCTCAGTCTAAAACGTGACTAGAGACTAGTAATGAAAATAGCATGTATCGTACTTTAGTTACCAAGGTTAACCAAGGTACAAATCAAAGACTTGGAGGCACTAAACAAGAGCGTCTTTTTGTTTTCACGTTTATTTCAGCTGCACTCCTCCTCCAGACGGTTTGGCATTTTGCCAGAAAATGACTCTATCCATCCACTCAAGTAATATGTTGCTCTAAAATGGAAGTGTACTATAAAATTGCAATGAGCATTATAAAAGTTAGTCAATTCAGAGTCCAAGATCAATTTTGTGACACGCATGCAAAAAAAACACATTCTCTCTCACACACACACACACACACACAGCAGTTTTAGTGGATGATGTAGACAGTGATGGGAGCTGACAGGCTGAGAGGTTAGCAGGATACAACTTGACAACAGGACAAAACAGGGCGGCTCATGAAGGATATGACAGGAAACACTCTGTCCTCTACAGACAAAAATCCTTTTAGATCAGTCCAATCCCGCTGTATCTGTTCTACTGAGGACCGAGCGAGGATTTCTCTCCAAGTCAAACAATGTCTGCAAATGGTTCAGACCTGTTGCATGAGTCATGTAAGATTAATGAGTATAAACTGAACAATAATATGTGATCATGTTGTTATCTATTTCGTAGTATTTAACTATATTTGCAGCAAAGATTAGAATTCAACATTGGCCGATTCAAGTTTCTTCTTAAAGTCAGGTTCACACTTTTTCAAGTCTGACATAAAACAATACTCACATGCTTTTGTGTATACTGATAACATTTTTGGATGCTGTAATCCTTCTTCCTGTCTATACTGGCTCTCAGGAGATCCCTTCTTAACGCCATTTTAATGTGAGACAAAATCCACAGTCCTCGTTGTAAAAAATGCATTCAAAACATTATCTGAAGTATTCAGCAGTCTGAGTCGGGCAAATCAAGTGACTATCTTGTTGCAGTCTTTTTAGTAGGAAAATCTTTTTTTTAACTGTTCCTCAACATACTAGCTGAACTTTTAATGCATTTTTACACAGAAAGAGTTTAGTCCACCATGACTTACATTGAAATTGTGTCAGGTACGGGTCTTTTCACCGCCACTATGGACAGTAGCAACAATTAAAGCAACAAAAACAAATGTAATATACATATGGGCACGTGAGTGTTGTGTTAGGATTGACATGAAAACCCTTCAACACAATACTGAAGGATTGTCATTGTATAATTTCTCCTCTCCATACTGGTTGTAAATAGATCTCTTCCTTACGCAACTTGAGTGCAGGAGGTGGGTTGACAAATTCCTCATTAAGTGCCAAAATGCTTTCTAAAGTTCAGCCGATAATATAGGGCTTCAACTGTCCGTCTTTTTAGTTCAAAATCCCCTCTTTGTGTTCCCTACAGAAAGTGTTGTCTTACTGAGTGGGGATGGAGGGATAGTAACACAAAGTTTTGATTTAAGACAAACTTGAAAACAATTGGGAAACAATATTCTAATGACTTCAAGACAATTTTTGACAGTTAGCTAGTCTCTGTAGATCAATGAGCAGAGTGAATATGAGCAAGATCATGGCATCCTTCCTTTTATTTATTGTACAGCACATCAGGCCCCTTGTGCTTAGTCACATATTGCAGCCAACGTATCATGTTCATATGGCACTCACTAGTGTACCCTGTAATGCGAAACGCTGTATAATCTACGATTGCATACAATAAATATTAAACTTAGATAGAATAACAAAAAATTTGTTGAAATATAAAAGAATGCAAGTCAGTTAAAATCCAGTTTAAAAAGATGTGTTTAAACTGATGCATCAAAGAGAATACAGAAATAGCAGTGCAGATGGCCAGATGTAGTTTATTCCACAGTTTTGGAGCCACAACTCCAAATGATCTGTCCCCTTTAGTTACATATAGACTTAAAAACTCCGACTACACCTCAGTGAGTCTACGTGGCCCCTACAAAGACACTTATGATGTATACATCTGTACTTCAGTGTACATACAGTGCAAATATGCCATTTCTTTCTTGAAGACAGTTCTGATTCATGCTAATATCATTCTCCATTACTATACCATCAGCCCTCTTCCGCTTTCTCTTCTTTTCTATATATTTACTTGTATGTATACTTTTCCTCGCCCTTCTCCACTTACAGTAGTTTTATCAAACATATCACTCAAGGGTGTCAAGCTTAATAATATATTTCTTTTCAGATGGAGAAGACAGTCAGCCAGAAATATGTCATATCAGTTTAGCAAGTTCCCGTGTGTCCCTATACGCTCTGTTAATTTATATGTTATCCTTTCCCTTGCTGCCTACTTCCTCCTTTCACACACTTCCAAATCCTCCCTCATATCTCGCCCTCACCCTCTCTCCGTCTCCCACCTCCAGCCCTGATGTACGCCAGCATCTTTGGGAATGTGTCGGCCATCATCCAGCGGCTGTACTCGGGGACAGCCCGGTACCACACCCAGATGCTGAGAGTCAGGGAGTTCATCCGCTTCCACCAGATCCCCAACCCGCTCAGGCAGAGGCTGGAGGAGTATTTCCAGCACGCCTGGTCCTACACCAACGGCATCGACATGAATGCTGTGAGTGCTGACCCTCATTCACCCAAACCCTGTGTGTGTACACCTAGTCTGTTAATGTTAACAAATGAGTGTTGGGCATGAATACACACAGAAAAGGCTCAATGAGTATTTTGAGCCTGCGTTGTACGTTAATAGGATGATGCGAAGACTTTGTCTCAGCATGCATGGTCCGACACCATCAGAGAAAATAGGAATGATGTGAGTATCATAAATAATACAAACACACACATGCTCAAACATGTTGCAAATAGACAAGTATTTGCAACATGCATGGACCTGCATAAGTTTGTTGGCATGGATTCACATGCGCACCGTGCATGCTCGCACACACGCAGATTAAAGGAGTGCTACAGTCGACCTGAACTCTGTGGGTCACAGCTTATAGGATGGTGCTGCTCACACACACACACACACACACACACACACACACACACACAGTCACATGTTCTGTTTCTCCGTACCAGATAATCATAAACATGTCACGCACTTGAGATCTGCTGATGCACGCATTCAATGCAATGCATGAGTCAGTGGATGTCATCTTTACTGTCTTTACAGCTACACATTTTCACTGCATCGTAAGCTGTTTCATAGTCTCAGCTCAAAAAGCACACTTTACAAAACAATATATGCCTGCTCATAACTTCAGGAAGCCTTTTCGAGCATCTAAATTATTTTTTAAAATGCCCGTCGGAGCATAATCAGCGCCTCATTGTTGTCTGTGAAGCCCTACAGAAGCATAGGGGAACTCTGTTTCCGAGCAAAGTTCCAGTGCAAACACACTATTCCATCACTGAAATCCTGTTTCATTTCAGTAGAACAAGTGAGCCGTTGAAGTAGAGAGCAAAACAATTGGACAAGCATCCATGGGAATGTGTTTTAAGTGTCAGTCCCATTATCTCCCCTTGTTCTTTTGCTCTCTTAAAGGCCCAGTGAAATTATGATTGCTTGGAGTCTGTCTGTCTGTCTGTCTGTCTGTCTGTCTGTCTGTCTGTCTGTC
>CALSCE010009502.1:1297629-1308498 GCA_943593645.1 Bovichtus variegatus | reverse complement strand
GTCTGTCTGTCTGTCTGTCTGTCTGTCTGTCTGTCTGTCTGTCTGTCTGTCTGTCTGTCTGTCTGTCTGTCTGTCTGTCTGTCTGTCTCCACAACTGATTCAATCAGCTGCAACCTACTTCATTCATAAAGATGGAGACATTATTAATGCAGCTGTGATGAGCAACTGAAGGCTACGGGAGTGTTGTGATGAGAGCAGGAGGAAAAAGAAAGAAATCTGTTGTATCTTTTGCATTTGGCTGAGCACGAGACTGAATCTGCTCCGAGGTTGTTCTTTTACAGCTGACCACGAACATACACTTTAATCAATAACACAACATTTATACAATGGAAATCTGAGCATTGTGTTATTGACTTTGGTTACAGACGCATAGCCACAGCAACATGTCTCTCAAATGTAATTCAATGTTTGAATGTGTATGGCAAAGACCTTGATCAAACCTTGATTAATTTCTGCTTTCCTTGAAGTTTATGTTGGTTATATGGTCTTTATTTTTATGCTATTTGTGTTCCGTTTTTGGGTTGGACAAACTTCTTAAAAGAAGGAGTAAGAAGGGAAGGATAGATGGCTTATCTTATCTCTTATCTTACTTTTGCCCGTTACAGTAAAATGCCAGATATTCAGTCACCTGTGTGTATTTGGTTGCAGCTGTAGAGTGGAGTAGTTTAAGTGTCCCAGAGGCCCGTGAAAACATTACTTTCCCACACTAAACAGAAGCTTTGCTCTGTAGAACAGCTCAATAAACAGCACCACAATAATGTATCACAACAGCAAACATTACAAACACAAACAATAACAGTGTATCCTTGGAAGTCAGCAGTTCAGCATCTTCTAAATACATCAGTAAACCAGAGCCAAAATAATGCCTCATGTATCCTTCCTCTAAAAACTGACTTTTTGGGGGCACCCTCACAAAAAGGTTGTTGTGGGCAGGGAGTAACAGTAGGCTCTTATTCAAAACCAGAAACATTTAAAAGGTGTGTATGAGGGGGGTCTGGAGAAGTAATGAGGCCCACAAAAGGACTAACTCGGGAACCGAGATGGGAGGTGAAAAGACGCTCGATACAAATGGAGAAAGTCAGAAATGAACATCGGCCCGTAAAGAGATGAGGACGATACCTAGTGAAGGCTGAAATGAAAGAGGAATGGTGAGAAAGAAACATAGTGTTTTAGGTAAAGTTCTGTTCTGTGCAGTCAGCCAGAGAGTTACAAGCCCATAGCCTGCTCAAAAGAGCTGGGGCTTCCCTTGCTTGCAGTGAAGTCATTAAAAATGCATCAATTATTCATATTAATTACACTCTGCGGGATTGCTGTCTCTTTTCCGGTAGGCCCTCTGAAATACATTTCCAAAAATCACTGCAATAGGGCCTTTTAAAGAGAAAGAAGCCCACAATGCTGATGCTCGTTTTCCACTCGGGTTAAAATTATAAAAGATTAAATAAAAACCATGACTTCTTCTAATAAATGTGCAGGAAATTTAGTTGTGTCATGTTCATTTGTGGAATGGTGTAATAACAGGCTAATAAAAGCGAATGTCATAAATGTTCACCAGTAGGGATAACTGTGACAATGATAAAAACTGTAAAGACACTTTTTATTATTCCTTTTAAAGCGTCCATAATCTGTGACATTTATTTGACATTAGCTTCATGTTCTGAACTTCAAAGTCAATCGGTGCTAATAGCCTATATCAAATCTAATGTAACCTTTCACTATCAATTCATCCGCTTTCTTTATCCCACCTCTTCTCCCTCTGTCTTCCCTCTCCTACTTCTCTTACCTCTGCTTTCCTTCTCCCCTCCTCGTTTTTCTTTCTTCCAACTTTTTCACCCAACTTGTATCTACCTTTTGTCTTCCTCCTCCTTCTGGCCTCCTCTACTTCTCTACTTCTCTATCCCTCAAACCTTCCTTCTCCCTGTCTTCTCCTTCCCTCGGCCTCCTTGCTGCCTCGGTCCCTCTCCCCAGGTGCTGAAAGGTTTCCCAGAATGTCTCCAGGCGGATATCTGCCTCCATCTGAACCGGACGTTGCTGCAGAACTGCAAGGCTTTTAAAGGCTCCACCAAGGGCTGCCTCAGGGCGTTGGCCATGAAGTTCAAGACCACCCACGCACCCCCGGGTGACACACTGGTCCACGCTGGGGACGTCCTCACTGCCCTCTACTTCATATCCAGGGGATCCATTGAGATCCTGAGAGGAGATGTGGTGGTAGCAATCTTGGGTACAAAAAATATATTTATTTATATAGATATATAAAGCTGTCAATATATGTTTTCTGATTACATTCCCCACTTACTGTAGCCTCTGTTCCTTTGTTAACTTGTAGGCTATTAGAAACTAAAGTTGAAGCAAGAAAATGGCAACATCTTATTAGCAGTTATGTCCAATCATTTAATTGTTGCAATTGTTGGCCAACTCAGGGCTGCTTCCGTGAGACTTACACCAAGACAGAGTAGTTCAGACCGCAATGCACCGATGTATCAACAGGACAGAACTCATAAAATGGAGCCTCCTCTGGTCCATAGCCTCCTGTTTTAATATAGACTTTGAAAAAGTATGTAGACCTCTTTACAATTTATTTTTGGTTTACCCTTACATAGCTCTTTCAAGGTGCCTTTCTGGGTCTCGACTCTGTACAGGCGCACATCATGCTGCCTCTTAACAACTATAACACATATGCATTAGCTGGAAGTGCCATCTGCTGGTGGGCATAGAGTGTTACTCCTATGATAAAATGGGGTTGGATGAACTCTATTACTCCCCAAATGGGTAAACTAGTTTGCCACCATAAACAGAGATGTAAACAATATGACAAAGACAGAGACACAATATACACCATACATTATCTACACAATAGATAACAGCATGAAGGGATGACTAAAGATGACTAATAGTTAAGTGTAGATTCATGATCAGGGTGTACACCTCGTCTTTTGCCCAATGTGAGCGTGGATTGGATCTAAATCCCCAAACAGGAAATCTGTTTACAGTTTTCATCTGAAAAGCAGTTTATTGTGTAGTAGTATTTGTTGTAACGTTTACAATGGCCTTTTTGGCTGCTTGTGCACGATACAGAACTGTCTTTCATCCATAAGGGTTTTCTTTCTTTTCACCTCTCCCAGGGAAGAACGATATCTTCGGCGAGCCTATCAACCTGTATTCCCGACCAGGTAAATCCAACGCTGATGTGAGGGCTCTGACCTACTGCGACCTCCATAAAATCTTCAGAGAGGATGTTCAGGAGGTGCTGGACATGTACCCTGAGTTTGCAGACAACTTCTGGAACAACTTGGAAATCACCTTCAATCTCAGAGATGTGAGTTTACAACTTAAATTAAGGAACAAGTCATGTGAATTCTGATTCTGACAGACACTGAAATATTAGGACCATTTGACTGATCGCTCCTGTTGCTAAAGCGCCATCGTTGACATTCTCTACATCTATCCGTGTACTGAATGCATGTTCTTTGTGTTGTTATATCTAAGTATCCAAGCAAAGTCTTTACTTTACATTTTGGAAGGATTACCTGATTCTTGCCGTTGCTTGTATTACAAATAGCATCCCGACAACGTATCTTTTCATGAAGGCTATTTAATGCTGGTCCTCATTTCAGACCAACATGATCCCTGGCTCTCCGAGCAGTGACGACTCCACCTGTGGGGGATTCAACAAACTACGCAGACGCAAGTTATCGTTCCGAAGACGTACAGAAAAAGGTGACCCTTCCTTTATACCTAATCTCTCTCTCTTTGACCTTTTGTTTTACTGTCACATAAAAAAAAAATTCGAAACTGTCTGACTGTATGAATACCATTTAATTTGATAATGAAGTTTGTTCATGGCAGAGTTTTTTTTGGCAATCCTCGGCAAGTGTTCATCTTTGAAAAGTTGGTCTTCATCTCCCCCTTTTTTAATCTTTCCTCACACACCTCTGTCCAGATGATGCAGATGCTGGAGAAAGTAAAAAGTCCCATAAGTCTGTGAGACGAAGACAGACGGACACAGCCAACAACCAAAAACAGGAGGAGGCACCCAAGGAACAATGGCAGGCACATCGAAGCTCAGTGTCTTCACACTCCAGTGGCGATGAGGTATAACTACAGTTTTCATCTTGTCTAAATCTAAGGGTACTTATTCTTTTGCGGCATCCATTGTTGTACACCATGGTACAATAAGAACTGGTGTTAATGTCTTGGATCTACACCTCTTACAGGGGGAGGAGCCGATTGTGACCAGACTCGTGCCACCGGCAACTATGCTGGAAAATCCGCAGGCTCAGGCGATGCCCCGAAACTTCAACGAGAACACTGAGGGTGATGGAGACCCCAAGACTGGGAACACCTGCAATGCCCTGTCAGGTAAAATAGAACAGAATAGCGTCCCCCACATCCTTGTGAATTGCACATTAATGCCTAACCAGTGTTTCACGCTCACACACACACTCCCTCTTTCCTTATCCACCGGTCGTCTTCTCCCACAGGTGCATTCTCGGGTGTGTCCCACATCTTTAGTTTCTGGGGGGAGAGTCGGGGGGGTGGCCAGTACCAGGAGGTTCCCAGCTGCAGCCTGACCTCTCCCCCGCCCCTCAACACGTCGCTGCACAGCCTGAGCCGACAGCAACGCAACCAGCTGGACACACGCCTGGACCTGCTTCAGAAACAGCTCAACAGGTGTGACCGGTTGAATGTCTGAGTGTGTGTGTGTGTTGGGTCGTGTGCATGTGTGTGCTGATCTGGCTGTTGTTTTGTATCGAACACTTAGACAATATTGAAGTCCCTGCTAAAACCCTGATGAGGCTCCTTTTGTCAGGTCTTGTTGAGACCCCAGGCTGTGTCTCTGGTTTATAGAGTTGTATTACGTGATTGACTGGAAGCCTCTGCTGCATAGGATGTGTCAGCAGGCTGATGGTCTGTTTGAGGGAAATTTGGAAGAGGAGTAGTGATGTGTAGGAGGAGAGAATTTCCCCCTTGTACTGAAAATAGCTGCACATATGGTAAAGTCTATGTTGGACTTTATAAAGTTGAACAAGAGATCAGTAGAATGAGTCTTACCCAGCAGGACTTAGGACTTACTTAGGACCCAGCAGGTTGGATGCTAAAACTTTCCCCTCTTGTATGTGTTTAGCTCACATTATGTATTTTCACAGTGTGACTACAGACCAAAATGACAAATTACTAATAAGATAACATCAAATTTCACACTCTGTGAGAAAAATATATTGTTACAGCTCCAAAGGTAGGAGGATAACATCAGAGTGGGAAGAGAAGTGCAGTATAAGTAGGACAGAGTTCAGAAAAGTAAATTAGAACCAAGAGGATAAAAAAAAACATACACTTTCCTTAAATGTGGAGTATTACATTTCCAAGATAACATCAGCCGTCTCGATGTCTTCAATGAAATAAATAAAATGTAGTAAAGGAACCAATTTATAGAATATCATCATACCATATTGCATAATTTGTGCAGGTTGGAGAGTCGCATGTCAACGGACATCGGAGCAATCATGCAGCTGCTGCAGAGACAGATGGCCCTGGTTCCTCCCGCCTACAGCGCCATCTCATCGCCACCTCAGGTAATAACACACACACACACACACACACTCACACTCACACTCACACACACACACACACACACACACACACACACACACACACACACACGAGACTAAGTCAGGCTATCAACAGGAGGCAGGATGAAAGACACATTATTAGACACTGACCCAGGCTACATGTCCTGTAGACTAATAAGATGTTGTCTCCTGCAGGTCTCCCCCTGCCCTGGTCCTGGCCCAGTAACATGTCCCGGAGAGACACTGGTCCAGCCTGTTGCACCTCTGGACACAGACAGCCTGGCCTCCCTCTCACAGGTGAAGCAGATGTATTAATGCAATTATTGCTGTGCATACTTTACATTCTTCAGAGCTACACTTTTGCTGACATTGGGCCCCAGTAACTATAAAGTAGAAACATTGAAACCCACAAAGCATTTGATTAATCCTTAAACTTTGGATTGGTATTACTTCTACTTAGTAGCTACACTGTGTTTGTTTTTATCTTCAGGCATTCTTGAGACTACCGAGTTTATTCGAATATGATCTTAGCATCCTTAGCATATCAAATATAGTACATGCTGTGCTTACTAATACTTACTGTATTTACATTCATTATATCATGCCAGTTTATACAAACTATAAACAATGCAGTCAAACCTGAGATCTTCAACCTTATGAACTCTGTTTCCAGAAAAAAGGATTATGATTACAATCACATCAAGAGCAGATGTAGCCAGTCCCTCTGACCTCTCAGTTCTTTCCCTGCAGATCTTGGATTCCCAGGACTTTGAAGGGTTCCCAGCCAAGCCTGTTGACTCCCTGCAGTCCGATGAAACCCCACTGTTCAACACCAACCAGGGCCAGCTCGCCCCCTCTGGACTGGACAGCCTGGGGCAGCATCTGGAGCTGGAGCTGGGACTGGGCACTGGTGCTGGAGTCATCTCTGGACCAGCTGTAGGTTCAGGTGTAAGGATAGATTTAGGGAGCGGGACAGCAGTGGGGTCAAGCTTAGGAGCAGGGTTAGACTTTGAGTCAGGGGTATGTATGGGGGCTGGGGTTGGGCCAGCAGCTGGAACAGGGGTATCATATATGGATCCTGAAACCCAAAGGAGGCTGTCCCTCCAGGAATCACAGACCCCTCTGGACTCACGGACACCACAGAGACACAGCTCTGACCCAGGGGGGAGCTAAGGAAGAAGTGAAGGGGGAGGAGAGTGGGATGGAGGGAGGTAACAGAGAGAGAATGAGAGTGATGTTTTATCCTGCAGTCCCACTTTGGAGATCAAGAGGCACCTACTGTACCTACCACCAATAACCAGCTACTGTATCTTCACCGCTGAAATTTCACTTCTGACCTCTCGCTCAGAGAGAGTGAAGCCAGGCAGAGGGGCAAGGAAAGGTCTCTGTCCCCTCCCCCCACACCCTGGAGCTTTCTGAACTCCACAACGGTACAACCTTTAACCAAAACCGCAAACATAGCAGAGAGGAGCTCTGCCACTTGAACACAGTCCACGTCAAACTCAGACTGATCCAGTCTGGACCTGTCAGTCATGTGCTGAAGGAGGACACTTCACACACACAGACACACACACACACACAGAAGTGACTGCTATCCTGTAGAAGAATCCCTTTACTGATGTGTCCAGTGTCGGATAACTGACAAGAACAAGACAACAACGGACAGAATAATGACGAAACAAGTAGCCATTTACGTCTTGCACTGAAAATCCTATTGATATAATGATTATTCTATTCTATACGTCCGTGGCGCTTCCGATAAACTCACAAACTGGTTGATAAATTGTAGTGTTAGCTGGCCTAACAGGAAACCTTGCTGTCCCGTTCTGTCATTGGTTCCTTCCCCCTGATGTCCTGCCCCAAGAGGCGTAGCTAACGCTTCCCGCTTCCCAAGAGCACACTGGATTGGCTGGTTTGCACCTCAGGGGTGGGAACTGGAGGGTTAAAAGCCATGAATTTTTCTCGATGAACATATCAGCTGCCCTATCATAAACATTGTACAGATTTGCTAGTGAGTGAAGAACGTATGGCATGCATAGGCAGTGTCACAAACAGGTAAACTGGCAAACTTCCAAGTTCACCATGAGAACAGAGCACCAAAAACAGCTAACTATAAGTAATTTAACAAGCGGAAAACCCAGGTTTACTAATTCCATGAGCTATGAGCTGTGACCTCAGAGTGAAACAGAGAATTTATGATAATATGATGACATAATACAGGCCTGCTTTCATTTATAAACATCGAAGCACAGGCATAAAGGAAAACAAAAAAAAAGGTTGAATGATTCTAGTTTATCGTAGTTGAATTTGCTACCTCAGATTTCATTGGTCGTTACTTTTTTTCACCTGAGCAAGCACCCAGAATGCTTTCACCTTGTACATACGAGTTTGTGATGTGATCCGTAAATATACAAGTTTGCCAGTTTACAATGACCAGCCGAATGCGCCATTATTCTATGTACAGTACAATATGCAAACACTGGCAAGAAGTGAGTGTGCTTTAATATTATTATGCGTGTGGTAAGTTCAGGTCTAGGTGTTTTATGTTCGTCCGCGTTTGCAGAGCATGGCGTGTAGTGCGTTTGCTTCCACACAATGTAGAGGTTCACTGGATTCTAATGTCTCTAGGACATATTTGTTTTCTTTGCCCCCAACTGGTTTCAGTGGCTTGTTTAAACAGGCAAATGACAGATTGAGTGTTTGTGTTTTGAATCTAGACGGCAAAAATAAAAATAAACCTTTACGCTGTAGGTTTTAAAATACTTAGGTCATCCAAGAATTTTCAATGCTCCAGCCGTAGTGATCCCAGGAAGAAGAAATTGTACTTTAGCACCATTATCACTGATGATAACCCCTTATAGTAAACACTTCATTTCTGCAATATCTTCCAGTTCTTTTAGCTTTGAGTTGCCGAGATGAAAGGAAATAAATACCTATGACATCTTCAAATTGTCTTCCCTGATCCAAAATGATACGGATAACCTTTTTCCTACCCCACACTGAAGAGTCCTAACTGAGGAGGGAAAGCCTGCTGAAGTGCAATAGTCCTTGCAGTTAAGACTTGTAGCAGCTTAACTGCATCCGTTAACTTTTAGCCCTTTATATCTTACTCAGTGCAGATGTTTAATAAAGACTCAGGAACGTATGTCATTGATGTTAGAGGGTTCATTTTCCTTTTGTTTCAGAACTTACAACCAGCCAATCAGAAGGAAGGAAAGAGAAATTGGTTGAACGCAACTTTTACACAGTAACATTGTAAGCTTAACTCTGGTGGGCTTCCCCTTTAATGCAGAATTCTGAAGATTGTACTTTGCTGCTTGCTGGTCTAAGCTATTGTATTTATTTATTGTTGTCGGATTATTTAAATTTGCCTGTGTTTTATTACTTTGTCTCAGATTAACGAACAGCTCATTTGGTGCAGCAAGTGAAGGCTTTCTGTGTAAACATGCCTCTCCCCGTCTTCTTGTGTTCTCTTGTTCATAATCCTGAAATGCTTATACAACCATTTTTCAATATTTAAGTGCTTGGCGAGTGGTACACATGATTGTTATTATAATTTTTAATAATTCTAAAATGATCAATTCGCAAATGCAGACAAAGCCACATTCAATACGCATTGTGCAATTGGCCTGTTTTACGTGTTATCGCATAGTAGTAGTCAGCATCTTGCCGGTGCTGTGATTGAACCGTGTGGCTGCATGGAAGCATCTGATGTCACACTTTGTAAAGGTGCACTTTAGTATCGAACCAAAGCAAGTGAATGCTGTAACAAATGGCCATTGGTGACATTTTAAACTCACATGTAAATGCTGCGTGATTATCTGTGATTTTAAAGTTCAACCAAGGATCTTTTTTTTTTTTTTTTTTTTTTTAAATGAGTCAAAATCATTTTGGGGGGGTGATTTAGATTGTTTTGGAAAACCTGAGCCCAGATAATTATTCTGACGATGAGGGTGGTTTGTACACTGTAAAAAGTGATTCTAGCTACTTTCAAATTAATTGTGATTCAATGTTATTTTTGTTGAATCGCAGTTTGTACAAAGTAACAAGAACCTCCTTTTTCAGCATTGTGTTGAAACGTGAGTGAATGCATCACGGATGTCCAGAGCTGATAAGCTGACGCTGACCAAATCTACTGAGTTCTTCTTACTACTGAACCCTCTCTGCTTGTTGTTGTGCTTTCTTTGGTTTAATTTGCTGACACACCCATTGCCATTAGTAAGTTTTCAACAGCAGTCCCTGCCTGTGGTCACCAAGAACAAGGTCCTTTGTCTACAAATGTCCAGTAAATATCCAGTGAATCTGGAGTTCCATCAAGTTCTTTACCAGTGAATCTGTTTTTTTTTCCCTTCTACAGTGCAGTGCTGAGGTAGTGATTTTCAGAAGCGGGCTCTCCTCGTCATCACACATATTGTAGCGAGAGATTTGTTAATGTTCAATAACAGTCACCTAGTGGCCTGAACTGTATCTTTACATTCAGAACTATGACCTCAAAACTAGAATGTGGTTGATGTGTCGACTCTCCTTCCTTGTATGTAGACCTTAGTGGAATATTCAATGCTACAGAATACATTTATGTAATGCATACTGCATATTATAACAGTAGAGGGTGCACTTTGAAAAAAAAAAAAAAAAAATCAATGGGGGACTGGGGAGTGGCTTGTGTTTTTTTTTCCCCTTCACATTTGAACACACACATACAGACATAAACACCCAGCTTATACCTTCACACGTACACCACACAGACACACCTTCCTTAATGGCTCTTCCATTATGCTGAGCTTTTTTCAGCCCTGTTCAACTTTCTATGAGTTCCAACAGAGACTTGGGTCGCGTATTTGTAGATATTTTGAGCACTTGGGGAGGGGGGGTTTGGTACCATTTACACAACACTGGATCTGCTCTGTCACTCTTTGCCTGTATATACCAACTTCTACAACTTGTAAAGGAATCAAGCTCTTTGGCACTCGTATAGCCAGCACTATGCAGAAACTGAAAAATTTCTTGGCATGCTTTGAAATGCGAAATAATATAGAGGAAAATATACTAAATAAATAAAGTCTGCTCTAATTTCTTATTAAAATAATCACCTTATCGATGATGACGCTAAATACTTTTGATATTGTGCACATTTTTACTTGCATGCTGCACTGAGAATCATCCAGCAATGAGAGGGTTTGATGTGTGAAGCAGCTGATTTTTGCTGTATGCTTGCAAACTGTGCGTAGAGTGAAACACTGAATTCTTCCAGGTTATGGGAGAGTCATTTATATATATAATATATATATATATATATATATAT
>CALSCE010009502.1:1236664-1257629 GCA_943593645.1 Bovichtus variegatus | reverse complement strand
TATATATATATGTATGTATGTATATATATATGTATGTATGTATGTATGTATGTATGTATGTATAATAATAATCACCTTTTATGGTTAAATTGTTCCACATACAAAACATTGAACAAACAATGAAAGTCAATGCACAAGTGTGTGGGTTGTGTATGTGAGCTTGTATGTGTGTCTGTAACTAACAACAGCCCTTGTTACACACTAACTGACTAATAATCAGATATGTAATCACTACGAATAACAAAAAGCCTGTAATGTAGACACTGTTAATCGGTCATCCAAAATGTTCATGTACTCGTATTTCAGAGAGTGGGAGAGATATAAAAAGAGTGTGTGTGTGTTGTGTGTGTGTGTGTGTGTGTGTGTGTGTGGTCAGCAGGATGTATTGCGTCAGTAATAGTAGCAGACAGAGGGGGTTAGCAGTGGACCCTGATGGTCCAGTCAGCCATGGAGTAAACACTCATTAACTCATGTTCCCATTGATCAGACAGAAGGACAGGGATCGCACACACAGACACACACTTGAATACACACTTCGAGTGCTAATGTAAGCTACTAAAAATAAGTTTTGACTCTGCATTACATACTGTAATTAAATAATTGACAAAAGTCAATACGACCTTTCCTATCAATTTGATGCTATGGTAATAATGGTAGGTAGCTTTATTTTTTAAACATCTTTTTTTTTTTAACAAATAGTAAGTCTTCTACAAACATGAACTTAAAAGATCAAAGTTGTTCCAAGGTTTACTTTTGTTCTCTCCCTCTTTTTCAACTTGCTTATTCTAAGTGATAATGATTTTTTTAACTGCTTTTAGGTTTTCGGTGCCTTTTTAAAGGTTTTACTTTATAGCACCTTTTGGGCTGTGTACTAAAATTTGTATATCCTTTCTATGTATTCTTGTGTACAGGTTACAGTAGGTTACCTGTCCACTGGAATGAAAAACGTTTTATTATAAGATAAGTTTCCAGTGGATACATGATAACAAATGAGAAATTGCTAGAGATTCTCTTGATCATCTAATCCATTTTCTCTGTATACATTTTTTTAATTGATACATTCATCTCACATGTCAATGGCAGCTTTTAAAACACCTTGTTTTAGATCTTTTCATATTTCCTCTCCTTTCCTAATAAATTAACCCTTTAGGATTGCTACACTGCTCTAAGACATACAGTTACACAGGGAACCTCAACATGTGTTGAGCCCTCACATCAATGTCAGAAGTGTTTACTGCCTAATTAATTGTATCGATTCACTGAGAGAGATGGAATTGGAGTTGTGGCAGCCCTACCGAGGTATTTGTCCTCTACTGCGTTGCTGCATGAATTTTGAGAAGGTGAATATTGATCTGAAATTACCCCTGTGGCCCCGAGCAACTAACTAAATACAGGAAGGATCAGGCACACGGGCTGCTGTTTAGCTCGAGGATCCTCTTATCATAAATCCTTCATAAGCCACAGCAATAAAGACGGCTTTTCCAAAAAGTGCTTTTAGGAACAGGTAGAGAGAAGGAGGAAGTGGTGAGGGCTAATAGAGGTTGAAGAGGAACAGTGAGGTCTTTGGCAAGCTTTGAGCATCCAGAACGTTTCAGATAAATGTGTGCCCTGCTCAACCTTGAAGCCCAGCCAAGTTGAATCAGTGAAATGACTGGATACTGGCTACCAGTCCCAAAGCCAAGCCATGATACATGAGTTAACCATGGAAGAAAAAGAGTGAGGACTGACGAAAGTGAGTTAAGAGAGACGAAGAGAAGGACGGAGGGAGCAGATCTCAGAGTCGGACTAAGTTATCAAGGCGATGCCTTGCCCTAGCCACAACTCCAGGTCACTTACTTTCTGTCAGAGTCCAAGGTGAATGGCTCTCCGCAAGGATGTGTGTGTGTTTGCATTTATGTGCTTGTGCATGCGCTGCTGAAAGGCCTCAAGCAAGTGCTGGCAGGGTGTTGGAAAGCTGATGGAAGGAAGGAGGGAGGGAGTGAGTGAGTGAGTGAGTGATGCCCCCGGTCCAAGGCTGTCAGCCAGGCTAATGGAGGGCGCCACACTTGGCCGGCCACTGACTGACAGGTGCCAACCGAGGCCTTCGTCAACCAAGCACCAAGTCGGTGGTGCCAGCTCACTTACGGTGGTGAAGGATGATGACACAGAGATCGCTCACTCGGTTAATGCTGACACACATGGCGCATGCACACCCTTCTGAGCCTGTCACTTAGTGAGGAGCGTAGGCTGCGAGATGAGATGGTCTTAAAAGTACCCTGACTCATCAAGCATAGATAAGAGGGTCAAGTTGCTGCTTTGAAATTGGAGTCACCACTATCAGTGCCATTTTCATGCTGGCAGACTGACCTATGATCTCTGCTGGCCCACATACAGGACCACTGTTCCCCTTCCTACACCGGCAGGATCACTTTGAGGACATTTACCTATATCACACCCACTCTGTTGTTGCACAACATGATACAGCAAGAAAGAGAAAAGTGGATAAACCATCAAACTAAATAAACATCAAATACTTTTTATTTTCTTGTTTTTATTGGTGCAAAGGGACATGACATAGACAAAACAGAGCTGGACACTTAAAATACATAGAAATTGACTAGGTAAAAAGATTAACAAGCAACATATAAGATAATGCAGGCAGAGGTCAGCTGGGTTGGGCCTGCTATATTATTATCTGTTTCCGGTCGCACCCACATCCTTGGGAGGGTGCTGGCCCGTTGCAGATACCTATGGCCCCTTTCAGAACCTGTGGCTCTGTCGGGACAGGGAGGTATCTTTACCTGTATTAATCCATAATCCATTGGACCATGTCATTGCCCTGACCCTGCCCTGCACCCACACCCCACCATATTTAAGTCCTTAAATTTATTATGGCAATGCCCCATCACAAGGCAGACTCTTTATGCGCATACATGCATTTACTCAAGATCGGTTTTGTTGCCGAATGAAGAGTATCTGTAATGTTGTGATAATAGGTTTGCATGTTCACTCAGCCCTATTGTAGTTTACATTAAGTAGGAGAGTAACGTCTTTTCCGAAATCATGTCAGACATGTCTTTGATGTGCTTGACGTTTCTGTATCTTACATAAAGTCTTGAAGAGCTTAATCAGACATTAAGTGGGATCTCAGCCCTTAAGCCTGAGTCACCTGTAAGAAGGATTCATTTGACATTGTAAAGCCTGCTTTTCAGGAAGCAGAAGGCTGGGAGGCTATTTCTGAATTGTCTCCTTTTGAAACTGATCATCTGGTATAATATAGGATGCAGAGAAACACTATAAAATGTCAACTGATTTATGATGTTGCGTTGAGATGTAATGAAAAAGCAGGAGCATCAAAGTTTGGCAAAAAAAAAAGAAGAAAAAAATTAACTATGACTGTCACCATCTGACAATAAAGAAGAGGGTGAGTAGGTGAATGGGTGAGTGATAGGACAGGAGGAAGAAGTAGTGGGATTGAACTGAAAGGAAAAAAAAATTGAAGGCTATCAGAACTAAGTAGTAAGAAGGAGTGAAGGGATCCTACGAAAGGTTAGAGAAAAAAATAATCAATAACAAGCGTACAGACGGAGCAGGAAGCTAGAAAAAATGGTAGCAGTGTTGAATTGATTGAAAAGAGAACTATTGAAGAAATAATCAAAGAAGCAACGGAGGGGGGGTATACAGTGAGGCGGATGGCAGCTCCCCCAGTTGTTACCCTATCTACCACCATGTATCAGGTTCCTGGTAAGAGACAGGCCAACTGACAGAATGGGACCAGCCCAGTCAAGCAGGCGGATGAGTCCCGTCTTTTTTAATTGAGTAACTGAGGCCTCAGAGGTCAGGGCCATTCCAGACTGGGCCAGGCCAGGCCAAGCATCAGGATTGGAACTGAAAATGCATCAAGCTATGCTTCACAGCCTAAGTGAGCCTTACCCATTCCCTCACTTTAATGAAGGCCCACCAGTCTGCCAAATAGGTTTTCTTCAGGCTGTTTTTATGTAAAATCCTTCTTCTCTGAATATGGCATTTCAGATGTGTTGCGTTTCTTACATTTAAGAGAAAGTGATTACTCTTCCTTTTTTTCTTGCATGTTTTCCTTCGTTTTCCAGAATAGACCATTTCTCATCATTCTTATCTATTGATAAAAAATGTATCTCCCAAATCTGCTCCTGTGCCTATCATAGTTATATCTGACCACACCCCTCTGACTCTGATGCTGTTTCTCCCTGGCATCTCTGATTCAATGCAACTCTGCTATCGGATGAAAGTTTTGTAACATTCATGGGGGAGCAAATAGCTTTTTTCTTCAACTTTTTAGAACTTTCTACATTTTGGCAGCACTTAAAAGCACATTTTAAATAATAAGCCCCCATCCCTGAATTATATAAAAAGTGGCTGGAGTTCAAAAGTAAATTTGACCTTTTGTCAAGCCATCACAGTATATCTGCTATTGTTGTATCAAGCCTGAAGGCTGAAAACATGTTGTTCTAAAGACAAAAATTGGCTATTCATATAATCTTAGTCTTATTTTGTCTACACCTAATACCTGAAACCTGTTCCCTCGATGCTCAGTTGTCTGTATGCTCCAGCCCCGAGGACAGAAAAGTCATTATTTAAGTTTTCTTGAAAACATTATGGATGGGATCAAATGCATTGAACAAGAGGTGCAGAGTACACACTTGTGAGAGAGAGAGTCAGGACAGGAATGCAGAGAGGTGGAGAGACAATGAGACAGGACTCAGTGGTGTGTGTGTGTGTGTGAGAGGGAGAAGACGCTAAAAGGGGAGAGGAGCGCAACTGATGGCTGGGCCCTGCAGAGGGAGGGGCTGAGCCGAAGAAAAATGGGAGAAAGAGCACACTTCATCTTAGTGTTGCTATCAGCCTCTAATTGCTCAGATCAAATTGCTGCCTCTGCATATATCTAGGGACAGGGCAAGTTTGATAGCTTGGAGCACAACCATTGACATTGTAATAACTGTTTAATTGCTATGGGCCCAAGCTTCATGAAGACGTCAAGCCGTTCACCTACTAATGGCTCCTTCTCTTGTCAGGGATCAAGCCACTTCCCATAGCAGCATGAGATGGACGCCCTCCCACTGGCGGCATCATCTCCTTCTCTCCAGTAGATTAATGATGACCCCATCAAGCCTCAGAATACTGAGTGATGTCTTTTCGAGGGCTTACTGTGTTTTACTAAGGTCGGGACCTATGTTGAAATGTTAAAAGCACACAATAATAGCCGTAGGATTTTATGCAAACTGTTGGTTAGTGGACTAAACGTCTCCCCTGGCAGAGAAATAACTGGAAATAAATGCTCCTTTTGAAAGGAAATTAAATGATACTGAATAATTTGTGGCTGGCTGCATTTGGTAGAAGCTATGGAAAACAGTCTGGAGAGGTCAGCGCTAGGTCCTGCAGCTCCACCCCTATCATCATTAAGCTTCTGAAAGCAGCCGGCGATGTTGGCGCTAACGAGACCCTATAACTCTTTCTTGATGAGAAAGAATGGAGAGGGGATAAAAAAAGGGAGAACAGTGCTTATTCATAGGCTTTTCATCAATGTTCTAACACCTGTTGTTAGTTTATAACCTGCCAATTCATGCACCTAGAGGGCTGTGTGTTGGGGTTTTACAAATAATGCTACTCGTGACACTGTTTGTTTGGTCAAAAGACTTAATTTCTTTCATTAGTTAGCATGAATTCACTTTTTATAATTATTCATATTATCAAAAGATAATTATACGAATGTTCCATGTTGTCTCTTTATTAACATTGTTCCAGACATGTACATCTTTAGCCTTGGAGAAACCTGATTCTCTTAGTACTTTCTAAAATTATGAGAAAAGTTCTCTTCTATAAAACACATGGCACTGGCTTTGACTGCACAGTATTCAGCAAAGGCATCAAAATGGGCTATTGGCTGCTTTCATCATAGTGTATGTTATGAAAGTAAAGACATTGGTTTTCTGTGAATATTTGTGCTTCATTATTGACAGTTAGGCCACAGTAATTTCCATCGTTATGGATAATAAATGTGCTGTATTGGATTTAACCAAAAGTGGCTATTATGGCCGCCACAGAATGAGTTAGGGGGATACTTTCTCTGTGTGTGTGTGTGTGTGTGTGTGTGTGTGTGTGTGTGTGTGTGTGTGTGTGTGTGGGTGTGTGTGTGTGTGTGTGGGTGTGTGTGTGTGTGTGTGTGTGTGTGTGTGTGTGTGTGTGTGTGTGTGTGTGTGTGTGTGTGTGTGTGTGTGTGTGTGTGTGTGTGTGTGTGGTATGGTATGGTATGGTATGGTATGGTATGGTATAGTATAGTATAGTATAGTATATTTTACATCAGAGACCACAGTACTGTTCCATCATCAGTGACTCATGTAAACTCTGCATTGGACATTCAATTAGAAACAATTAAACCTGTATCAATTGAATCTTTGATACAGCTTTGTGTTTTCATGTCACTGACTTGACATGTGATTGATTGATCTAAAAAAAAAAGTGACTTATTCGAAGCTCTATTTTTGCGCAATATATCCATGACAAAAATAAAATAAACTTGATTTGATGACTTGTGCCCTAACTGGCAAGCTGAACTTTTTTCACACACCCTATTTCAATTTATTCCTTTGGCTTTCTTTAAAAGCACTGCAATGGACGACGAACGGCTGATTTGTGATGTTGAGTGAAATGATAAGTTATCTATACTACCTCCCAACGCTCGCTTGCTGTGAGGACACTGTCACTCTCTGCGGCCGAGTTCCATGCCATCGTTACATTTTATTTATTTTGTTTTTTTTATTATTCTTCGTTCAGGTTGACCTAATGTTACATTTCATTTTCAAATCAATGACAGAGACGTTGTGTAACTCCCGTCATGCGGTGCATTCAGTGCATCGCGAGGCAGACAGCCACAGTAGTGCTGTTTTTTTTCTTTTCTTCACAATCAAATATAATTTTTTTTTTACAATTTGAATATATATATATATATATTCCCTAGAACAGGGTTATTGGATTATGAATCAATATATTGATTATTTGCATGTATACTGTGCTAAAGGCTCTTGGCATATGATAACCACAAACTTGAGTTCATCAGTCACTCATTGTTATTGACCAATACAACATTGTGGCAAACAGCTTTTCAAGGAAAATCAATTGTATCCGAAAAATGTTATTTCCCCCTGTGGCATCAGGGATACAGCTGCAGACCGATCCGTATGTATCTGTGAATTAGGTCATTTTCAGGGCCTGCAGGTCATCATTGTATCCCTTACTGCCGTGCACGACAGCAAGGACATCGACCAGCCGAGTCAGACAAAGTTAATGTGTTCACAGGGTCAACACACACACGCCACTGTGTGGCAGATGAAGCTGGAAAGCGGGGCTCTGACCTGACCAAGCCCCCTGTGCTGTGCTGTCACTATTAATGGCCTGTTGGTGCTGATGGATGCATCAGGCATGCAAATGTGTCCACAGAAAATGTGACATAAACTGTGACAATTTTCAGATGACACACTGTTTAACCTTAAGAGCATAATTCTTGGTGTGGGGTTTTGTAACTCTTAAAACATCACACACTTTAGCCAGTCTGCCATGACTTTTTATATAACAAGCTTCCAGAAATGAGTGTCCTCTCTGCTCTGACCCCTTTTATGCAGTCTGAATATTTTATCAGTGGATGAACGACCACATCCCCCTCTGTATATGCAATTGTTCAAACAAATATAGGAAATCAGCGAACAAAGTTAAGTGATATAATTATATATATTTATTTGACAAGACAGGTGTGACTCTTGTCTTTTTTGTACCTGCATGCTGTGCTTGTCATTCAGCCCTGTAATGTCCATGTGTAGGAGCAACACTGGTTTTGGTTGTGTAACCAAGTGATCAAATGAACAAAGGCACATCCACATTCATTCGATCTGAATTAATGCTGTAGTCAAACACCTTTTTGGTACTCCATCCTGCCCCATCTGACTTCGATTTAGTTTTAGGGCTCCACAATATTGGAAAAAACTGACATGACATTTGTTTCCCCCTGCCATATACAGTATATTGCGATTAGGGTTGGGTATTGATCAATCTTGGCTAAAGTCAATGATCTAACATGTCATGATATTACTAATGCATGTCGCATACCCTAAAATAATGAGGCCCATAAAGCAGGGTGGTGTCTAGTAGGGGTCCAGGAGATCTGAAATATATTAATATAATATAATATAATATATTTATAACAGTCACTAAAATGAGAATAGCTGGTCCGCTTTAAAGGTCAGTCCACCTTAAGTTAGCCTCCGCCGAAATTTGGCGTGGGTCCTGAGGAGTCGTAACATTTATTCAGCGGTAAATAGCCTAAACTGTACACACACTGCACTGCTACGTTCACAATTATAACATTCCTGCTCACTTCATACTCACCGTCACACACACATGCTTGCTCCCTCTTTCTCTCTCTTGACCGCACACTACCGGGCAGGCTGGTTTGTAATACGCTGAAGGAAACCATGCAATGCGAGTTTTCCTTTTGTTATCAAGCGGCAAAAAAACTTGTAGCATGATATGTTTGAGCTTATTTCCCTGACTTGACATTACACATCCTGCGGTGTGACTATTGTGCATGTGCACATTGCACAATATATCGTGCAGCCCCAGTTTGGTTTTATTCTTTTGTCTTTCGATGAAGATGTATAGTCATTCGATATTTGTTAGTTTTAGTAAAGTTAAAGTCAGCAAAAGTTAAGGACATTGTATTCTAGTTGTTCTAGTCAGTGACATTTTTGTCTATTTTTAAATAAATTAAATTAAATTAAATAAATTTCTTTCTTAGCATTCTGGGGCTTAGCTGTAATTGTTTTTGTAATCAGTCCATGAATCTTACTTTTCCTTCCAAGAATCAGTCACATTAGCTAACAACATCGGTAGAGCCACTACGTTACTGAAATAAGGTCAGACAGCTATATTAATAAATGCATATTGTCCGAGATTTTTTTTATACTGTTTTACTTCAGTAGCATACAATGCGTGATTCCACCAGTCCATACAGGTAGTTGAATAAGACTGCCTTCAAACAGCAATAATTTATTTTTCATTTATTCTACCTTCACAGTAGAGTTAAGTCTTAATTATTTAACAAAAAATATAATACTTTTAGCTATTGTGTGTGTAAAGGTTACTTGTTATTTTTGCTGTAATCACATTTTTATCCTCGCAAGAAGATGATCAACAAATATTTTTCATCATAGTTTTTTTGGACAAAATAATACTGCTGGGCCACTTATTTAACATTCACCTGTGTTGTATAAATTCATGCATACTCAGACACACACACATAGTGCCTTAACATGGTATGTGATGAAAGATCACTAAACGGCACCTGTACGCCTAATTACAACACAGTCTGTCTGTCTGTCTCCCTCCCTACCTCCCTCCCTTTGCCACTCCCTATGTTCTATAACAAACCAGAGGACTGTGGGGCTTTCTCTCTCTGTCTCTCTCTTTCTGTGTCACCAACGACTCATCACTCATAGCAGTCGAAGTAGTCACAGCTTAATTAACCACCAGTTGTCAGCTGAAGGCTCGAAATGTGAAATGAGAGAAATGTGTGTGTGTTACTCTGTATTGTCAGCTGTGCAGCGATTATATCTCTCAGTGCATGCTAATGTTTGTTTGCATTTGGGTTTGTCAGGACACCGATATGCTTTTCATATCAGGAAACATTCCATAATTAAAGGTGTGGCCAATGTTGAGGACTGAATTTTAGGGATCTCTGAATATTTACTGCCTATAAATACAGTGAATGTCAATATCGGGTTTAACTTTGTAACCGCTACATAAAGGAATGTGTCTGATATTTTTATATTTTAGGAAAAAACTGCCTTTTTATAATGATGAAAATAATGAATGAGCCCAAAAATGGGGCTCATTTTTGTGACGACCTATCGCATGATATTTTACCAGATACCTAATCCAAAGAATTAGTGAGAATATTGAAGAATAGCTTTTCTTATAGCGCTTCCTTGTAGCAATGTTTGACTCATTGGAAGCAGTTCCAAATGTGTATCTAGCCGGTTTTACAGCTCTCTGATATACTGTTAACACAAGCTGTGAATTCCCCGGGGACTTAGGTGTTAGATGTTTTACATAAATTAGCTCAGGTTTAAGGCTTTAAAAGTTGAAACTGGTGTTCCACTTCAGAATGAAATTCAGTGTTGGGAACACTTTTGAAACTTAAGTACTGTAGTCGTTTAATTTGTTACTTGCTCTAATTAGTAATTGATTACTTAACTTTTTTTTTTTGTTGTTATAGCTGTGTGTTTGTGTGTGTGTTTGCGTCAGGGTGCATTGACAAAGTGTGATTGTGTGGCTTGATGAAATAGCCTGAATGGCCCGTGAGGAATGTCAGCGATAGCATCTCTGTGAGATTAGTGCGATGGCAGCTGGACTCTGGGACACCTCGGACCTCACTGCACACACACACAAGTAAAAAAAAAAAAAAAAAAGGGGGGAAAAAGTCATTATAAGGGATTTACCATTTTATTGTTTGCCATTATCAGTCAGATAATTGCCTCATATCTTACAATTTGACCAATATGTGATTGATTATGATTGCTTTTACATTTAGCATACAAGCACTTAGTCTACAGAGTTAAATAACTTACAGTTTACACAAGAATGTAACGTGGTATGGAGTTTTTATGATATGACACCTCAACATGACAGAATGGTGGTTTGTCCTGTGGGTGTACTTGGGTGGGTGTGAGTTGTGATTTACAGGGTTGGAACAGGTATCAGATAACCAAGTCTCTCGCCCCCCTGCCTCCCTTCTGCTTTCATGTAAACTAAGTGAGGGAGGGTCATGCTGTGTGTGTGTTTGTGTGAGTCTTCAGACTTTCCCAGAAGTATCTCTGCTTATCACACATAGACAGAAGCACTACATGCCTTTGAAGTAGGTCCCCTCAGGTGATTAATAAGTCAGAGTGTGACCCATAGGTTTATCGAGTGAGCTGTAACTGAAGCAGATCAACCACTCCATGACTATTCTAAGACAGGACAAACAACATGTATGGGTGAGTAGTTACATATTAAGTAGGGCACCAGAACAATGTGTCTCAAAAGTCCCTGGAATGTACTGATGGTTTGCATAGAGCATGCACTAAGGACTGAAGGACTTAATGGAGTCTTGAATCAGTATTGCCATATCTTCTAGCTCTGTGTTCAGAATCATGGAGAAGTTTCAGAGACAAAAATATCAGGAGACTGGCTGTTACTGCTGTCTTTAGATCAGCAAAAGCAGCTTTACCTGCTATCCTGTCAGCTAGTAGTTAGTAAGTCAGTTCTAGTTTAGGGCAGCAACTAATGATTCTTTTTTAACTGATTCATTGTTTTGTCTACAACTGTCCAAATCCCAAAGAGATAGATGTATCTATGTATGTCAGAATCAGGGCGCTTTTCCACCTCACTGTTGGAGACAAAAAGCTCCAGTTTGTAATTGAATCCATCAGGTGTGAGAGAGAGAGAGAGAGAGAGAGAGAGAGAGAGAGCTAAAAGTCCCTCTTCAGCTGTATATCAGCTGGAACAAAAAACAGAAGTATGGCTTTAGAAAAAAAGGGGAAATGGTCTCAAATGCACTCACACACACAAAATAAATGTGTGTACTCAGGCCATACATACAGTATACACTATCTTCCATATTAAAATTAAAGACGGATGAACGTGGGTCTGTAGAATCACCAAGTGGACACGAAATTTTCATGAGGAAAATTATTCCAGATTATGTAGTGCAGTTCAGAAAATATTGCAATGATGATATTAGTCATGACTTGTTGTGCCAGTTTTTTCAGGATTTATTTAGGACAACAGTGGAGAAGACATAAAAATGTGCATTTTGACTTCTCTGTGAAGTGACGGTAATAAGAGAAGCCATTAGCAACAACCTGAACCACAGAGTCATGAACTCATTCAAGCAGTAGCACGAGCCAGCTCTCATTCTGCCTCACACACACAAACACATGCACACGCACGCACTTGCTCTCATGGTAACTGAGTAAGCTGAGCAACTGAGGGGAAGTGTCCCACCTCTCTTAGAAAGTGACATCAGAGGTGAGCTTTACACACAGTGGCTACAGGCCCAGGCCACTGAACACTTTGTTTTTCCAGGCCATGTTGAGGCTGTCTACTTTAATACATATTACACACTACACTAATAATACCAGCTCTGCCTTTTTTGTTCATGTGGAGCTTTATTTAATATCACATCTTCAGAAAACGAATTCATTCATTATCTCTTTACGTGTGTTAAACAATGTGTTATTGGTGCATTACAGATTCGGTCAGGGTCACAGCAAGAGAAACGAATCTAGAGAAATCTACTATGTAGATGAAATGTATATGCAGTCTGATACAGGCAGATGTAATGACTTGAATTGTGTAGTTTGTGCTCCGAGTTATGGATGTGCAATAAGACAGCACAACTGCTTATGACTTCATCTATATCACGATTATACAGTAGAGCCATTTCTGTTTTTTACAATGAGGGTGTTATTTTCATAGTTTCACTTCCTGGTTCAGTTCTACCACACTTGCTCTAGTTGTGTCTGCACACAGATAACTGCTTTGTCACAGCCTCCCAACAGCATAACAATATCATTTGGGTATGACAGCAGCACTTCGGGGAAGTGATCTCACACTCTCACTTTTCTCTCACTTTTTTCGGCATTGTTACACCAAGCAAGAGACATTTGTCTTTTGACATTTCAGAGATAAATATAGTTGCGTGGAGCAGTTATGGCTGCAGTGCCTTGCTCTGAGGCACAGTTTTGAGCACACTAGATATTCAAGCAGCTGGCCTGTATCTGGTTTCAAACCTGCAGCTGGAGTGCAGGAATCAAAGCAGCAAGTTTGACCCCCTCAATCAAGTTATAAGAGCTGTTTCGTTTGGATCTTTGGCTGAGATATGATTTAAGGGTTAATGATTTATGAATTGTAAAGGTCTTATCATCAACCTCATACATCCCAGATTGTTATTTCAATGTTTATCCAAGGAAGTTAACTCCCGATCCAGGTCATGCAGAGTTTTTCTCTTAACAAAAAACATACTTTCTACTAAAGAGACATGGCAGCAGCAGTAGCAGCATTTCAGGGAGGATCCACACTGAGCAAGATGCTGACCAAGCTCCAAGGCTCCTGAGTGCCTCGCGGATTAATCATGCACAACATTGAATTGTGTTGTCATATATTTAAAGAACACAAGGAGGAGAACATGCAGAGTGATTTTTGGGATTAGGTCTTCTGTGTTACGCCATGCATCACCCTGACATCCTCTATAGGAGCTGTGTTAGTGTCCTGCCAAAGAGAAGCTTATGGAAAACCCCACACAGACACACACACACACACACACACACACACACACACACACACACACACAACACTAATTTCTCTCTCACCTTCACTCCCTTGTACATTTACAGATCTTCTCTCCGACATTCACATCTCACTGCACCTGCAACATATACGTATACCTATCCCGTGGACACACGGACTATTAAGGACTATTGTTTTCGACTTTAAGTGATTTTCAACAAAAGAAAAACCTTGCCTTTTTGTCAAGAGTTTTCAGATTTGTATATATATATGTATGTATCAATTATTAGAGATAACGTTCGAATTTGTCCAAATGTATAGTTTTCTAGTGCAAAAGACATAGATCACAGTAGTTTACAGTCAACAAGGTCCGCTCTTACAGTGATGGAAAGTGGAGAGAAAAGTTTGGAGAAAATGCAAATGCTTTGCTGATTATCCACCACAGGCGCTCTAAGTAAGTTTAAATAAACAGGTTAAATTCAGTATTTGGAATGCAGATGGTATTTCTTTTTTATGTTTTCTACTTTGGAAGAAGGGAAATAATTTGTTTAACAATTTCAGAGTAAATCATCATTCAGTCCTCCAAAACAAATGGAAGAAGTTGCCATATAAGGAATTTACCAGCAACTATCCTCCTTATAGATCTGCATGATTTATCGTTTTTTTCTGTTTACGTTTAACTATAGCTTACATCAGTAGCATTGTCTCAACAAGCTATAAATGGAAGGCTTAAACTTTAATTGCCCAGTCGGGCAAGTTGGTCAGAAATCTACTTGCCCAAATTACATTTTTACTTGCCTCTATACAAATGTTTTTATTTGTATTTATCAGTGTTAGTCAAATAACAAACAAGAATAAAGTAAATTGTCTTCTTTAAGTAAATGTATCTGGAGGTTTGCCTACATCCTCTAACACCACCCAACAAAATGTATATTTCCAGGATAATTAAAATGCTCCCTTGCTCTTCAGCTCGTAAACTTCGCCATTTTCTCGCCCGAAGTGAGTTGCTCGATTTACTAGCCTGACGTGGCATTTCACCTCCCCCTCAATGTTGAGCCCTGAATGGTAATTTAAGACAGGGTTCATTGCTTTCCCTGGATTAAATGACTACTGTTGCCAGTTAAATCACCTCATTTATTTAATTTATGTTCATTTTGTGAGTTGGCAAATCAACAAAAAATACATTCTATTTTGTTTTTTACTCAGAAATCCAGCATCCGTAAGGCTATAGAATAAACCAATCTTATTATTTTAAATATAAAAAAAAAATATGCACAGGCTGTGTCTTTTTTCTCTTCCTGAAAGTCCAACAGAGAGACTGTCACATTCACAAATACACACATACATTTACACACCCAAGCATTTGTTAACACACAACACAATAGGAACTTTCTCTTCCATGGATTTCCTTCCTTTGTTGAATCCAGATTATTTCCGAGTGGCCACACCAAACATGTGAGCAGGAAGTGGAAAGCAGGAGCTCAGGTCAAACTACGGCACCTTGCTGGGGTAAAAGTAACAACAACTTGACTTTATGACTTTCTCATCCTGGGATCTAAATCCATCCCGCTGTAGGACCCAGGCTAATGAAAAGGTTCTGCTCCTGTGGTCTTGAGGGGACCCACTGTAGAAATAGAAGCTGATGAAGCTGACAAACCAAACATCTCCTATAGATTAATATTCAAATGGCTGTGATGGCTCTCATTCTCTGTTAAATCCCAGTTGGTAGACTGGGTGGCATGGATCACCCGGCCTACTCTGCAGCTGGCACAGATGACATACTGTATACTAAACACACACACAGATGATGTGGGGTTAAATATGGAAACTGGGCCAGTGTTTCTGACCAGCAAGGCTTTGTGGTTGAGGCAGTAGGCAGCAGTGTTCCTGTGACACACCCTCGTCTAAGCACTGGGGGCCCATTTAGACTGCTGATACACTGGCACGTTACGTTTCCCCACCCACATTTCTCCTGCCGGATTTAACCGACGACCTTCCGGTCACTAGCTTGCTTCTCTATCCTCGTCCTTTTGCAGGCTACATAGAGCAAAACCGTTTGTTCTTGTTTGTTTATGTCAGTCTTTTCAACAGTCTGTGAAGAAGGAGAAGGAATTATCCAGTTTCCCTTCTGCTAATATACACGGTTCAGGAGATGTTACAAAATAATGATAAGATGGTGTGCTCAGTAATTAAATCTGTCACCACACTGATCATCATACATGAGCTGCAAACACGTTTTCGGTATTCTTGTAAAACGCACACAAAAATGTAACGACTCCAGACTATATTGTACAGTGTTTTCCAAACTATTAGTGTGTTCTCTATTCTGTAGTATTATTTTGAGTTTTGAACTTAAATTAAGAGTCCTTGCAAAAACCATAAAAGACAGCCATTGACCATAAGTACACATATAATGTAGTGTACCTGTACCTGTTCTCTTGTTGTAATAAATAAATAATCCAGTAGATGGGGCTGTGGAGTTATTTTTTATTTTGGGCTGCATCTGTTCTAGGAAGCTGACTTAAAAAAAATGTAATACATTCCACAAATTAAAAACATTTCCTGTAATATTTGATTTCAGACGTATGTAGTTTTAATGACTGTTGGTATGTATGCTGCCATTTGAATAGGTTTAGATACACATTGGCTGCAGTTTAGGAAAGAAAGATCTATTATGCGTTTAAATGAGCGTGGTTGGCAGGGCAGCTCGGTAGGAAGGAAACTGTAATAACTCGAAGGTCTCAGGATTGATCCGCTTTGCAGCAAATGAGTTTTCTTGCGTTGTCCTTGAGCAAGACCCTAAAACCTAACCTGCTGTTTCAACAATCAAAGAAAGGGAAGTTCAACAGAGAGAGAACACAATGTTTTGTACGGGGCAGTGATGTAAAGTTTGCTGTCGACGATGAAAGGAGAATTGTAAAGATGGAGATGAGACACACAAACGCAGTGAGCAGAGGGTGCTGGCAACGAGGATAATCTGGCATTATAGTTGGAAAATGACACAACATGACTCTG
The DNA here is from genome assembly GCA_943593645.1 of Bovichtus variegatus. NCBI lineage: Eukaryota > Metazoa > Chordata > Actinopteri > Perciformes > Bovichtidae > Bovichtus > Bovichtus variegatus. Next base: position 1,241,279 of record CALSCE010009502.1, on the reverse strand, counting down.
CAAATTCCCCTGGTGGCCATTGGTTGAACTCCTAGATGAGCTGCTGGCTGCTTGAATCTGTGTGTCTGTGTTTGTGCGAGTCCGTGTTTAGGTACAGATTGTGCTTCTGTATTGTACCAAGTCATGCATTTCTTTCACACAGCATTATCCCATCTGGGACTGTGTCTCCTCGTGGTAGAAAGTTGCATTACATGTAGGTCATAATCAGTTATAAAAAAAACAACTTTCTTTTGACTAGTTTCCCAGCAGAGGGGTCAGAGGTCAGGCTCAGTCCTTGCAGCTGGTTGCTCAGGGGGCACTTCAGTAGGATGGATGCCATCCATCACAGGGTTTGGATCCAGGTCCTGTATTCTTGTTACTGCTCCAGAGGCTAGTTTGATGCCACCTCGGGACACAAACCAGCAGTCCAGTCCAGTTCCCATCAGATTTTCCCCTAATCATCATAAGCAAATGTATTTAGTCATTTTGTTTATCATGCATGTCCAATTTAAGACTTCCTGGGCACAATGATGCAATAGGCTGTCATTTTGTTGTTCTGTTTTTGTTGCGTAGGGCTTGCGCCCTATTTGATTTTGCCTTCTCACTTCTTTTAACCACCTCTCCTCTCCATTTCCATCTCTCTCCCTCTCTTCTTCAATTTCTTCTTCCTTCACTCAGCTTTACCTCTAGTTCTTTCAACTTCATCTCTCCATTTCAAATTCAGTCTTGAAAACATCAACTTTGCTGGCATTAAAGAAATAGCCTTGTATTTTTTTTTTTTTTTTTAAATGGCCACCATTAATCAACAAACATAATTTGAGTGATTTGAAAGGCAAACGGAGATTCAAACTGGGTTATATTTGGTTGAAAAATTAAGTTTTTTACATTTTTTGTAGATGTATTCTAATCATTCAACATTTTTAACGTTCTCTTGTTTATTCCTCTGTCTGTAGCCATGGCGGAGTTTGATCTGAGTCTGAGTGACGCACTAACGGACAGCGTTCCCCAGCCGGGCCCAGAGAGCCTGGTGGAGAGGGACTTCGTGGCTCAGCTGGAGGCGGAGACCTTTGATGATAAGGTCGGGGAGACGGTGGGAAAGACGGACTACATACCTCTGCTGGACAACGACGACACCAGGGCAGGTGAGACGGATATGATGGAGCCCAGTGGAGCATCGGGATGATATTATTTATGACTACAAGCACAGTAATAAGAAAGAGCAAGGATGCTGGTCAATGCTGACCATGCTAGATGATGCCAATTCCATGTTGAGATGATGATGTTCTTCTATTGCCAAAGACCAAGAGATGCACACTGGTGTATACATTTTTTTCAGCAGTCAATTGTATTGAAAAAATACAGAAACTTTTTAAGAACCCACACCAGACAAATATACAATAAACCCGCTGTCACGTTCCCCTCCCCTCTGTGTGGACTTATAGCAGTGACACCTGGAAAAGTTGGCAGAGGTGATCACAAATGGAGGAAATGATGGGAGAAAGTTAGAAAAAGGAACAGTGGTAGACAGGTGAAAAAGAGGCAGGAAAAGAAGGATGAGATAAGAAAAATTAAGAGACAGGTCTTGTCCGGGAAGTCTTACACAGAACTAAGTATGTCACGATATCCGATACTTCGGTACCAAGTCAATGCCAAAGTTTTGAAAACATGACTGTACTCGTTTTTCTACGGTACCTCAGGTTATGTGGTACCCAGTAGTCCTGTCGGGATGCTTTTTTCCACTGATAACGCTACATTGTAATGCTACAGGAGGAGAGCTAGTTAGCTGTTAGCAGCCGATGGGTAACACAGTCCTTTGTTGGCTAAATAACTGAGCTAACCGCTAAAGTTTTAGGAGCGAGGTTCCTTTGAGTTACATTATGACGTGTTCAAGTTGTATTCAGTAAAAATTTGTATTGGCTGAGGTTAAATTATAAGGTTTTCATGATGTGTTCAAATATAGCCTTGTAAAATTGAGTTCATGTCGAGAAACTTGAATAAATAGCCTACAGTTGTTTGAAGGAGATTTTTTCACAGCAATATAAAATAGATATTAGTGAGGGAAATATGACCTGTTTAACTTCCTTACAAACAACACTATGCAAATGGTAACAAAGGAATGTATGTTGAAGTACATGGGATTTATTGTTTTGTTTTTTACAATGGTATCGAGATTCGTGGAATTTCACTGCTATTGATATTGACTACTAAATTTCTGGTATTGTGACATCCCTACCCTGCACAACATTTTAATTCGTAAATAGATTTTGAATTAGCTTCAATATAAAATAAAAACTCCATCTTCTGTGTAACTCAAACCTGAGTTAATCTCCATTCATAATACTAAAAGCAGCAGGTAAATTTTTTCTGTCATTGACTTATATTTTCCTGAACAACATTATGTTCACATCTGTATCTGATTCTATCTATCCTGAACAGGATTAGAATCCGTGTTATGTAACATGAACTGCAGCTGCTCCTAAATGACAGATAGTATCAGGCACCGCTGGACACTGGCTGCCATTTTGGATCTGCTGGTGTGCCATTCAGCCGCAGGGAAGATGGAAGCCTGAAGATGAGCAGAATATCTGCTTCTAATATCTCACACGACTAGTGCAATTTGGGAATTTTGCAGAAAAATGTGTCCCAAATCTGAGTAGTTACTATCCAAATATCCCTCCTGCTCCAGTGAAGATGCTCAGGGTTTAGTTCCAAAGTCTACATGAATGATGATAATCCACCCCAGTGCTACTGTGCAAGGCCCTTAAACAAGAATATGTCCTTGTCCAACCTGCCCAGTGAGAAAAGTCTAGGTCATGGGCCTTGGGTCTTAAGCTACAGTATGTATTACATCTGTGCATTTAGAAAGTGTACAGTGGAACTGTAATGGCTTTATACTGTATATAGATATATAGGTTCTGCAGAGTAATACTCTTGGTGAGGACTCGGGAAGAATTTTTTCCTTGTTAATTTAATAGACTTCGTATGAGCCATGGTACAGTTATTGATTGCATTCATGTGGAATATTTTATTATAGGATTGCTGTATGAATATTGTTTGATACAGCGTTTTTGATATATGGTTTTACAACAATTATCAAATAGACACTAAGGCAGACTAGATTCGCAAGATCAACAAAATTAAGCTAGTTGCACATTACACACATAGCATTGTTGGCTAGCCAATGTCATACATGTTACAATGACTTCTATCACCACCAGCTCAGCTTTTTAGGTCGTTTTTCTTTTTTCTTCTTCTTTTTTTTTTTTTACACAAATACCTTCACGTACCGCATTCCCGGTGAAATGTCAGGAAGGTATGAACAAATATCTACCACCCAAGCCTATTATGTAGGAAGGTAAGTAAGCTAGATAGATGGATCAAATAAACAGCTGAGTGATAAACCAGCTAAAAGGAAGTGACAGTTAACCAGGGCTGACTCAGCTCTCGGGCCTGTTTTGGTTACCCGGACACTCTGGTCAGACAGTCAGACTGTTTGTGGGCTCTCGTCAGTGACAGCAAGCTGTAGGACGGGCCGTGGGTGGTCTTGCCAGTGATCAACTGTGGCATGCTGCGTGCATTTGGACAAACGCAGACATGCTGACATGCCGAGTGCCAAACAGCAGGGCGAGGCAGTCTACAAATTATTGTCCCCTGTCAGCAGGAGAGCTAGACAGAGGAAGATTTGTTTTTTTTTGTTTTGTTGTTGACCAGAGTTGTTGGTGTGTTGCCCTGATGCACATGTACTGTGCACTAATGGCCAATGTGAGTTTGATGACTGTTCTGTGCTCTTGTTTTTGATGTGTGGTATTTATGTCCTCTCGGTGTGTCTCTGTGGTCACAAATGTATCATACCTTGTGTTGCATGTGGTTTTTGCATTTTTGTTCATTTGTGTGTGAATAGTGAGTGTATGGGTGAACCAGCGGCAGTCCATTTAGCAAAAGGAGTCTTGTGTGTATTCCTGTGCATGTCTTTGAACGCTATACATATGTTTGAGCGATTGATTCATGCTCTTGTGTTTCAGAGCCTTGTCGTAAAGCTGTTGCAGAATGTGCTTTGTATGTTACAGTTTGTATCTGTCTCTGATGTGAACATTAGATAAATAGAGTGCAGTGACTCAGCAGTCAGATGTCACACAGTATCACTTCCTTCAATATGTGCTCCTTCTGCCTGGCCCAGTCTGATCAGAATGGGCCCTTGTGGTATGAACCGGCACAGCCACAGGCAGACAACACTCATGGCCATAGTGAGGTGCCCTTCAAAATCCTTAAAAGTCAGGGTCAGTGGATTCCATTTAATGCCGGGTTCAGTCTGTAAAATGTACGCTGTACAAACCAATACCATGCAGTTTGTTTTTCTGTCTCGTCAAACCATTAGCAGACAGATGAGTAATGTGTTTGCCTGTGCGTGTGTGTGTGCAGACACCGGCGCTGCGTTGGAGAATGGACAGCAGGAAGCTCATGGGGTGCAAAAGCCTGGTAAGACATATCCCACAATTCCCTCTGCCGTCGGTGTGGCGGTCTGGTCATCCTCATCCACCAATCATGGGCTGTCTTTCAATCTTGTTTACTTCCTTCTTGGTCTTCATTGCTGTGTGTGTGTGTGTGTGTGTGTGTGTGTGTGTGTGTGTGTGTGTGT
>CALSCE010009502.1:1205429-1222215 GCA_943593645.1 Bovichtus variegatus | reverse complement strand
CACACACACACACACACACACACACACACACACACACACACACACACACACACACACACACACACACACACACACACACACAGAGTATCCCCAGGAGCTGTGTACATTGTACGTGTTGTTTTGTTGGAGTCATTCTTGCTGCTTTTCATCTCTTACCTTGCCCTCTTTGCCTTTCTCTCTCTTTTTTTTTTTCTTTAGTTTTGTGTCCACTTCCTCTTTTTCTCTTGCCTTGTCAGTGTACAGTACTGCACTTTGGTCTGCTCATGATGTGATGAATAAACCAATAGAGAGAACATCCTTCTCCACCTTGTTCTAGTGTTTGAAAAACTACTATAGCTGAACACTGTGCTATTGTAGACTACTTGGAAAATGATAGGTTACCTAATGGTCGTGAAGACTATTACATGATTCTGTTTGGATTCCCCTCCGCCTACGGCTGGGCAATATATCGATATCGAGATATGAGACTAGATATCGTCTTAGATTTTTGATATCGTAATGTGGCATAAGTGTTGTCTTATCCTGTTTTTAAAGGCTGCATTATGGTAAAGTGATGTACTTTTCTGAACTTACTAAACTGTTCTAGCTGTTCTTATATTTGCTTTTACCCAATAAGTTATTATATCCACATTACTGATGACTATTCATCAAAAATCTGAATGTGTAAATATTCTGGGAAAACACTAATGGTCAACCCTACAATATCTTCGCAATATTGACATTAAGGTTTTTGGTCAAAAAATATTGTGATATTTGATTATTTTTTTCTCCATATTGCCCAACCCAACCACCACTACGTGGGAAGATTACTCTACATTAACAGAAAACTGATCACCTTGCAATATTGTTGGTCTATCTTTAACAACCGTAGTCTCAGTACTAAGAGATCCCCAACACTGACCTTCCGGTATCTTTTTGTCTGCCTTTGATTGTCAGGCTTCTCCCAGCCTGGCGGGATGGGGGTCAATGTGGAGGTTGGGGCTGCACCCATTCCAAGCATAGCACCCCAGCATCCAACACCCCTAATGGGATCAGAAGCCCCCAAAGGGCACAGCCCCATGCTGCCTGAACCCCAGGCTCCTCGCAGCCCTCTGGATCTCTCAGCAGGTAAAACATACTCGTATACCAAAGTGTTGATTGCTAGACCTCTGTAATGGTTATTTAAACTACTGTAATACGACCCACTTCTATATCATTGTTCGCACTTCACATTTCTTGAATCATGAGGTTTCACCACCTGCATTCTCACAGCAGGAATAACTTAAAAATTATTACTGTATAATTTAGTATATTATATACAGTATATGACTGTGCTCCTGTGCTGCACTGAAATGTTCCACAGTGGGGTGCAGTATATAGAGACGCTGTCTGTCATTTCTATAGCTTCCTCCTCACACACACCCCAGCCCCAATGTGATTTAGTCATCTTGCTCAAGGTCAGTGCACATCGGATGCTGACATGTGTAGGGTCTGCCAACATGCCATGGCTTCTAGTCATGTACTGTGTGTGTTTAGTCTGTGTTTGTGTGGATCTCTGTGTGTCTATTTGTCCTACAGAGAGAAGCTGTTTGTGTCCCCCCCACCCCCGCCCCCATATGGCTGTTCTTCAGTTCATTGCACATCTGATCCTAGAGAGCATGGAGTTTTTTAGTTATCACCATTCTGTGGCTTGTGTCAGCTATTAGGGCCATTCTAACGTCCCATGTGGGCAGTGGAACGATGCACAAAGCTTCACAGCAGCTAAGCCCCCATGGTGCATTGCTCCACAGCAGGTTGCAGAACCCCCTGTGCCTGTACTAAATAAGAGCAGGGGAAGAAACATCAAAGTTGATATGTCTTTATTTGGGGAACACACAGACATTAGAGTTTGCTTGGCAACAAATAACCATCAACTGGCAAAGATGTCTAAAAGTACATGGCCCGCTCCACTTCTGAGACCCCAAAGCTGAAGGTTTATGTGCAAGTAAATTGATGTTGTCATCAAATAGCCAGCAGGTATTAGAGACTAGAGATTCAAAAGAAACTAAAGGACAGGAATAAAGGACAGTTTCTTAAGAACACAATCTCATGATATGCCGTAGATTCTCAAATGAAAGTTGGTATTCACGTCTCAATTAATAGTTACAGGACGGAATACATGAGGGCAGGTCACGAATAATAAATGCCGGGTAAAAACATTTAAGGGGAGTGAGTGCACGCAAATTCAAGGTACATTTCCATCAAAACCACAAATATTATGTCATGTCTGTTGAGTTTTTCTCTTCAACACAAAATATTATGCAGTTTTGTTCGATTGCTGGGAAGCTACTGTCAATGGAATTCAACCTTATTTTCAGGCCTTTTTGAGTAACTGCAAGACTTAGGCACCGATATAAAGTTTTTTTCCTGATACTTATTCCGATACCTCAACTCATTCTGCTAATCTGCCAATACAGGTTACCGTCCTAAATCAAATCAAATCAAATCAAATCAAATCAAGTTTATTTATATAGCCCAATATCTCAAATTATACATTTGTCTCAGTGGGCTTTACAGCCTGTACAAGGTACGACACCCTCTGTCCTTAGACCCTCACATCGCACAAGGAAAAACTCCCAAAAAGATACCCCACAATTAGTGGGGGAAATATGGAAGAAACCTCAGGGAGAGCAACTGAGGAGGGATCCCTCTCCCAGGACGGACAGACGTGCAATAGGTGACGTGTGTACAGAAGAAACAGCATAGTTAAAAATACAGCATGGACAATCTATGCGACAGAAAACATGATACGATGGTATATAAAAAAGATGGATCCAGGGGGATGTCAAGGCTTCCTGGTGTCAGGCAGGACCAGGGCAACAGGTGCAGCCACGATTCGCGGTCCAGAAGTAACCTTTAATAGTGGCAACCTGCCAGATGAGGGACACAGAAACTCCGAGGATGATCAAAGATAACGCCAAGATTCCTTACAGTGGTGCTGCACGCCAAGTTAATGCCATCCAGAGTTACTATGTCATTAGACAATACGTTTCGGAGGCGTTTGGGGCCAAGTACGATAACTTTTGTTTTGTCGGTGTTCAACATCAAAAAGTTGCAGGACATCCAATTTTTTATGTCTTTAAGACATGCTTGAAGTTTAGATAATTGATTGGTTTCATCTGACTTGATTGATAGATATAATTGGGTATCATCTGCATAACAATGAAAGTTTATGGAGTGGTTCCTTATAATATTGCCTAAAGGAAGCATATATGAGGTGAATAGAATAGGTCCAAGTACAGAACCTTGCGGGACACCATGACTGACCTTGATTTGCATGGAGGATTTATCGTTAACACGTACAAATTGAGATCGCTCAGATAAATAGGATTTAAACCAGCTCAGTGCAGTTCCTGCTATGCCAATGAAATGTTCCAGTCTCTGCAGCAGAATGTCATGGTCAACAGTGTCAAAAGCAGCACTGAGGTCTAACAAGACAAGAACAGAGACAAGTCCTTTGTCTGATGCCAGTAGAAGGTCATTGGTAACTTTCACCAGTTCGTCTCTGTGCTATGATGAACTCTAAATCCAGATTGAAAAAACTCAAATAAAGTATTGTTATGTAGAAAATCACATAACTGTTTTGCGACTGCTTGGTTGGCTAAAACCTCTGGATCAAGACTGGGCTTTTTAAGAAGAGATTTTATTGCAGCTACTTTAAATGATTCTGGTACATAGCCAGATAATAGAGACAGGTTGATCATATTTAATAACGAGGAGTTAATTAAGGGTAAAACTTCTTTAAGCAACTTAGTTGGAATCGGGTCTAAGATACAGGTTGATGCTTTAGATGACGAAATTGTTGAATTTAGTTCGTTAAGATCGATCGGAGAAAAGCAGTCTAGATATATTTCAGGTGTTACAGTTGTTTTTAAGGTTCCTGTTTTAGAAGCTAAATCATTACCAATTGAGGAGAGGAGATTTATTTGATTAATTTGGTCTCTAATATTTAGAATTTTATGGTTAAAGAAGCTCATGAAGTCGTCGCTACTGAGCGATATAGGAATAGAAGGCTCAGTAGAGCTGTGGCTCTCTGTCAGCCTGGCTACAGTGCTGAAAAGAAACCTGGGGTTGTTCTTATTTTCTTGTATTAATGAAGAGTAATAAGCTGCTCTGGCTTTACGGAGAGCCTTCTTATATGTTTTGAAATTATCTAGCCAGACTAAACGAGATTCTTCCAATTTGGTAGATTGCCATTTCCTCTCAAGTTTTCTTGACTTTAGTTTTAGTTTGCGGGTTTGGGGGTTAAGCCACGGAGCTTGCTTTCTCTGTTTAATTATCTTCTTTTTTAGAGGAGCGATATAGTTGAGTGTCATTCGCAGTGAGGCTGCAGCACTATCAACAAAATTATTAATTTGGGAGGGACTAAAGTTATCGCAGCAGTCCTCCGTTACATTGATAGTGAGACATGGTAATGAACCAAGTGTCGCTGGAATCACTTCCTTAAATTTAGCTACAGCACTATCAGATAGACATCGAGCGTACGATATTTTGCTTAGTGGCTTGCAGTCCAGTAGCAGGACTTCAAAAGTTATTAAAAAATGGTCTGATAAAAGAGGACTTTGTGGACAAATTAATAAATGTTCAATTTCAACACCATATGCCAGATCAAGGTCCAGAGTGTGGTTTAAACAATGAGTTGGTTCATGTACATTCTGACTGAATCCAATTGAATCTAATGAGATAAACGCAATATTAAGGCTGTTATTATCGACGTCCACATGAATATTAAAGTCACCTACGATAATTACTTTATCTGTTTTAAGGACTAAACTTGATAAAAATTCTGAGAATTCGGATAGAAAATCAGAATACGGACCAGGAGGGCGGTACATTGTAACAAATAAGATTGGCTTTATTGTTTTCCATGTTGGGTTTGAAAGTGTAAGAACAAGGCTTTCAAAAGAGTTATAGTTTAGTTTAGTTTAGGTTTAGGATTGATTAATAGGCTTGAGTCGAATATGGCTGCAACTCCACCACCTCGGCCTGTATCTCGAGGAACATGAGTATTTATATGACTAGGTGGAGTGGATTAATTTACTGACATATTCTTCATGTCTCAGCCAGGTTTCAGTGAGACAAAATAAATCAATCTGATTATCTGATATTAAATAATTTACTAATCCAGCTTTAGATGACAAAGACCTGATGTTTAAGAGTCCACATTTAATTTTTCTATTTAGTTGCACTTTTGCAGTGGTGGTGTTAATTTTTATTAGGTTTTTATATACAACTCCTCTTCTGTTTGCTATTGATTTTTATTGATTTCAGTGGTCGTGGGGCAGACACAGTCACTATGGGGATTTGAGTGGATGACTGCCCGGATGGAAGCACAGAGAAATGTGTAAGACTGCAACTCTGACTCCTGGCCTCAACTCCAGATTGTCATGGATTAGGTCCACTAATAAATGCACTAAGATTACTAGATATGAGATGTGCTCATATGTTCCAAAGTAGGATGAATCCCCTCACTCCTAATCAGACCAGGAGTTCCCCAGAAAGTCCGCCAATTGTCCACGAAGCCCACGTCCTTATCTGGACACCACCGTGACAGCCAGCGACGGAATGATGACATGCGGCTAAACATGTCGTCACTCGTTAGATTTGGCAGGGGACCAGAGAAAACTACGGAGTCCGACATTGTCTTCGCAAAACTACACACCGACTCGACGTTAATTTTAGTGCACTCCGATTGACACAATCGGGTGTCATTACCGCCGACGTGGATAACAATCTTACTGTATTTACGTTTAGCCTTAGCCAGTAGTAAAACCGGAGCTCTCCCCAAACTTAATATCTGTATGACTTCCACCATGGAACTCATTTGAATTTAATTGACGAAAAAAATGTCTATTTAACGTAGATCAGTCACGACAAAACCGCTGCAGTTACTGCAGCTCGCAGAGCCACACAGCTGACTCACTCTTCAGCAGACAGAGATAATTCATTCACAAACCCTTCAATCTATTTGTATCAGGTGTTGATGGCACTGTTAACCCCTCACTGCCACTTTAAAATGGATTGTAAGACTGTGTGTGTGTGTGTGTGTGTGTGTGTGTGTGTGTGTCAACTACTAGGTAGAACAAGACCAGATGGGTCTGCACACCGAAAAGCTCCCGTTTGAAGGATTTTGATGCTGCTGTGTAACGTTTCGAGCAGCAGGCTCTTCCCTCAGACTTCTCTGAGCCTGGTGCTCGAAACGTTACACAGCAGCATCAAAATCCTTCAAACGGGAGTTTTTTGGTTATAGAGTAGAACCCTTCCTATCGGACTCTGGGATGTGCGTTTCCTTCTCATAATTTTTATTCAACTACAGTAGCATATGCTGACTCAACAATGCAGCAACCACCAGCATCCCCCCTGCCCCGCCCCGCCCCCCCCAGTCATTTACTACAAGATTTAAAGTGCAGATCTTGAAAATCCTGAAGGGACCACACGTTTGGATGGCACCCTGGTGTAGAGCAGAACAATAAACCAGATTAATTGAACTAGCACTATTATGAATCCCTTACTGACCATAAATTGACTAACAGTATATTTACATTTTCTAAACAGATACATTTTCTGAGAGTAGCTCAGTCATCAGGAAAAACCTATCAGAAGTGATCATGGCAAATGTCATTCACCATTCTATTAAAAATAGTTATTGTTACATTTATCTTTATTAAGGTACAGTAAATGTTACAATTAATTGTTAAGGATTTCATCGTTTACAACCCTAAATTGCACATTGTCTTAAATTAGACATAAACGTGCCCTGTGGAGTTTTCTTGTAAACAAATAAAAGTCACGTTAACAGTCAGTGTTTCTCATCAAAATGCATCGTATGCATCCTTGAGGTGTAACCAACCTGTTACATGCATTTCCTTCGCCGATAAAACATTTCTAAAGTCTTAGTTTAAATTTAAATCCTGCATTGTTTCTGTCCATGTTTACCTACTAGCAGTCTTCTTTAATGGAAAAACTCTGCATTGCTTTACTGTGCTTTTTCTTATTGCCATGGTCTGGTAATCATTAGGGAAATGGTAGAGTGTGAAGGTATGACCTCAAGATGACCTAGGTGTTCATTGTGGGAGAAACCAGTCAAATTTAAGGAGAAGGTGGGGCTGTGTCTGGCAGATAATGGCCAAACTGAGTTCCGGTCTTAACTAGATGCAGCAGTACTTTTCCCTTACCCCATTCTTGACCCTGAGGGGTCACCTGAGTTGTATAAAGATGAGACCACACTCTTCACACAGTATCATTGCTTGACAGACCTTTGTGCTGTATGCTCCGATTATTTTTGAGATACCCAACTCTACAATTACCATGTACGAGGAGTGCTTAAGAAAAAATATAGGGAGGAACTCAAAAGAATTTACTTTTTTACACTTAACATACTAGAGTGTAGAAAGGAAGATAAGGCTGAATGGGATTTGTTATAGTAAGGAGAGGGTACTTCAGCCTGTCATGACTCTATTGCTGTAAGTGGAGTGAGTAAGTTGGCAGCAAGCAGAACAACCAACAATCATGACAATTGCCTGGAGGTCTGGGGGTTTGGATCCTTAACCATCGTTGCAGGTCAAGGAAATGTACGGCTCGTTCCCAGGCCTTAAAGTTACCCAGCAGCTCATTTCTATGCAGTAGTGTGTTCAAATGGTGGATGATAAAACACTGCTTTTAAGCACAATATTACATTTTATATTATTTGTTTTAATGGTTTTCAACATTTGGTCAGTGTTTTCATATTTGGAAGAGCTATTAATGGAATTTGTTGTTATTCATACAATGTGTTTCTTAATTTAGGGCTACTCAGTTGTGGTTTCAAAATATAATTACTTTTACAAACGACTATTAACCACAAACTTGATTCAAGCACCCCGAGTAAAAGTCTTACCTTTATTCCAGTGTGTCAACGTCATATGAGGATAGAAGGATATTAGCCACATTGAGTACTGCGTTTTTGTATAATATAATTGTATTACCTGTAAAACTATATAGTAACTGCAGTATATGCATATACAGTCAGATAGCTGTTCGTTTTTTGTTTCCCAAGCCTAATGAGTTTGCACGATTCAACATTTAAGTCATTCTGATCCATTTGGCTGATGTCTTTTTCTGGCTCTCCCAATCACTGCAAATACAGTATAGAGAGCAGACTTCTGTCAAGGGCTCGTTAATATGAGATATGGCCCTCGAGAGAGTAAGTGTACTGTATGGACCCTGACAGCTGCACCACTTTAGCTCTTCTTCTGTATGTGTGTTTATAACTGAAAACGAGAAACAAAGTGGGCCAAAGTAGCAGAACAACCCTCAGTGGGCAATTTTCCTTCTACTTGTCCTACCTCTCGTCTACCTGGGCTTATTATACAATGTCCCAAATCCAGGCTGTTTTAGTTACATCATGGTTGTCTGTAATTGACCTCCTTTGTATGGGACCATTAAGCAGTCTTTTTGTTGTTGTGTGCCTGTCTCCGTTCATGTACTTGTACAGTGGAGCACTGTATATGTACAACTCGTCTGCACATAAATGCACACGCACACACACCTGACTCTCGCTCTCTGTTTTGATTTCAAACAGAGCTATTTTGCTGCCCAATAGTTTCAGTGTGAGAAACACTGTAATAGACCCCGAGGCTGCAGTGAGTCAGCCACCCAAAAGTACCACTTCTCTTTATTACTATTACTCTCCAGCCTGTTTGTGTGTGTACGTGTATTCTCATTGCTCCAAGCATTCATTCAGTCAGCATTGACATGGAAGGAATTTAAAACATTTTTTTGGTTGATTTCAAGATCAACAAAACGCACAATTTTGCTTGTTTGACTTAAGGGTGACAGATTAATGAAAGAGAAAAAGCACTCCTATAGTTTATAAGGGTTTAATGATTACAGCTTGGCTTTCTGGAACAACATGCACCACTTCTGGACTAAGATTGAATCCTCCAGATGCTTCTATGCGGTGTCTGTGTCATCTTCACTCACTTTCCCACCATCTCAGCAAATAAAACAAATAGCTACTATAATAAAAAATTCTTCAAAAAATCTTTAAGATTTCTTTTTGATATATTGTTTTTTTCTGTTTGTCTGACACATTCCAAAGTTTCTGTTTGAGTTAGACTAAGGGAATCAATTCATATGCACATACCCATCTCCCCCAACTTAAAACTTTCCCTCTTCACCCACAACAAGGTGCCTTAGGCAACTGCTGGCCAGATGAGGCTGGCTGCCTATCGACAGACCTCCCTTTCAGCCCCAGTGTCTCCACAGTGATCAGTCGCCATGCCGGCCATCTCGCAGTCAGCCCTGACGACCCACCTGACAGTTGGCCTATCCGAGAGAGCCCTGCTTATGCTGGAGGCGATGAAAGGGAGGGAGATGGTTCAGACCGAAAACAGAAGAAGAAAAAGAAAAGACGACAGAAAGATGAGGGATCTTATGAAAACCTCGAGAGTAGGGGTCACCCAGAGGTGCAAACACAGGGCGAAAACACTCCTTCAACAGAGGAGTTCTATCAGAGGATTGGCCCAAGGCGGGATAGAGGAGATAGTGGCTGGGAGGATCAGCTTGGGAAGAGTGGAGGCCGGGGGAAAAAGGGTAAGAGCAGGAAGAAGCTTCCAGAGGAGTGGGGAGTGACGGCAGAACCGTTTGTTCCTTCGGCCACAGCAACCTCTCAAATCACAGAGAAGGTGAAGATGGATCTAGGAGGTTCGGTTCAGACAACACTGGAGGCCTCGTTCGCAGACATGGACACCAGCCAGAGCCCCTGGAAAAATGAGGTCGACACAGGAGAAGGACTGGTCCGTTCCCCCCTGTCTCAGGACCTATTATCCCCAACAGATGCTTCCATCAACCCACTGGTCCTGAACAGCGAGCTGAAGGCCACTGCTGTTCCGTTCACTATGCCTTCCACCACTAACAGTGCAACACCTGGCTCCTTACCTGTGGCTTCTTGCCCTGATGATCCATTTGACCTCCTGATGGATACTGAAAATGCAAGCTTGGGCAACAGCGGCCAGGCCTTTTCACCTGGTGGTGACATGGTTGACAGCGGGATGTTTGGCAGTTCCCTCCAAGAGTCTTCTGTTCAAGGCATGCCTGAGGAAGACACCTCTGCTTTCAGCCCCGCCTCCCAGCCAAGCCCAGGCCTTTCCTCAAAAGGGGAAGTCTTAGCCTCGGCCCCACCTCTTTCACCTTCAGATGCTTCATGGCTCGTAAACGACTCCAACATGAGCAGCAACAGCGAGCTATTTGACTTCAGTGACACAAGCGCTTCAGGTCATCCTTCAACCTTAGGGCTGTCCTTCGACACTCCTAGCCCAGCCCCTCTCCGCTCCCCCAAAACAACAGCGCAGGAATTCCAACCCAAAGAGCACAAAGATCCCAAATCAGCCCAGAAGCAACCCAAGAAGTCCTGTTCTTCATCTTCGTCCTCCTCTGTAAAGAGTCCCACCTCCCCAGGAGCAAACAATTTCCCTCCACAAGCATCCCCAGTCATCAGCCCCTCTTCCCCTCCAGCAGCCAACCAAGGATCTGGTCTTAACCCTACAGCTAAGCCCTTCTTTCCCAGCTTTGCTGATACCATGGAAGAACCAGCCGTGGTCCCTCCAGTTACCCCCATCATCGAAGGTTGGTTGCAGTCAGCCGTGGACAAAATAGAAGTTAATTATAGAGTTACTAGAAATGAAAGACAAATGGTTTATTGCCCTGCATGGTGTTTTCATCCAGCTTGAGTCTTTCAGATATTTGAGCTGATTTCAAGTGCTTGTTTTGGGCAGGATTGATTGCTTGGGTGTCTTTTACTAATTGGGTTTAGATTGATTATTAGACCCTTGCATGGACATATTAGTCTAAAATCTTGGCTGGGGCTTTTTGGCTTTTCCAATTTGGGCTGTTTCTGAGTGACTAACGCATGGGCTCAAGTGTTGATCAACTGAGGTTGTGGATTGCCTTGACTTTAATCTGTGAGTGTTTTAAATCCCAATGATGCACTGCTTGGATGTTCTCATAATTAACAGTGTTGCTGTTGACGGGTGTGCTACTACTAACCAATCACAGAGTGTTCCTCCTTAGAAACACCACTAGACATCTTCACCAAATAAAAAACAATCTTCTCTTTCTCTCTTCTGTCCAGGTGTTTGTGTTAACACTGTAATCATACTGTTTCCTTTGCATCCAGGGGTGAAGTGTCACCATCTTCTCTCTTGTGTGTCCAATTAACTCTGTTTTCCTCACTAGCGGCCTGTTTCTGTGCAACTTCCCCTACAATAGAATGCTGAATGAAAAGGCTTTGTTGGTGTCATGTTAACTCTCCCTCTCCATCAAAAGTTCAGATCCTGGTGTGTCTCCAGAATGTATAACTTAAACATATCAAATGGTAACTGCTGTTTTTGTCTTTTTTACTTTCCATATTCGGTGATGATTGCTGCCTTGGCTGCTCCTCCACCATAGGTGAGTCTTTTGAATTTTAAATCTTCTTGTAGCTTTGTTGTTGTTATTTTATTTTTTTAATCCATCATTATTGAGACTTGTCACTTGGTTGATTATAGAACGATTGATTGAAGATGCAGAAATGACATGTTGATGAAGTAGATTTGTTGCATTTTCATTGTCGGCATTGGATTCTGACAAAGATGCCGTCTGCTACCTTTCATGTTTATGAAATTCATGGTTAAGATATCAAAGCACACCAGAAGTCTAGAGAGGGTAATTTTGGTGATGTTAGGATGGCACTATTTGCAGATGATGTTCTGCTTTTTGGCTTCATCGAGCCATAACCTGCAATGTGCACAAGTGCAGGTTGCTCCACTTCTCTTGTACACCTTACCTATGGTCATGAGCTTTGGGTGATGATGAGAATTTCAATTTCGGATACACGTGGCCGAAAAGTATCTTCTTGACCAGGGTTCCTTAGAGGAAGGGTTAGGATCTCCGACATGCAGAATGAGCTCGGGAGAGAATTTGCATTAAAAAGGAGCTGGTATTTGGGGTATATGACAAGGAAAGACTTTATCATGGCAAGTGCTGGAGGAATTGGCCTGGGAATGCCTTGGGATCCGCTGGGGGGAGCTGGGAAAAGGATATCTTTGCCACCTTGCTAGTTTTGTAGCAGTGTGACTCATTAAAAAGAGGTTTTAGCAGAATGGGGAATATTAAAGTTTATGCTGCAGATAAGTACTTTAAAGGAAGCTGTTCATTGGCATCATGTCCAGCTCATGTTTCAATGTAGAATGAATTTAAGGCAGTGTTACTCGTTTAGCAGAATAGTTTTCAGCTGATAATGTTTGCAGCAATCGTAGATGGGAATCCCAAAATAGAAAATATTGACACTGTGTGGATGTGACCTGTATATGCTTACTTTTGTATGTTGAGTGTTTATGTAATTGCATGTTGGTATTTGTGCACATGTACAGTATGCTTGTGTCTTTGCATAAGTGTGTGTGTGTTCGTTATTTTTATAGAGGAGCTAAAGTATTTTGTGTGTGTTGCTGTGTTTTATGGCGATGATGCAGAGAATTAATTTTCTTGTCCTTCCTTTCAACACTTCCTGTCTCTGCCTCCCGTTGGAAGCTGTAATGAGGACTGAGCAAGCCGTTAGCTCTTCACAGGAACAGAAGTGTTGAACCTGGCTCTTAAGCAGCTTTGATCAATGCCTTCCACAAGAACGGAAGGGCTTGCATTAGTGTTTTTTTTTTTTCTACTTTCAAAATCTCATAGATAAATATTGCAACTTTGAGGATGAAACATCTGCTGTCAGTTCATGTTTGTCTGCATGTCACATTCAGGACATGACGGCAGTAAATGTCCTTCATGAGATATGACATACTGTACACGATGTACACACACGGTTTTTTGTATGTCTTTTTGGGTACATGTGTGTGTGTGTGTGCTTGTATAAATGTGTATACATTTGAGAGAGAACGAGCACAACAGAGTGCTGAGTGCAGCTGGCTCTGTCTTCCCTCTGTGTAATGAGACCTTTTGTCAGTGTCCAGGGGTGGCTCTGTGTCACCAACAGTGGTATTTAAGCTTTGCACAAAAGAGAAGAAGGCATGTGGAGCACAATAAAGAGCAAAACCTTGGAGGTTTACAGACAGGTTAGTACAGTACAGTGAGAAAGGGGGAGGTAGATATACAAAAAGCTAAAACCATAATAAATTGGAGCTAGAAACAAAAAAGGCTTCCCAATACTTTACAGAGAAACAGAAGGACGTATAAGAGGGGTGTAGGGATAGAAAAATATTGTTTATGTACCACAGGAGAGAGAGAAGCAAAGGATAAAGGGTGTAGAGAGGAGGCTGTGGAAGACCTGTGGGATTG
This sequence comes from Bovichtus variegatus, assembly GCA_943593645.1. NCBI lineage: Eukaryota > Metazoa > Chordata > Actinopteri > Perciformes > Bovichtidae > Bovichtus > Bovichtus variegatus. The sequence continues at coordinate 1,208,901 of CALSCE010009502.1, read as the reverse complement.
ATAAACGAATATGAAGAGTTGAACAGAATTCTGACAGGGAATGGATAATAATAATGTATAAACCCTTCTTGAAATGGCAGAAAGATATACAGGAGTAAAAATAAGACGAGGAAGCAATAGAGATGGAGAATGATGTAAACGTTAGGGAGGGGGGATAACAACAATGAAAACAATTGGAGAATGATAGAGGGAGGTTCAGAGAAGTGTGAAGCCTTGATAGAAAACTTGAGAGCGATACACGTAGACCAATGTGAACAAGGGTGTGTCAAGGGTTAGGGAATATACTGTACCAGCAATGGTTGTCCGTTACTGTCTATACGTATGGGTGCATCACCCACCCATGTACAAACATAGACACATATTTATGAATAAAGCGATGTGTATTGACAACAGCTTCTAGTCTAGTCTACAGAGCACTTAAGTGTCTTTCAGCTTTTTGTTTTGGTTTTGCGCCTGTGATATTTACTGCTTTGGTTCAGTCTCACCGTTATCATCGACCTTGTTTCAAGAAGCAGCAGCTGTTTTCAGTGGAAAAATCTCTTGGAAAAAGAAAAAAAAAGCCTGTACAGTACCTGCTTAGCACCAAACAGCTGATAGACAAAGTTAGCAACTAGCTGGTAAACATAGTGGTGCATTTGGCAGCTAAAGAGCCAGCTGTATTTCTCAGGAGTTGGTGGAGATCAAAACAGAGCTGAAATGAATATCGGATTTACACTCGTCAGGTGCCACAAACAGCACTACCAAATCACTTTTAATGATGTGTCTGCTGGATGTGTAAATACATAATTATTGCCAACACATTCACCATAACCACTTAATAAGGTGAGAATGTTATTGTTTTGTTTGCAGCTTTTTCGGCTGTTGGGTAAGGTTATTTCTGATTCTCTTTTCTGATATGGTTCTTTTTACTCCAAACATATTAATTCAAATAAAAAGTAGATGTGGCACCAAAACAACCAGTAGGGACATTCAGGCCACATTGCAACAACACCTGTTCTCCTCCAACACTATTCTCTCTCTCTCAGACAGAGCTAAAACACAGGTGCCAGCCAGTATAAAGACCAGAACTATACCGCCGCTGTGGTCCTGTCTCCCTGCACAGACATGCATACAGTACACAACTGAGTCATCAAACTATTTGAGGACAAACACAAATCCTCAAAAGGCAGACAGGCGTGAAAATACTGTATCAGCGGTCTATTTTTACCACATGGTGCTTATCGCCGTTGTTTGGTCTCCTTTCATTGGGGAGCAGGCTGTTAGATGGTAGCCCAGAAGGGACATTTTTGAAGTATGGCTGCATCCCTGAACTGGGGTGAGCTAATGCCTTTTGACGGCTTTGGGGGAAGTATTGGTATTTCGCGTTGTTGGCGCCACTGTAAAAGACACAAACAGTATGACAAGAACATGAGTCACTGTGTTATTTTTTCAGAAGATGTACCATGCTTCAGCTATAGATTAAACCCATAGAGCGATTGCTCCGCGCCAGCAGTGCAGAATTTGAAAGGACAACACAAACAAAAAAGATAGAGAATGAGAAGGGATGATGCAAGTTGTATCAGCTCAATCATTGGTATATTTAAGTGAGTTTGGATATTTTCTTCTGCATTGATAACAGCTCTGAATCTGCAGCACACATTTTCTATTCCTGTTGATTCAGTGAGTCAGGTCTTTAGTGAGAGGATATAGGCTATTTTAGTGTTTTTGTGACAACTGGTTTTCACCACTGTATGCCCAAGAAGTATATTAGTAACATTAAAATCAACACAACATTGAAGGTGGTTTGTATTGACAAAAAGTCATCTGGATTTAATTTTGGAAAATGTAGATACAATATAAATAGAAACAAACATTCATCATCCACCTATAAATCACATCTATAAGTAAACATTTAAACCAACCAACCAACAAGGTTGTGTCCTTCTTGATTGTCTTCTTACACCCTTTCTCAGACTTACAAAAGTCTAAAACCACAGGAACACTTTATACAAGTATTCTGACAGGCTATATTTCATTCCCCATCACTTTTAAACTAACTATTATGAGTTTAAATTGGTGCTGCCCTTTAATGTAATATTTTCCACTTTTTTTTCTAAGCCCCTTTTCCAGAAGTTTACTCTAAACTTATAGACTACACCCATATAATTAATCTCTTTTGTGCTCTTCTAAAACTTTTCCTCTGTAGAAAGAATTTGACCTGATTTCCAATTTAGTAGAGCAACTTCATATTCTGAGCTTTGCTTTGACAGCGGGTAAGCAAACAAATAGGTCTATACTGTACAGTATGTTTTCAGTGTCCGGCCAAGATAAATGCAACACGTCAGCTATGCATGTAATGAGAAAAACATTCCCTAAATGTGTGTTATATACTGTATGTTACATAAGGTATCATTATAGCAATAGCTTAATTCTATGGATTTACACATTTCCAAACCTTTAAATGTGTTTAACCTGTGTCACAGCACAGGCAGGAAGTTGACTCTTGGCTCTTTCAGCCAGTTACATTTAGTCTAGACTAAATACAATCCCTTTGCCGCTTGCGCCTTACTTTGCGCACAGATTATGCGCCGCTTAACTTTAGACCATGCACTATAGATCAGTTGAATAGAGTGTGTGTTTTGCAGATTGAAATTCTATTAGATATAAATAAATAAAATAGATGCTTAGATGAAAGCATCTAAGAAACAGAAGTGGCCTAGCCGTTCCCTAGGCAGGGTAACTTCAGATGGACTGAGAGACTTTAAGAAAACAGTATGACAGGAAAGGGTCCAGTAAAACATTACAGTGGCAGAGGCATGGAAAAAAGATAGACAAGCAAGCTGCGAAACAAGCAAACAGACAGGCAGGAAGATTTAGATGTATGGCAGAGAGACAGACAAATATATACCCAGAGTCAAACAGGTAGATATAATCCTAAGTGATGCTTATACGTAGATGAAGTCAGGCATGCATATAGGGAAACTGAAATAAGCCCAAATATGCAGACATCCGTTCAGTGCAGGCAGGTAACCGAAATACTGTATATAGATACAAGACATACTTTGAGGTACACTCAAATTGCAATAGATAGGCCTTGTTATCTCTTTGTTAGCATGGAATGATTGTGTCATTTTTGTCTGCTTTGAATATGAAAGAGAAACACTAGGGAAAAGCCTGTTCCATAACCAGCATTTTAAAAATAAATATAGCTTTGTATTCATGTTTGCTTGGCTGTTAATAGAGCCACCCTAGATGCATAAATGCAAAGTCTACACTAACTTACTACAGACGCTGACAAATGAAAGGGAAATAGGGAAACATAACACATGCGTCATTACAGAAGAGCTAACTAAAAAATGACAGAGTTAGATGTTCAAAGATTTTAAACAATGCTTGACAAGTGAATAATAATTATTGTCTCTCAGAAGGGTGAGGCGTGATGTTGTTATACCACAGCAAGACAAAGTATCTTTCCCTAGGCAACTCGCGTAGA
>CALSCE010009502.1:1128051-1188125 GCA_943593645.1 Bovichtus variegatus | reverse complement strand
ACACACACACACACACACACACACACACACACACACACACACACACAAAGCTGAGTCCGGGACAACAAGCGCATCTTTCTCCCTCTTTCCCATCCTAGCTTTCTCATAGTGACCTTTGCCTAAAATACATGCGAGGTAGCTTTAGATGATCCATCTTCTATATGCAATAATCCTTTTGATGGATGTGTGCAATCATAAAATGATATTGATGGCTGCACACCTGTAATACAATTAATACATTATATTTAAGTATAGTTCCGTCTCACTTTGAGGAATGTTAACTTGTCTAATTGTCTAATTAATTTAACAAATACAGGCATTTTTATAATAAATATATAATAAAAAATGTTTTTCGTCTTTTTGTGCAGGTTATTGTTACCCAGCACCTGCAAAGATTGTTTGGATATGGGTGTGCCTTATGATGATGTTGAGGCTTTTATTGTGAAACATCTGTGCAGGAAGGGTTAAGTTTCATTGACAGTAGCTGAAGACCGATCAAAGTAGAAGCAATTAGAATTAATTAGTGAATGAGAACAGTATTTCTCGCAAAAATACAAATCTAGGGCACCAGAGTCCTAAATATGATTTAGTCTTATGCAGTTATAGTGATTAATCAATTAATCAAGACAAGAGGTCAACATGGAGGAAGTTTTTGTTTGCATCAACACCAAACAGAATCAAAAATTAAAACAGGAGCGCATTTTGTTTTGTAAAAACTCCCTGCTTTTCTCTGCAGTTGAGGTAAATATAGGCCTTTGCCACTATTTGACAACATATGGTGTTTTGGATTATTTCCAAGTTTTTGGAAATCACAGTTTTGGTGCGACCAGGAAGACAGAATAACGGAAATGGAGCTGTAAGTGTTTCTGTGCAACACGGCAAGCTGAGTTCCTGTTAAATGCTTACAGGCTTGACTCAGTGTGTCCGCTGAGCCATTCTGAATCGTGTGTGTGTGTGACTGTATTTGTGCATGTATGAGCATGTCTGTCTTCCATGAATATTTCTTACATTTTACGTGGCAGAACAATAACCTAAGTGGATACACTGTTTGTGTACATAAGTTTTAATGTGTGTAGAACGTGCATGTTTTTGTGAATTTTGCATAGCCTCTGTATTTGAATATCCAAGCGTGTGTATATGAGTGTGGTAATATCGGGGGGGTAATGGAGTGTCATTCTCCACATGTGACCAGATGCAGTCTGACAGACAACAAGGTCTCTTTACCAGAGGCTTTACCCCACATCGGTCTCCTACAACTCTATTTCCCATCTCCCCCTCTTCTTCTCTCTCATACTGAGCACTTACATTGGAAAGGCTGGGAGATGCACGTATCGTCTCTCACATGCACACATGCTTAGATTGTCCTTTCTTCTAAGACGCACGTAACTAAAAAAAAAAAAAAATTCACATCTTCTCACACATTTACACACACAGTGGTATTGTGCTATTATTTTTTTAGTCTTCCGTCGCCGTCTCTCATCTGATTCGACCCTTTCTCACTCCTGACCATGGTGGAACAAATAGTCTCTGCTGCCTTATACCAAGGACCATGTACTTGTTTTCAACAAGGTTGTTTTTTTTTGAAAGTGTATAAAGCGAAGTAAAAAATGTGAGTTACAAGTTAGATAGCGATAAATGTTAGCCAGAAATTAATTGCATTACTTTAAGGGCATGTATGTAATGTGTGGAGCAGTATGGTTTGGAAAGGTGTTGAGTTTAAATACACTCTAGCAGACAGAGCTGTGTGTGTGCGTGTTTTTGTGTACACGTTGTGCTTTTTGCCATGATACAGAAAAAAGAGAAAGAAAGGGGTTGAGGGGAGAAAAATGTTCAGTGAAAGAAAAACTAGAGGGGAGGGGGCTTACTCACTCCACCACAGTGGGTGGGATCTGGGAACTGGCAGCAGCCAATCAGCTGCCACAACTGGGTCACATGACTACTGTAATAATGAGTGAGTGAACCAAAGAAAGAGAGAGAGAGAGAGAAAGAAGGAGGGGAACAGGAGAGAGATATGCACATCCAGTTCACCCTCAGTGTGTGTTTGAGTTCAGAGCGGAGGCACAGCACGAGAGACTCCAAGCACACACACAGAGCGCACCTGAGTGACTGAACGAAAAGGAACAACAGCACAAGACAACAAAGGAAAGAAGGAGAGAAGGGAAGAGAAGTGGTGAAAATTACCTTTAGACATCTGAGACTGAGACAAAGGCAGCCTGTGAAACAAAGAAAGGGGGAGCAAGAGAATAGAAAGGAGAGACAGCATGTCTTCTCTCTCTAATCAGCAGCCTGGCTCTCCTTTCTCAGAGTACAGTGAGCTGTGTAAGGTGCCGTCCCTGGCGCCCCCAGTGCCAGCTCAGACCTGGGATTGGCAGCCCCCCATAGGCATGGACATGGGCTCCCCGAGGGGCCTGATGGTAGGTGGTGGGGCTCTGTCACCGACTGGACTCACAGATGAAGACAAGCTGTGCTTCTTCGAGCAGCCTGGCAGGGTCAGCATGGATGTGGAGCTGAAGGTGCCTGGCAAGGTTGGGGGCATCTCTGGAAGCACCTCGTTGGGGAACACATCACTAGGCAGTGCAGGGGAAAGCCCAGACAGCCCTCTGTCCTCTTCGCCATCTCCCTCCCCAGCTTCTCCAGGCAGACTACCCTCTGCCCTGGGATGTGGGGGTATCAGCAGGGTCTCCTTGCCAGCAGTTCCTGGATCCCCAGCCAGGCGTATGGAGCTGTCATCGTCCCCTAGTGCTATGCTTCCACACTCAATGGGAGACTCACTGATGGAGGCATCCCCAGTAGATGGAGACTCGTCATCTGAACCATGGAAACACTCCAGTTTTGCTGAGTCCAGCCCAAAGGTCGCCATGCCCCAGGTGGCCCCTAACTACTGCGTCATTGGAGTTCTCAATGACAACCACTTGAAGAGGTGTGATGAGGTTGTGGCTGGAGCCGGGGCATCCCTGGGGGCCCAAGAATTCTCTGAAGAGTGCTCTTCAGGGGACAACAGCGAGGAGGAAGAGATAGAAGAAGAGGAAGAAGAGTTGGAGCCCTGTTTTATGGGGCGAGCTCAGCAGCAGAGAAAGGCTTTGCGTCGTGCAATGTCAGACTGTTCCCACCTGTCAGTACCAACCAGTCTAGAGCTGCCTGATAAATACCCAGTTGGAGATGAGGGAGGACTGGACCAGCTGGTGTCACCCATGGGTGGTCCACGTCGCTCACAACACTCCATGAAGCGATCGCTTACAGTTGCAGAAGATCAGCCCCAGACCCCCTCGCCCACCCTCTCGGCAGCGGGAGCCACACAAATCGACCTGCGGCAAGACCCACCTGAGCCCCGCCTTTGCCTCTCCCCATTCCCACTGCTGAAGGATAGCAATGGCTTCCCTCTGTCACCACTAGAGGCCCCAGTGGAAGGCTTTAAGGTGGAGAAGGAGCCAGCTGGCATTGTGCTTTCAGTGCCCCTCAGTTCCAAGGGGTTCAGCAGCATGGATAGCAGCTCTGTTCTGGCTGGTTGCAAATTTGACATTGCTAAAGATGCTGAGTTTGAAGGCAATGAAGCAAATGCTAAACTCAACACTAGTGCAGGTATAGACTTTGGAGCTGGCAACAAATCAACATGGGACATTGGTGGTGACCTTGCCACTGGTGGCCATACTATTCTTGGCTTGAACTCCAGCACTAACCCTTTCATCACAGTGGATGGTAGGTGGAGGTTTATGTTTGCAGTCACCCCCTTTTAACTGTGCTTGGTAACCAACTGTCAAAGTCTGAGTGGCAAACATGCTGATATGGATAAATGGAATTTGTAGGTTAAATTGTTCTGCCCCCAGTTCTGCTCACAGGATGCAGGATAGTGCTATGTATAACTCGCACAGACTGTTGTGAAAGGTGTTGTGAATATGATCATGCAATATATGAATTGAAAGACTCGTCTTTTCAGTCATTCTGGTCATTAAAAAAAAAAAAAACGCTGTCGTAAAAACAATCTGGTACAATGCATGGCAGTGTATACAACTGAAATCTTAAAAGATATGAACTGCCACACCGCCTTTCAAATAGGGTGACACCTACTTGAAAGGAGGTGTGGCAGTCCAACAATGTAATTCAAGGGGTTTGATGCTGAAGAGTTGTAGTGGGTGCAGCATGCAGGCAGGGAATCAATAAGGTTGAATAAGAAAGATGATGTATTGATCAAGTAACTCATTACTACCCTTATCATTGAGGACTACTGTATGGTGAGGAAACTATTAAAAATATATTTTTTGTGCTCTCCAGTTGCGTAGATGCGTTTAGATTGTGGGTGTATTAGTCTATTGATGAAGGCAGTGATTGTTCATTAATTGTTCGAACCCTTCATTTACCGGCAGTCTACTACCAGACATTTTTTTTTTACCGGTTTAAGCTTGCAAGTGGCTTTGGGTTAGGAATAGCTGCTGAGGCAGACTGGAAGGAGGAGTGTCAGACAGCGAGAGAGATACGGAGAGCTGAAAAGCTGAGAGAACTCGACAGCAACAGAGCAGCCCCCCGCGGTCTACTTGACATTCCACAATGGTAGTATCTATCTCGTTGTGTTGGTCAAACACCGCGTGCCAATTTGAGATACAGATCAGCCACAGACTGTACAGAATGTGTGACGAGATCAATTTAAAGTGTCTGAATACAGGGACAACAGGTCTTAGTTATTGCATTTAGGGACTCAGGTGGCTGTCTTCATGTGCGACTGAGTGTGTCTGTTCATGTGCATACAAATGTGTGTTTGCAGTACAATCAGCTTACAGCTTGAGGTCGCATAGTAGCTGACTCTCCTGCTGACATTTAGATACAGGGTCAGTGTGACACAGCTCATTATAGACGATAGAGGCTTTGTCTTTGTCTCTTTGTCTTTGTTCGTCTACAAGGCCATCTCTTTCTCTTTTCTTCTGACTTTCTGTTGCTCTGAGTGCTCATTAGGTTCTCGCTGAAGACAGGCAGAGCCAAGATGGCTGAAAGCGGGTCACGGTCACGTCGAATGATGCCTCTGAGCCAAAATGGGGTCACTGACTGGGAAGAGCGGCCCAGTATGGTGGCGCTCTCTACAATGACTTCCATGTTTCTCTTTATTTGACTTTGTGTCTGTCTCACACTTTTTCTGTCTCCTCTTTTCGTCTGTCCCTTTGTCTCTTTCTTTTTCTCCTTGCTCGCACGCCATGGTTGTTTTTTCGCCTCCCGCCACAAAGCCAAGTGTGGCAGAGGCTGCCAGCCTTGCCGCTGGAAAATTAAAGGGGCAGTGGTCTTTATTTTCTGCCCCCTGAATTCTAAACAGGAGCATGGCAGAGTCATCCAGCCACAGGCTTTGTGTTGTATTTATGCATCCGTTCCCTTTCTTACCGATGTCATGGAAGTATTTTTGTTGCTCCTGCCTTTTCTATCCACACTGGATACATCTTAAGAAGCACAATTATTTTCTTGGTTCCTAGAAAAAAACATGTTTTGGAGATAAGTTTTACCCCAAATTTTTATCTAGTGTCGACAATACATGCAGGCCTATTTGCATGCAGACCTGCAAATGTGCCAAATACTATGGCTTTGTCTTAGCTCCATCTCTCTAGAGAGGTAGTGGGAAATAATGATAAGCAGATTTGTAAAGGAAGAAAGAGGGTTAGGTGGGATAATCAATGGGAAATAAGGAAAAAGGGAGGGAGAGATGCAGATGAATGTATAATGATGGAGAGCAGGAAGTATAGGTTTAGGTGAACCATGGGCAGATTAGAAGAGGATAAGTCATAGATGGAATGATCAAGGAAAGAAAGATGAAAAAGAGAGAAAGAAGGATAGATTAGAATGAGAGTTTCTAAATATAAGCAGTGCACAAAGCAGAGATCCCACCAGTTTGAAAAGAAAGGGTTAGTGAAGTTAAACCAAAAGAGGTCAGAGTTCACTCCATTGGCTTGCATTTCGACAGACACAAAGCAAATCCCACGCACATACACATACACATACACCCGGAGTCAGTGTGTAGATCTTCTGTCATTTCATATTCTTACTGTTTTGTAATATTTCCTGGTTTCAGGCAGATTTTCAGCCGCCTTCACTCACAGATATCAAGCAGATAATTGTCACATAATGTACCGTTGGGCACATTGAATTGAATGTTCTCTACAGCAGCAGCCAGCAAATGGCTTTGGGATATTGGCATGTTTGCTTTTGCTGATGCATATCTGTTTCCATACTTGTTTGTTTGTCTGCATGCAGGCATATCATTTATTTCCTGTGTGAATAACTTGCATCTGTATATTCAGATGTCTTCCTGCATTAATGTGTGTATACTTTTGGATTTTGACACCTTTTTAACCCCTTGATGCATTTTGAAAATTACACTTTTTTTCTTCTTCGTATCATAACTCAATCAAACTATAATATACAGACTTCACACACACATACTACTGGAATGAACACAACTTACTTTTTCCAGTGGGTATCGAAAGTAAACCAGTAGATATCTGTCATGTTATTGTTACAATGCCATCAGAAATTGCTCGCACCGGCTCGGTAGTGAACGACACGCTAACGTGCTGACGGATTCATGGTATTTGTGTTTTTTTGCTGAGCTAGACCAGAGTATATTCAGGTAAAACAGATTGGTCATGCTTTTTGGCCCTCATTGTTCACCGTAAAAACTAGCTAACTTTAAAAATGACGTGTTATCGTTTTAAATAAGTGCTGTGAGGTGGGTTAAATGTGTGCTGATGTGAAGAGTGCTTCATGTGGATTTCAAAAAGTGACTGATAAATAGTTAGGAAAGTAACTGATAAATATTTAAAGAAAAGTGTTAGATTTGAAAACTTAATTTGGCGTGGTGTAATATTGTTTAGAAAATAGAGATAAGACAAAGAAAGACGACTGAAACATAACATTCAACAATATCAGTACATTTTGTGACAGAACTATGGCATAGTGTCCAATCAGCATGGCTCTTAAATCCCTGAAACTCTGCCACTCCTCTCTCTCTATTTATGCAAATATACTCAAAGTGTGTTGACATGTGGGCATATAAGAAAAAAATCTAAATTTTACAAAATTGCATGAAAAAAAAAGTCCAATACAGTTTAAAAGTGTCCTCACAGTACCACTCACACAGCCTAACCAATCCTGAAAATAACAATATATAGCTTGCCCAACTAAGACATGACATGACTGTACATAAATGGTGTGGAAACCATAAATACAGTCAATGGTTCAAAGGGTTCAGCAACTTCACTGCCGACTGTTGTAACTCATAACTCATAACCTGCCAGTGATTCTTTATTAGACAGCCACACAGGGTGTCACACTTCAGGTCGGACATTAAACAAAGTCCACTGTCCAATCTGTTACCTCTTCACAACCACTTTAAAGTGTCTACCATGTTTGAAGTGCTACCACAGGGCAGTGATGGAGTGCAGCTTTTACTTCACAGAGAGTGATGCTGTCAATGCAGACAAACTCCACTCAGCCAGAGAACTTCAAGTGTTGTGAAGCAAAGAAGTTTGATAAGAAAGTGTCTGTAAGAGCTGATTTACATCATAAGTAAGTTGAGGAGCCAAATAAAGGCTTTACAATTAGGAATCCTTAATAGTGTATTCAGGATGTAAACTTAATTTGGTCAGAATTGAATTTGACCCTCTGCTTATTTGCTTTAGATTCCTTATGGAAGATAAAGAATATTATCTTTTTCAATTGCATTTCAGCTAAGTAGCTTCAATGGGGAGGAAAACAACTTCATGAACTAAACATCATAGGTCGGTGTAATGCAAAAAGTCTGAAAAGATTAGCCCACAAAGAAGCAAAGACATTCTTAAGTAGATGCACTTGTCTCACATGCAAATGATTAAATCCCAATTCTTACTCCACTAATGTCAGACGTGCCTATTTAACCTACATTTCTAAAACATATGAGACATCTTAAAGAGTTTTTTTAATAGGAGAGTAGACTCTGCATATTTTACCATATTAATAGGACAAGAAGAAAAAGTTGAGGCGGTGCTCTTCGGGAGAGTCCAGGCTTAACAGCCCTAAATGAGCTGTAAGTGTTAGAATTATGCTAATTAAACCTTTAAATGAATTAGCTCACTTCAGCCAGATGCTCATTGTTCTCTGCTGTCTTCAGCCATATTTTATACAAGAAGTAGGCAACCCCGGGGCATCCTGGGTCCTCAGCAGCTCCGCTAATGCAGCAGGTTGAGATCTAACTAAAACCCGTATCAGGCGCTGTGCTGGGCTTTTTCACCCATGCAGAGCAATGATGCACTGCAGAACATTATTGCAATACGAAGGTGGGTTTAGACCACATGCAAATTCATATTATCATGACTGCACTTGGAGAGGTATTACTGACACCGTGCTTGACCTCCACTGTAGCAGCATATTCTCATGAAATATTTCCCTCAGTAATGCTCCCCCCCATCACCAACCTACACCCTCGAGGCACACTGTGATAGATGCTTCTGCCTGATGCCCTGTCAATAATTAATGTCCCTCTCTAGGGAGGTGAATGATTGCTTTTTTTTTCTTTTTCTCTTCTTGTTGCTGTGTAGTCCAACCACAGACAGGTCACACTCTGAGCTCATGTAATATCCTTAATTCCCTCCGGCCCCATTGTTCTGGGGTTTTAGTGGTATCTTCATCACATTTGTTGCTAGAATGTGCTGATCAAAGGGATGAGATAATCACCAGGTCTACATTTAGTTAGTAAGAATTGAAGCTGCAGGATTGGGTAAAAACAGAGATGGAGAGAAATAATGATTATTTTTTTCCATCTGCTGTGATGACATCTCTATCAAGATAAAAAAAAAGTTTGTTTTTAAAAACAGGATGAAGATAAAACAAAATGGAAAATGGACAAAGGAGCATTGCAAACACGAGTAAAAGAAAGAAAGAGAGCGCTGTGAAAAAGTCACACAGGAAAGATTGTGAGAGTGGGTAGTTTGGGTGTCACCTCCTGCTGTTTGCTTAAATGGAACCTTTTCCACCGGGTTTTCCACAGCTCCGACACATATCAGATTTCTGGCCTGATTAGAGGATCAGGTTGATCTCCTGAGTCTCTCATTGTTTACAGTATAGAAAACAAAGACCTTGTTTTTTTTTGTTTTTGTTTACTTTCATCCCTCTTGTTCCCTTTCCTTTGTGTTGTCACACTGCCGTCACATTTTATTGGGGTTAGTTTTTCTTTCTTTCTTGTATATAGTCACCTATTTGTTCACTCTGTTTGGTTTGATGTCTGTGACTGTTCAAGGTCTGGCTTCGCTATATGTTATGTAAGCTAACAATGTCATTTCATTCTGCTCAAAGCCTTATGCCCCAATTCCCTTGTCTTGTTACCTCCTTTCCTTCCAGTGTTGTCTTCCTTCCATCTCTTTCAGTCCCTTGTGTTTTTAAAGGTCATCATTGGCATGGTGCCATTTTCTGAAGGAGCTATAAAACAGAACAGATAAGAAAGGGAACGTGCGTGTTTTTCCTTACCAGTTCTTCTGTTTTTCACCTCTGTATTAGTCCTTCTACTTGCTCTCTTTCTGTCCACCCCCTCACCTCTAAATATGCGAATCAATATTTCCCACGCTGACTCTCAAGCATTGGAATCAATCTCTCTGTCTTGGCTCTTTCTTTTATCATCATGTTCCTAATTGTAAGTCCTCTGACGTCATTGCTCTGATTAGTCTGCCAAAAATAACAAGGAGAATTGAAAGTCCAGTGAAGTGAGTGTGCGTGAGAATTACATCTTGATTTGTTTTCTGTAAAATTGACTTTTTTGTGCAACATTGCAGATGAAGAACGTGCAGTCAGGTCAAGAATTGGTGAAAAGCTGATGTGCCAATGAAAGACCCAGCACTCATTTATGTTGTCCCTGTTTTCTTCTCTTTATTTGTCCCATGTCCTGTTTGGTACAGTGGGCAATGCAGCCTGGAAGAGAAATCGGAGGCTATAAAAGCTGAAAGGAAAAGCCAATAAGCCTTTTGATCATCATTGTGTGGGCTTCAGTGCACAAAAGGGTGATGCTGTGAATGAATCCCAATTTCATAAAACTTGGGTCCTAATTTCATAATTTTGGCCATCATTCCTCTTGGTAATGAAATTGTAGTCACCTATTTAATAGCTAAGATGTGGAAATAAAAAGAAACACAGGTCAGATAATCAGACATTTTTTATATACACCTCCCGATTAGTCCCATTTCTTAGGAAGAGACGAAAAAAGGCAAATGGTCGATCCATTACCAAAACTGCCAGTTGTAAACATCCATCACAATTTACAGACTGACTTCCTGGATAATCCTAACCTACTTAAAGGAAGAGCTGGAGGGGAAGCACAGAGGGAGAAGCAAAGATACTGCAAGAGGTGAAAGGGACAGTTGCATGCCGCTGTTCTGAAAAGAATGGAACGTTTAGTTATGTAGTTTGGCTCGTTGATTTAACCCACCTATCAACACATTCAGCAGTTGGAGCAGCAGCAGTGGCTGTGACACACAGCTCATGGAGGCAAATAACCCTTTAGAACCTGATTTTCGCGATTCACGTCCAAATTGTACATCATGCGCATATTTTTTTAGTGTCAGTCTGAAATACTTTACGAGGATTATCCCTCAAATAATAATACATTTGCTTAAGAATTCAAGAAAAATTACGCTGAAGTTGCAGCCCACATAGTAACTCACTCAGTAACTAAATCTATGGCAACATTTTACTTCCTGTTTACATCCCCCACAACCTCCAGGTCATGGGAACTGTATGCATGATTATCCTCAAAGAATAATAATAGGAGTGACGAATCAATTAATACATTTATTTTTTTGATGGTGCACTATCAATATTTACTGAAGCTCAAGCGGTGGATTGTGAAGGCTGCACAGGATGCACTGCTTCTGAATCCGTTATGTTGCAGCGGAGGATCCAGTCTTAAATTGAGACACAGCGGGAGTCAGTAGCTCCGACCGGGCTCAGCTCACCCCGTTGTTAGGTCATCATCACCTGAGGTCATATGATGCAAATGTTTCATTCAGTGAGTCAGCACGAGATAAATATGTTCTTTTGGCTTGTTGATTATCGCATGATATTTTGGTTGGGCAGCATGATCGTCCGGACTCGTAGTATGTTGTCTTTAGTCACATCGACAAAGCAAGTCTGAAATATTCCACTTCTTTTACAAACTCCGCTTGCTCTACTGAATTCTTCTGTGCTCTCAGTGGAAAGGAAAAACTACACTCTGAAATAAATAGACTGAAGAGTACTATTGATTTTTTGTTAGACTTGGTACAACACACGGAGCGCTCTCATCAGCTAATTTCAATCTTTTGCTTAATGGTCGGGAATATCTCATACAGACGTTACCACCTGTATCGTTATGCGATACTGTATTTAGTACCCTGAGAGTAAAATTAGCCGTGTTTTTATTTCTCATCAGGTGTGTGACCATTGATACTGATGAGACGAAATGTTCTTTGCAATAATTTCAGGTTTTTAGGTGCAGTTCATTTTTTAAGATGTTTCAGAGATAGATTTTTGTTTTTTGTCCTATTCTCACATTTTCCTACTTTTCCATCCAAACTGCTTGCATCCTCGCTTGGTATGGTAGCCTAGGCAACAGGAAGAGATCTGTTTTCATTATGAGCTATTTCTGCCTTATCAGATGGTACTTGACAATAAAGGTTTATCAGGACAGATGGGGAGAAACAGGAAAGATGAATGAGATTGAGGATGTCGTGACAGGCTAGTGAATCTCATTTCTATTGGCCTGTTACTCCTACAAAAGTCGAGAAGAATGTTGAATCTTTATTCTCTACTTGGTCAAGTACAAATATTGCTTCAGTGAACCGTGCAGGAGCACAGGAAACAGACTGATGGGGTTATGTGAAATCAAAGCGGTCCTTTCCTACTGAATGTCAAGGACATTTTACTCTGCGTTTTAAATAAAATGTATACGTATTCAGAACAAATCACTTTACCATTTCCCTTTAATGGCCACATGACCTTAGTCTTAGACCTTAGATTCTTTTCTCTACCGTGTGGCAACACAGCCAGCACGCTGTACCAGCAGCGTTGCATATGATGCAGAAATGCAGGGGTATATTCACTGGAATTTGAAGCTATTATCGCAGTAAGAAAAAAAACTCTTTTTGAAGCAATTAGTCTTTGTCTTTTTTTTCTTTTTGGTGAACAAAAACCTGCATCACCTCCCAGAGAGCAGAAGTAGGCCTGAGTAGTGGGTGGGATGAGCTGAATATGACCTTTTGATTATGCGTTTGTTCGATCAATTTAGTTGACAATGCTCTGCAGTTCTTTTTGTGTGTTTGAGTGTCTGTGAACTGAGTATTGTTTCACTTAAAATGTATTTAGTTCTCTGAATAAAGAACAGTGTCTGTGGTCTGAGCTAATATTCCATTTGAGAGTGCTGCTTATACTATGTGTGCCGACAAATAGAAAATAAGTTTATGATGGTTATTGGTTCACCTGAGATATGTAAGGTATGTATGCAAGTGACTTTGAATTGTATAAGAGACCTATTATTTGTGATATATTGCTGTGATTTCTAATTCAAATTACCTTTTTTTTTTTTTTTTAAAGCAAAATCGGACATGATGGAGAAGGCAGAGAATAAGGAGGAGAAGCTGGAAGAGAATCTTAAGAAGGTGGACCTGTTTGACCCTCTGGATAAAGCTGATCAGAAGAGCGTGAAGGTGGAATACGCATTCAGTGAGACTCCAGCCAAGGTGGAGAAAGAGATGGAGAAGGAAAAACAGACAGAGACAGAAAAGGTGAAAGAGAAGGAGAACGAGAAAGAAATGAAAGAGGCAGAAAAAGTCAAAGGGGAGATAGAGACAGACAAAGTGAAGGTGATGGAGAAACAGACAGAAAAGGTGGAAGAAAAGAAGGAGGCAGAAAAAGTGGAGTCAATGCAGCAGATGGCAGAAAAACAGGATAAAATGAACATGGTAGAAGAATCACCGGATAAATTGGTGAAGACAGAGAAAGTGGAGATGACAGAAGAAGTCGAAAGCAAAGTGGAGAAGACAGAGAATGTGGAAAAAGTAGACAAAAAAGTGGAAGAAAAAACGGCGAACAAAAACACTGAGAAGCTTGAGAAAACGGAGATGAAGAATGAGAAAGAGCAGCACATGGACAAGGTGGAAAAGACCCCAGAACACCAGCCGACACCCGTCAAGCTGGAGGAGAAGGCTGACACGGAGACAAAGGCGACACCCGAGGTGGAAGACTCCAACAAAGAAACTGCGGACGCAGACAAAGCCAAGAAGATGGAGAAAGAGGACAAGGCGGAGAAACCAACGAAGAAGGTGGAGAAGCAGGACAAAATGCAGGCCAACAAAAAGGTTGTGGAGAAAAAGGATGACAAGAAGGACAAGGCTGCAAAGGCAGACGGAGGAGAGAAGGCCAAAAAACCTAAACCTGCAACTAATGGAAGCAGTGCCACACTCAGCAGAGACCTGGCAAGTGCAGACAGGAAGACCAAGGTAGGAGTTCTCCTTACTCCATAGAATCTGTACTGAGAACAAACATGGCTCAGACAGATTCATTAGTATCACATCGGAACTGCAACCTGTTATTATGTAAGAAATCTCTCATTTTAAGAAGGGACACACTGAGGTACGGAGCAGTGTGCTTCAATAGACCATCAACACTTAACACCTCATTTAACGACTCTTTTTCCAGTATACCATGCTTTATTTCCCAAACCTTTTCAGCTGTCATGCCTCAGTTAGGGTGGTGTTTTGGAAAGTTACTTGAGAAATAAGATATTTAATTATTGGCTCGATTTAAAAAAATCTTACAGTATGTTATAATCCATTTTTTAACTGTTTGTACAGCAGGTTTAAAACTGTTTATAAATGTATTTGAAACTACTGGAGATATATGATTACAACTATACTGTTATCTAGCATTCATAAACTTTGTATATACATCAATAGATTCTTGACCCAGACTGTCAGACTGCTGAACAATTTACAGCCGCCCAGCACTCAAAACACACTTCGGTTAATACACATTTTTATTGCTTTTTGCACTTTATTTGAAGAAACTCAAATCCTTTACTGCAATCAGGTTTTAATGAATCCACACACTGATGTTTTATGCTTTTTTTTGTTTTGTTTCACATTTGGTCAGTGTTTACACCCCGGTTAAAAAGATGGTTACAATGATTATAATGTCTTTTATTCTTAGATTTATGTTAACATTAACATATCCCTTGTAATGATTAATTGATGGACCGTATGAAAAGAAACATCCTCAGATATCACCTCAATCGAGTGACTATAGCTGAAAACATTTTGGGGAATAAAGCATGATCCGCTGTTGTGTCACACGTTATATTTTAAGGGTGAGGTTATGCTGCTAAAGCTTCTGCTACTGCTTTCTTTAAACCTACTGTACATGTGCGGAACGAAAACACCTCGTTCAAAGCTATTTCAAGCATCACATTGAAACCCTAATGCTAGTTATTATTTTACTACATTTTTATTTTATGATTTATTATTATAATGCCGCTTGTGCTGCTTAACTGCCTCTTTCGTTATCATCCATTTTCCTTATTTTTTCTTTCCTTTGCTTTCCCTCCTTATTTTGCCCCCCATCGCTCCTGTATGTCTCGGCCCTGCGTCGCAGCCTGCTCCCGGGGCGACCAAACTTAGCAGTGCTGCTAAAACGCGTCAGAGTGCTGGTGGTTCGCTTTCAACTCCTACTAAGCGCCCCGCATCCTCCACCACCACCTCCATCTCAGACAAAAAAACAATCACAACCAAGGCACCATCCACAGCGGCTGCTGGTCCAAAGCGGCCCTCCACCACTTCTACTAGCCGCCCTACTTCCTCCACCACCACCGCTGCACGTGATGTCAGGCCCAAGGTAAGTTTCATCCGTCAGGACGTCCGTCAAAAGGCTGCAAAAATGCTCAGTCACACAGAACAAAGATTTCATTGACTCTTCATTTAATGGGTTTGGATCAAGTTTGACCGAGCTGACCAAACAATGTTGAAATGTGTAGCCCTTACTCATTTTGGGCTCACAAAAAGTCTGTTTCCTGACCATCTGGTCTTAGTGCCTTTTAGCATGCACATACTCACAGTAGTGTATTCTAACACTCTGATGAATCTCGGATCGGAATTACTAGCTGTATATTTAGTGCAACCTCAGAAACATATAGTGCCTTTCCTTTAATGAACTAACAACTCATACAGAAATAGGTACCACTATCTAATAAAGCATCCTTTACAAATTATGTTTTTAATTTCTAGTTGTATTAATAAATGTATCATTTACCAATACTTTACCGAGCTATAAGCTACTATATCACATTTTGTATTGCAGATACCTTTGGTTGCCGTTTATCCTACCACAGCACGACACATGGTTTTATAAACCTGAAACAACAAACGTTACAAAGTCATTAATGAAGGGCCATGAGTTTCTAACTTTCTAATAAGTATGCAGTTGTAGGTGTGAAGTAATTAACAAAGTGTGACAAAAATCTATTAAGTGATGATCTGAAGAGCACATGTCAAAGTGGTGGAGGGTAAACACCAGCCGAGGGGGTTGTTGTTCCTATTAATAGCTTATAACTGATGATATAAAGTATTAGTAAATGTTTTGACTATGTTTTTGGCTATTTAGTATATTCTTGAGCTTTCAATCGTATCAACTGACTTTAAGGGCGTCCATGTTAGTTTATAATTTCAAATCTGGATTAAAAAAATTCCAGTACAGTTACTGAATTGACCTAATGGTGCACCAAAAAATGGGAGATTTTCACATCCAATGATATCTGGGAAAAATTCATCTGCTGAGGAAGATCATGCAGTATGACTGAAAGCCGCAGGACAGATAGTTACCTCGGGGTTTTGTCAACCTTAGTAAATGTATTATTAACCATTAATAAAGTTATTACTTGTAACTCGTCAACCCTTTATAAAACCTGTCATTAGAAAGTGATGTTACAAAGCACATTTGTAGTTAATTCTTCCCTTTTATGATATTATGGAAAATTCAATATACTGCGATCAGATTTGATTTCCGCAAGGCCTCCTGGTGGCATAGTGGTTAAGGTACAGACCACATAAAGTTCTCGGTTCAATTCCTGCGGGGGGGGGTTGTTGCATGTGAAACCCCTCCCTCTCTTCCAATGTTTCACTTTGTATTTACACTTCTCCAATAAAGGTGGGACGCCAAGAAAAGCTTTGTTTTATTAGAGATTAAAAAGCTGTGTGGGTCAACTTGTCATGTAAAAACTTGCCTCATAATGTCAGTGTCCCCTGATCATTGTAATATTGCTGTGGCGGCAGGTCCGGCTGCTACAAGGACAAATCTCTAAAAGTGGACATTTTTGTTCGTAAGTCCTACTCAGTCAATTTATGTCACTTATTCATGCTCTGCGCTCTCAAAAGACTCATCGGCATTCTGTCACCCTCGTCCGGTGGCCATTTTTTAAATTTAATTTAATTTTATTTTATTTTTTATAACTGCGACCAATGTGACACCACAACCAATGAATTAACAGCCTTTATTTAGCCTCTCAGCGCGGGGGGGTGCAGGGTGACTCAGTTCAGTGTGGCCAGCTTCTTACAGGATGGCTCAGCTGTATGTGGAGCGTGGCATCATCGTAGGGGTTATGAGGGGCAAATATGCTGCTGAATGAAATGTGCAATCGTCCAGGAGCGTCTACATGTTACACACAAAACTATCTTTGACCCGGAAATTCCCTGTGAAGTCACTGAACATTTCCCTGAGCTGATGACAGCAGCCCCACATACAGAAGACGTATTATGACCCATGATAGTGCTCACTACATTTGACAATATTTGCCTTTATTCATCAATCTTTCTCCGGTGTTTTTTTATTTTCCTCTCTCTCCTCAGACAACCACTGAGAGGCGCCCTCTTGTGCCAAAGGCCAGCACTGCCACCTCAACAGGCTCCACTACTACCACCAAAAATGGAACTGCTACCACAGCAGCCAGTAAAACTGCTACATCAGCACGCACAGCGGCGTCTACTCGCACCATTACTACCACTGCAGCCAAAAAGCCACTGGGTACGACAAGCACGCTGATACACAGATATTCGTCTACACACACACGCATGGCTTTGATGCTCAGTATTTTTTTCTCTATGCTTTTATTCACATGTCCTTTGCAACATCTACGCACTCACCATCTGTGTTTCAGCCTCCAAACCAGGAGAGGAGAAGAAGCCCGGCACTATGAAGACGTCTACAGGTACTACTGCACTCCCATCACTTGTCAGAACGTAAAAGAACGTAAAAGAAACTCTCTGCAGAGGAAGAGTCAATAAAAAAAAAACCTAGACAAATGAAAATCGAAGTGGGAACAAAAAACACAACATGTCACGTGACCCATACCTATACACATTTACCCGTTTACACGTTTAACATGCACAAGGTGAGCATTCCTATGGAAGCCCAATATTCATACTAAACGATGCTTTGACCCTGCGGTGGGTATCAGGCTGTGCCGTCATGAATTTACTAAAGCCTTCTGACAGGTG
This sequence comes from Bovichtus variegatus, assembly GCA_943593645.1. Taxonomy (NCBI): domain Eukaryota; kingdom Metazoa; phylum Chordata; class Actinopteri; order Perciformes; family Bovichtidae; genus Bovichtus; species Bovichtus variegatus. Next base: position 1,170,612 of record CALSCE010009502.1, on the reverse strand, counting down.
ACACCATTTAAAAAAAATTGCAACGTGTCTGGTTGTAATTCCTATTCTTAGTAAAACGTGCGCACTACCAATAAATCATTCAAATATCTACGTTGATTCAATGGAGGAATGATAGTGAATAAGTGATTATTTGCCAGCTCAACTTGTTTATCCCTTGTTATTTCAAATGGATTAGCCACATGGACTATACAGTGCAATTAGTTGTTAGAAAATAAAGGATTGGAAAGTCAATTTAGCGTAAACGTTTTATGCTAAAACCAGACTCACCCTGTCATTTTTAGACCAAATAAAAGGGTGCAAGACCGTGTAAGTCAGTTATATAAACTAGGTGAAGAATGAAATATGTGAATATAGAGCTAGGCAACATGGTTGGCATCAATATCAATGTCATAAAGATATTTTTGGATGCGGCAAATCTATGCCCAATGACATGCTTAATAATGTAAAATAGTAATTTAATGATATGTGCTCAATTTTAACCGGACAAATATATTTTGTAAATACGCAATCAGAATACGATCATATTGTTAGGATATAGCTGAAAGTCAATGAGTGATCATATTAAGTTATTGAAAGAAAAAAGTGTCGCACTCTGCATTTCTTCTTTTATTTATATGATGTTTCGGCCGTCAGCCCTTCTTCAAGGTCAACAACAATCAGAGTGTGTGACACCTTTTTTCCTACTCTCAAGTTTACTTTCAGTGATCAGCACCTTATCACAACCCTTGGTGTGCGTTATTTTTCTTATATTTTTTACAGATTGAGCCTATGTGGCTATGAGGAAGGTTTTTTTCAGGTTTTACAGACAGATTTTAAATAGCCACAATTAGGGAAATTATCTCAGTAGTAGGTAGAATTTAGTATTTAATAAAATTCCAACTGGTGCCATCATTTCTGATCTGGCACTGCAGTCATCTCTCTCCCCCTGTGCTTTTGACGCTGTACATATTTATGTCCTCTTTCTTTTTCACTCTCCTCATCTCTTCCTACACAGTCACAGCTTTACCGCTCCTGTCGACAGATTAGTTTACATTTTGGCAACAGGAGAGCTGTCAGCAAGAGTGTGACACTGCAACACACGCTGTCCAAGCATTACAATGCTGGGCAGGCTCGTAGAGAGAGCGAGAGAGAGTGAGAGCGAGAGAGAGTGAGAGAGAGAGCGAGCGAGAGAGAGAGCGAGCGAGAGAGAGAGAGAGCGAGCGAGAGAGAGAGAGAGAGAGAGAGCGAGCGAGAGAGAGAGAGAGAGAGAGAGAGGCTTGATAGCTGAAAGGCACTGGAGAGTTAAAAAGCTTCACCGCAGCAGTCTTCGGATTACTGTCCCCTTGCTGTTGACAGGAGTTTGCGACTCCTGCTGATACAGCGGGAGGATTTCCTCAATTAAACATGTCTTAACAGGAGCTGGAGATATATCAAAGACTCTCAGAGAGGATTGACAGCAGGACACATGGTTCAGCATGCAGGACTCTGAAGAAAAAGCTGACATATAGGAAAGTGAATGTGAATTGACAGATTTTGAAGTGCAATGTGGCTGAGCAGGCTGAACTGAAGGATGCTGAAATGTATTAACCCAAACCAGCAGGAGAGAAAAGTGTAAGCTTTTTAAAGGGTCACTGGTAATGGTCTGTCTCTCGTTTTGTCTCTGGCCTGCTTTCTAGCTGTTTTTTTTCTCCCATTTCTTTTCTTTTCTCTTTTTTTTAATACTTTTACTTACTTTCCCTTCTCGAGTCACTTATCTGTCAGAGGGTTGACTGTAAATGACAGGACAGGATCCTTTGTGGTTTGGCTTTTGGTTTACTGTGTTTATGTGAGTAAGAGAGAGTTTTGAGAGAGACGGATACATAAAACATTGGGGTGTCTTGATTTTTGTCGATTGTATGTGGTTGCTTTAAACGTAGCATAGAATTATTAATATTAACCTTTTATCTCAGTCTCCTTAAGTGGACCATTCAAATAATGGATATCTAGTTTTGCAATGAAACACTCTAAAGCTCTGACTAACTATCCCTCTCTGTCTCCTAGCCGACTCTACCAAGCCCAAAACCGCCAGCACCACCCGCAGCACTGCTTCCACCACCGCTGCCTCGCGCACTCGAACCACAGCAGCCAAACTGGCCACACCCTCCTCCACCATTGGCACAGTACCGGACAAGAAGCCCATGGTGCCCCGCACCCTTCGGGCCGCTCCCTCAACCACCACCACCACCTCTAGGACCACAGCTCGCCCCAGCACAGCACCGGCCCCCGACATTCGTAACGCCCGCTCTAAGATTGGCTCTACAGACAACATGAAGCACCAGCCTGGCGGAGGGAAGGTAGGTCCTGTGGCTTCATCTGCAGCTTCCATACCTCTACACGGGTGTTTTCGCTTTTTTCCCTCAGCTAACAGGCAATGTAGCTTGAAGGCCTATTGAACATGTTCCTCACCTATTCTTCAAACTTCTTTCTGGAGCGCTTCTCTTGAAATAATAACCAGAGTATACGTACCACATTATCTATAGTGTAAATATAACCAGCTATCATCATGTTAGCATAATGTGCTAAGTTGTTAGTACATTCACTTCACTGGCTTCTTTCTGCATCTTCCTTCTCACTGTCTTTGGCTCTGTTGATGTGGTCTCTGTTACTTTGCTTGTTTTTTACATCTTTTAGCCAATCCTTTGCAGGTTCACTTACTACAATTTTACCCATTCTTCAAGCTTCTCTTTCTGCTTTTCATCCTCTGCCCCTTATACATAATTCCTTGCTCCTCCTCCTCCTGCACCGCCCCATTTTCCTGTGTGTTGTTCTGAGGTGTTGTTGTTGTTGACCCGGGGTGGGCTTGTTTCCTCAGGTGTCAACTACCTCTCAGAGCAGGGGCGTCGCCTCCAAAGAAACGAGCCAGGGCAAAGTGAGTCCCCTCCCCATCCTCCCCACCATCACCACATACCTCCTACCTTTTCTTCTTTTTCTCCCTTCTGCCTCTGTCTTTTCTGTTCAGGCATTATTTGCTATTTTCTTTTCACCACTTCATTGTTTTTGTTGTTTCTTTAATAAACCGCTCTACCGAGGGCACAAAACCAGGTTAAAAATGACGAGCCACAGACTTGAGTATTAAAAGCATCTTGTGCTGTCACATTTTCAAACACAAATACACAAACCATTCAGGATAGCCATTGATTGCATTAATCTTGTTTTGCAAAATGGCTCAATTTTAAGCAAACTACTGTTTTTGTACTCTACTTCCAGGCTACTGCTCAGTTTTATAATGCAGAAAGTCTCAAATATATAACTTTAAATTCAGACACCATCCAAATACTTCTCAACAGATAAGGTTGACACAGCTAACTTTATGCCACACTGAAAATACTCCAACATCGATCATGTAAAGTTGCATTATACTTGTATGGTAATGCACTTACAAACACAATGACATCACAACTTAAACAACCATAACATCAGACATGATGATCATGTGTTGGATTTTATAACTGAAGCAAGTTGATGTGTGAGTGTCCTGAAAAGAATGAAAAACAAGGCTGTTCCAAATTGGAAACATTGCAGCATGCTTATAAGTGAGTGTTGTTTGTGGCCATAGGGTAAAACAAACAACAAACTAATATGGTCCTGTGTATTTTACCAACGAGATGAGAAAGTGAGTATTCACGACAAGCATTTGTTCCTTTAAATTCTATTTTCTGTCTGTAAAGGGGATCATCAGTCAACCCTCGCGCTAATCGGTATCGGTTCATTCCATATAACATTTCATGACGTTGGTACATGTGCCATTTGAACACAACTACAGCTACAGCTGGCAGTGTTTATCGGCAGGCTGCACGAGCGACCCATGCTGGTTGGACACTTGGGATCAGGGACATTACTGTTACACAGCAAACCTGTGACTGTGTGGATTGAGTGCGGGTGTGTCTGTGTCTTATTGAAAAAGACAAACATGCAGTGAGTTTTACTATTGTAACTACTAACTTGGATCCACATTTTCTGTGTCAGGAGGTGTTTTGTAACATCCCGCAGTCTAACCTGTCATTGAACTAAAGTATTAATGTTGCTTTTTGTGATTTGTCAAGCTGCGTTAATCCATAGATGTTTATATGCTGTGTTGCATGCGCGTGCTCCATAAAAGAGTTTTGGCTAGCTTCTGCTGTTCTTCATGGCCGCATTTGAATATGGTCCTGTCCCTTTGGATTTCTGTCAATATTCAAATGCAACACAAGCAAGATGTAGCTTTTCAGATCGCTCAACTGCCCAGCAGTTGATATCAAGCGCACCTAAGATAGTTCAAATGTTTTTAGCCGTGTTTGAATTTTTCCCAGGTGAACCTCGCTCCGTCCTTCTGTTCTTTCCTTTCTAACCCTGCCTGTGATGGTGACTTCTTGTCCCCTTTTCTTTTCTTTTTTTTATCCTCTTTTGTTACCTTTTCTTTTTCTCTCTTCTGTTTTCTTACCTATCCTTTCACTTCCTCTCGGGCCATCCCCTCCCTTCCCTTGCTTTCCTCTGCTTTCCTCTTCCCTCTTGCTGCTATGCTGTGTCCATGTAGGTTCAGATAGTCTGCAAAAAGCTGGACTTCAGCCACGTCGCCTCACGCTTGGGCTCCAAGGACAATATGAAGCATGTTCCTGGTGGAGGGAATGTAAGTACTGCCTGGCCTACAACCAGAGCGCATATGCATCGGCCAATTAGTTAAACAAATTTGGCTTGATTAAATGGCTAGAAGGAACAACAGAGCAAAGAAGAAATATAATATTTTCATCTCCTTTTTTTTTTTTTTCCTCCTAAAAATGGAAAATAATCAAATAAAAACAGAGCCTGCAGTCCCTGGCAGTGCCAGCATAAGTAAGTTGTACACTATATAAAAGGGGTCGATCTTTAAAAAGTCATGGTAGCTCCTTGTCTGGACCCTTGGAGGTTGAGGGAAATATTGGACAGCATGCTAGCAAGCCTGATGTACCAGCCCTTCCCCAGAACCCGCTTCACAGTCCCTTGCTTCCTTAAACTCCTCCTGTGTTGTCCTGCCTTGTCACTAACTTCCTAATCGAATAACAAAGGCAGGCAAACAAACGACGCTGGCCTATGATCGGCTCTGTCTCTGTAAAGATTGTCTGGTTCTGTGAGGAGAGTGTCACCACAGCCAGGCACATTTGGGATCTCTGGTTTCTTGAGATGATGCTGTCCTGTCCTGAACTTTTTCTTTGGTTTTCGGCACTTTTTTTCTAACCGTCTTCACCGGGGTGATCCGGACATCTTTACAGCACATGTCTAAAATGATTTTACTACATAAGGTATTGAAATGTATTTCTGGTGACACTTTTAATACACCCATGTATATAATGCATTATAAACATACTTATAATGCATAATAATCTGTTTATAGCCACCCTGTATAATTATAGTTATAAGTACTCATAAATATTCATAATTATTTATGACAATAATCATAACATATTATAAAGAGTGTTATAATAACTTATAATGTGAAGTATCATAATGCTTCATAATTGCTATACATTTTTTTATATAGGGATCATAGTGATTTTTTATTCCCATAGTTGTAATACATTATTATCTTTTTGTATGCATTATAACAGTGATTATAATGCATTATAATGTGATTATAAGCAACTTGCTTTAAGTAAATAGAAAAATATATCATTAAATCTATGGAAGAACACCAGACAAAACGTAATATACATTTTTACTTTAGTTAAAGCAAACAATGACCACTAAAAATAACTTGCAATGCAATAAAAAATGGTTATAATGTATTAAAACTATTGAAATTATAATACACTATGATCCTATTTAAATCCTAATTATACAGTGCTTTAAGCAGAATATAACATGTTATAAGTATGTTTTATAATGCATTATAGACATGGGAGTCATAGAAAGTGCTACCGTGTTTTTTAATGTATTGAGAAAATGGATAGGCTGGAATCAAGCACGTCTTTGCAATATGTCTGAATTCTTAATTCAGCAGCATCACTTTGTCGCAGCATGATCTTGAAGTTGCAATTTGACTTCTTCTTGTTTTTTTGCAGTTTGTGTTCCACCAAGTGATTCATCCCGATGGTGGTAATTCAAGGTGTAAATGGGTCTTTTAATGGAGCCGAAGAAGAAATAGCCCTTAGAAAATGAAACAATCAAGGGACCCATATCGCTGCACAATGTTTTAAACACTCGTGATAAAAAGGCTTGTGTGACATTTGGCAGGTGCAGATACTCAACAAGAAGGTGGATCTGAGCAAGGTGACATCAAAGTGCGGCTCCAAGGACAACATCAAGCACAAGCCTGGTGAGCTGGGAAATGTACTTTTGATCTGACTCATAAGCTGTTGGATGCTCTGTCTCTATGTACAAAAAAAAAATGTATCGCAGTCAAATAAAACAGTCATTCGTAAAGGTTATTTAGTAAGTGCATTCATTTAGATAGCTTTATCACAGGTGTCAAACATTTAGAATGATATATACGAACGTAAGGTTTGCTCATTCGTGTCAAGACGAGATGAACTGGTTCCCAGTAAAGAAGACCGCGAAGAAGCTGTTTTGCACATGCTCATGAAATTGTTAAGATTGTGTCCTTGCATGCATGTGTATAATTATCAGACTGATTATCCATGTGTGCTGCAGGCGGTGGCGTCGTGAAGATCGAGTCCCACAAAGTGAGCTTCAGGGAAAAGGCTCAGTCCAAAGTGGGCTCCATGGACAACGTGAGCCATTCCCCTGGCGGAGGAGACATCAAGGTGAGAGCATCACGCGTGAAGACATCTTCTAGTCTGCGAGCACACCGGTACTCTGTTTTGTCAGGAAATGGCTGCAGATCAGGGATCTTTCTGCAATTCAGAAGTATTTTTATGAGCCAGCCAATCGCAATGAAGATAAATCCAGTTCCACAGTACATTAGCAAATGAAAACACAGATAGACTGCCTACAAATAGTCATCATTGCAGTTGAGCCAATGTATTCGGATGAAGGCAGTCCCTTACGGCATTATTTACTCCCTGCTATGAATATGAAACATGTACGGCTGCATAATTAGTGAGTAATTCCAGTTTCTCATTTTGGGCCTACTTATACATTACTTCTCCAATGGGTACTTGTATGTTGCTGTAAATTCTACAGGGTTTTTGTTAGCCTACGAGTCGACCTACTGCCCAGAAAGAGAGACAAAATTTCACACTTGGATCCCAGGTCTGAAAAAGTTTTACGAACCTCTGGTCATAAGTAAATAATAGCTCCGCTCTTTAAAGAGCAATTTAAAGCTTTAATATTTCTCTGTAACATAAGACATTCACGACTAAATAGCTAACAATTAGTTAGAAGAGTACAAACAACCCACCCATCGTCATTATGTTATGATTCAAATGTTGCTGAATCCTGATTGGTGTATAGAAGTATGTGACCTATCACCTTTTTCTATCTGAGTATAACTTCTGAAATAATCAAAGCTGTTCTAACTGGCACAAAATAGTGCGTCCATGTCGGACCCCAGTGCTCAGAGTAAGAATCTGATAAGCTGACAAAATAGGTTTCCACGGCCAGACTATAAAGTTTCAATCAGAGATGCTTTTTTAGCTTGGTTTCAATTTCCTATTTCAGTAAATATCTGTCTAAGACTAATGGAGCATTATGACTTCCGGAGTTTTAAGCTTTTCATGCTTTCCTCGTTCCACCACTGTGTTCATAAACTAAAAGATGATTGGTGGCTTCCAGCAAAAACGACGATGATGATGATGATGACGACGACAGCCTGTCACAAATCATCTGCCGCATCCTGAACCATCTCAGACTCTCTGAACCTGCAATCTGCTCCCTTTCTCCTGAACTTTTGTCCTTCCGCTGTGAAAACGTCTGGATGCCTCCCTGCAGGGCACAACTCTGCTCAGCTCTGTCCAACATATTTAGAGAGAGAATGGGAGAAGAACAGGCATACAGAGAAAGGACGTTAACGTGATGGTCATAGATTTCTAAAATACAAAAAAACATCAAACATTTCGAAAAGGATTTAAGTCACCTACGAACTTTTAGAATCAAGAATATTTGGGCCAAATTGATCAGAAATTATGTCACCTGTCCCCTCAGCCTGTGGCAGCTCATCTGTGTTTCATGATCTCTGCAGGATCCGTCCCATCACTCATATTCTCATCTTCACACACTGTTCTACAAACCCAGTTATCGTCTGCACCCTCCAACCTAGCGAAGATGCATAATCATAAGAACAGCTAAAAATAGCATTTGCATAATAATAACCTGTCAGAGAGAGCTGTTTTCTTCTTGATAGCTTTCTGATAAGTCTATTTTTAAAAATGGTGTGTAGAGCTTTGAACGTTCATTTGGGTTTGTTGGACAGAATTTTTTTACCATGCATACAGTAGCTCATGTTTTATTCTAGGACTACAGGCTTAGAGAAGTTTAGCAGTGGTGCTTTTTCACTGTTTAAAAGACAGGGCACTATTCTACAGTTTTTTCTTATTATCAACACATTATATTAAAACACCCAATCAACAATACTAACAAGTATTGTGTGTGTGTATCCAAAGCCTGATAGATCTTATTCCTATGTGCCATAGAGCTCCATTGTTGTCCAAAAACTATTCAAAACACATCAGTAACCCATTCCAACATAACCTGTCCTGCTGCCCCAAATACTCAGTAGAGCACCACCTGTATTAATCCGCAGCTGACAAAAGTCCCCAGCAAATACACTTGCACACCAACCTTCTACTGATCGAAACATGATTTTATAAATGAAAAACGAATCCTCCGTTTCCATTTCCATAAAGTGAGTGAAACGTATTTAGGGTTTGTCAGTCTACTCAGCTGTATCTCAGACTTCTTTACTTCTGCAGGAGTGTGTAAAGTATAAAGCCATTCAGCCTTCTTTGATTGGGTATTTATCAGGTTTCTATTGGATTTTCTCCTGATATGTTTTGACATTTGCTGTGTTTCTATGAGAAGTAGTCGTCATTTTACATTTACTTTCTCCAAGGTAGAATAATAGCATTCAAGCATTTTACACACACACACACGCACTGGAGTACATAACATTCAAATGAATTCAATGATAGAAAAAGCTCATTGTAAATTCAAGCACATCATATCAAAAAAAGCAGATGCAAAGTGTAAAAGGTATACACACACACACTCATATGTATATATATTTCATATTATTAGCTCATGCAGAATAGTTTGTGGTTTCTACACATTTTACACTTTGCATCTGCTTTTTTTGATATGATATGCTTGAATTTACAATGAGCTTTTTCTATCATTTGAATGTTATGTACGCCAGTTATTATTTTTTTGTAATTCCATCTCCCTCCACTTTAGTCTGGCTCCAATCATTTAATGCTTTTAGCAAGACATCTGCCTCCCCAGCCCATCGTTTTGCAATTACAGACTGTCTCCCTGAATTATCTATAAATCACTAAATACAGGACTTCTTCCTGTCTCGCACAAAAGGCAACAAATGTAGTAAAATGAGATTTGGACCCAGATTGTTCCATCCCCATCCCCACCGATTGACACGCCCTGCGATGTGTTTCTAGGCTGAGGGGGCCCAGGAGACAACAGAGGGGAATGGGACCCCACTGAGTGGCACCACGGCCCCAGGCTCCGAGCCAGGGCCGACAGGGAGCCCTGCTGCCCAGGAGAATGGGCTGAAGGAGGGGACTCCATGTGATACTGAGGTCCTCCGGGAGCCCCAAGCTCTGGACTCACGCATCCCAGAGACAAGTAAGTTTGTGTGTGTGTGTGTGCGTGTGCGTGTGTGCGTGCGTGCGTGCGTGCGTGCGTGCGTGCGTGCGTGCGTCAGTCAGACTCAACAGCTGTCGGTTCAGGGTTTGATTCCCAAGTAACAACACATGGAAGAAGGAGATGCACAGGAGAAGCCAATGATACTAAACGATAGCCGGGAAACCTCTGAAACATTGCATGCTGTATAGTAAAAGTACCAACAGTGTGTTGTGGTTTACTGTTTATTGTCTTTGTGTCTGTCAGTGTAAACCTGTCTCTCTGTTTCTATTGTATCATCATGTTGTCTGCAGTCCAAAGCCCCTTGATCACACCATCGTCTTTCGACTTCTTATGTTGCAGGCATCTAATTCTACTATCCCTCTGCCCTCCTCATCTCAACCCCCCAACACCCCACAATATCACCTCTTCCCCCTCCTCTTCTCCTATCTCTATTTTTTTCTCTCTCCCTTACCTCCTCTCCCCCCTCTGTTCTGCCCTTTTCTTTCCAACCTTTCTGCTGCAGATTGAGTGTTTCAAGCTCAACTTCCGCGAGAATGCTCGCTCTCGCACGGACCACGGCGCCGACATCATCAACCTGGCCGCCACCCCTCCCCCGTCACCCAGGACGACAACACACCCCGCCCACATGGTTCATCCCATTCTCTACACCAAAACCACCACCACCACCCGACTCCTCGCAGTGTCTCCCTCAGTGAATGGTTGGCTTCTGCAGGCTGTGTCAGCTCCCCCTCTGCCCCCTCCTTGCTGCATCTTCAGGGGGAGGTCCAGGGGCACAACAGCAGCTCCTTAAAGGGATCTTCACTTTTCTTACCCCTCATCAAACCCTGAAAAAACCCCTCTTATCTTAAATCTGTCATTACAAATGTTTTTAATCATCCAATAGTTCTGCCGCTCTAGTATCAACTTCATGTTATCATGCCTCCTCTCTCACATCTCCCCCCCCCCCCCCGTATTTGGCTGAAGTGACTTTATAGACTAAGCTTGGGCCTTGGTGGGAATCTATGTGGAGGGAAACAAGGGGAAGGTTTTCCCACGTGTTTAGTTGCGTCTTCTCAAAGCTGGCCGACCTGGAATCAGTGGGTTTCAGTCGGATCGTCTTTACCCGCAGCCTGGTGGTGTACTCGTACCCTGCATCATCTCACCTCCACACACCAAATAAGCAGCGATCACTTCATTTATCAACTGAGCAGCATGGAAACCCTCTCGGACTTACCCATGGCTTCTGTCACACGCATAGCTTCTCTTTTCCTTGTGACTTTAGGGGCTGTTTGTTCCCAATAACCACTCTCTGCTTCATTAACATCATAGTAATTAATTGTGTATTTCATCTGCTTTCGTCACTTCCTCTCTCTCCGTTATCACTTACCATAAACAAGCTGACAAACAAAAAAGCTAGAAAGCAAGTAGGCTGTTTGAACCCTTTTAGGCTGTAGCTAACTCTTTATTCTCTGTGTTTGTGATGATGTGTTCGAGTGACAAAATTGTGTAAAAATGAGCTTTGGTGTTCTGCTCGGATCTTATTTCTGTCTTTCTCGAGTTGTCTTTCTTTCCTCCTAGTTTCTCGATTTTAAAACAAGTTTTATTTATTTATTGTACGTCTTTTTCTGTGCAAGCAATACAGTGGGCTGTTTTTTTTTTTCTTCGTTTTTTTTTTTTTTCATATAGCACTCAGAAAATCTCGGAAACACGCACAGGTTTTTGCAAACCAAGGCACACAGTGAAGATATTCAGAGGGAGGAAGAACGTGAGGAAAAGGAGGCGTTGCTCGAAGGGATGAAAAAGAAGCATTTGAGGTGTGCTTTGCATTTATGGCAAAACATTGTTGAAACCTGAACGTTTTTGAAATGCAATTGAGGAAGTTCGCCGAAGTAGAGAAGCTTTAACTGACCATGCAGTCCAGAGGGACATGAGGAAGATGTCAAAGGAGCTGTGTGTCACATATGTGCCTCCTGTCCTTACCTGAAATCTACAGTAAACGAGGATGACGAAGGCTCGCGCCTAAAACTGGTCAGACAAAGAGAATATGATAGTTGACAAAACAGACATAAAACGTTAAGGGACAACCTGGTATTGCTGTTTTTTTTTAAGGAAATTGTGTAAATCAAGCTGTCCTGGTAGTAGTCATGGTTGTTGTTCAATTTCAGGTGTTTCTATGAGGGTTATGGTAGCATGTTGTTGGCAGTTGCTGAATACAAAAACATCTCTAATATGTGTTCGGCACTTTTCTTGTTTGAGTCTTGGCAGTGGAACATGATGTGGCTTTTATGCTCTTCTCTTGTAGCAATGTTTTCAACTGTTGCCTCCAATTGCCTTTATAATGCATGGCCAGATTATATAATATCATGCCCAGAGCGGAAAGCCTTTGTGCATCACGACTCAAAGTGTTGTGGTTTTGGTACCATATGTATATCTCCGAGGCGGTCTTAGACAGTTGATGTGTTGTTACTCAAATTCAGATTTTTACCATCAATGAAGAGGAGGAGCTGGTTTCTGATGGTTTTTGTTTCACCTCTTCGTCTCATCATTAATTCTACCGTTTCAAACTCGGTGCAGATGTGTATACAGTGACTGAATGTCTCAAACCTACAAAGATGGAGGGACAAAAGTTCCGGGGTTTTTTTTAAGTAGTATTTTATTTCAGTGGTATATCAGGTTTCGCCTAGCAAAATTGATTCCGCTCATTATTTACAGGCATCACATCGCTCAGTTTTAAGTACAGTCTTATAACAACGGGTGGTTAGCATTTATAATTTTTCTATAACAGTTTTGCTACTGAAAACAAAACATGCTTTTGTGGACATCTTAAACCCGCATAATTTTTTGGGGGGGCAACTTGGAGGCGAACATATAAGCAAACAGCTTATTTGAAGCTAACTTTAAGCGCTAGTTATAAGACATATCTAGTATAACAGGAGAAAGGGACTTCCACTTTTGGTTGGGTTTGCATCCGTCTTCATTACAATTCTTCCGAGTCATGAAAGGCATGTGATATAATATATTTTTTTAATATTAAGTTTTAAGACCAAAGCTCCGTTGACTGCCCCCTAGAGACAATATGAAACTACAAAAACACTCCAGAGTTTTCCTATTCAAATTGTCACTTAAGCAATGATTCGTGAAGAAGCTTTCACTGAACTATATTGCACCATGCTTTCATATATCAAAGAGGGCTCGCTGTGACGGAGTGTTGGTATTTAATTAACAGTTAAAATACCCCTCTCTGAACAAGTGATCCTAAATGGCTTAATTATGAATGAGATTTTGCGTGATGACATGAATAGAGCAATAAACTGAATTACAGTGCCCTCATTTTCCCGCTGCTATTCAACCATGAACCACAGTTCAACTCAGATCCAGTCATTATTCAGTTTTATGTTAGAATCCCTTTAAAATGTTATATAAGAAAACAAAGCCTTTTACGAAAGATCCTGTTTTCCTTCTTCTTTTTTTAAATTTTTTTTTATTTTACAAAATAGCAAATAACTTCTAATTAATGTCTTCTGAAAGTTTCACACGCAGATGTTGAAGTTCTTTACTGCCAGTTGAGGATCGAGTGCTGCTGAAAGAGCAGCTGTCATCAAATAGTTCAATTGCTTTGTTTGTGCCACGGCTGTCGCATAGATACATTTTTCCTTGTGCCTGTCCACAACCATGATTTAGCTTTGTTTTAACCCCAGAGTTTTTACTTACCACTAATTATGAGATTGCACACGGATGTATATAGATATTTTATTGCTGATGCACTCTTTATGGCCCAAAAAATAAAACAAAAAGACAGTATGACAACAGCAACAGGGGGGTGTGGTGGGTAGGGCTTTTTAAGGTTTGTTCAAAACAGCTTTTAAATCCATGTACCTTTAATGGTTCTAAAAGGGAGGAAAGTGTTTTATCATGACTATTATTCTGATTATTAGTCTGAAAAATTGAAAAAGTCTGCCTTTTTCACTAGAAAGGGGCCACTGAAGTGAAATAATGTCTTTTGAGATATATTGGACTGAAGACACAACACTTTTGTATATGTATTTATCGTTGTGTTCCTGTAGCCTCGTGGTAGTTGTGCTCTCATGGTTGAAGGGATTATACTTTTGATTTGTGACAGCCAGTTTCACAAACTGTGTCCTGGAGATTCTCCGCGGATGTGCACAGCGACATTTGAACCCCCCCAAAAAACACTTAGAAATTCTTTAAAATCTCATACAATCTGCGTATAATCTCATCATACGCTGTTGATTTTGAACTGGCAACAATTATGTCAAGACATTTTCATTTGTAGTGCCCAATTCTGCGTACACACCATTAAATCATGCCGTGAGGCACAACCCAGTCTTAAGATAAGAATAATGTTCGGACTACCTGGTAAACTTCTCATTCAGGACACAGTGACCTCTGCGGGTTCATATGATAAAAGAACCAAGCGGACTGAAGCTAATGCACCTGAAACACATGACACTGTAGACAACAGTGGGCAAAGAGAATTTGTTGTTCAAGCAGGCACTAAGTGTAGAGGTCGATGTGTAGGCCTGTAATTTGGGAGTACTGCATATCAAACATATTGGCTGCTACATATGGCACTCAACAAGCATCGACCTGCCGAGGAGAGTCGCACACACCGAGACCCTAACACATCCTTGTCTAAGGTTAACTAACTGTAGTTTTCAGGTTTTGCTTGTGTAATAGATGCTCCTCAGTATTCTATCCAAGGAGCGTTGTAGAGCTTCATCTACCGCCACTGCACTCATGCAAGAGTAACACTAGCTAATAAACTACTGTACCTGCAGAGCATGCTGAAAAAACAACAATGGGATGTGTTAGGTAGACTTACTATGTCATTTGCAGAACCTCCTCGTTGTTTTTTGTTTTTTTTTGTTTTTGTTTTTCTTTTCTCCATTAATTTGAATTTTATTTTTTGGTTTGGAAAAAAGTGTGTATTGTGATTACTTGTTGATTAGTGATGTGATTATTGAACATGAAATAAAAATGGACTAAAACTCTCATTGTTGTGTGTTTGCCTTTCTTCTTTTCCAGACAATTTTAGAAATGTAAAGAAATAACAAAAGTTAGGAGATGCAGTTTAGTTGACAATGTTAGCACGCCTATTTGAAAAAGTTATTTGTCCATTATATCTGTATAAGGGGAGTAATGTTCCCAGAAAAAATATATATATAATTTCCAAGATTGAAGTCGTAAATTTATTGGGGAAAAAAACTTTGATATTCTCTGAGATCAAAGTCTTAAATGTACGAGAAAAAAACTCACAAATTTACAAGAAATATATTCTCTGAGAATATAATGTCATAGATTTAAGAGAATAAACCCCATGGCTTGGAGGGTATTATGCCTTGAAATATAAGCCCAAAATCACCATATTCGGCATCCGGACTTTAAAGACACATTGCTGTGAATTGGGCCAATTCAGAAGAAAAAAAAAACATAGGCTACTGATTTGGATGAGGTGATAGCTTTCGTGCGTCAGGAACTTCCACGCAATGGACAGATGGAAGGATATCGCCATTTTCCATACTATTGCAGCACCCCACTAATGCGTGCGTGGCATCTGTGGGGTGATGGGGGTGATCCACACTTGCAAAATGATTTGAATTATTCACGCAGTTTCTGGTCGAATTAAAAAAAAAAATTAAAAAAAAGCTGAGTTTACTATAGCTAGGACTAAACTAGAATGGGTTGCCACTGAGTTTATGTGTCTGGACAATTGTCACTTCAACTTAATGTGTTTGACCTATCCCTCTTCAAAGCTTTTGAGATTGTTCTAGTTTTAAACACAGCTATTTCAAAATGAAAGAGTGAAAAAACTTCCTAATGAAAGGCCCGTTTTAAAAACTAACGTTGATCCGCATAAATGCAATCTCCGGAAATCCACTCAACGATTGTTATTATTATTTATTTATTTTTTATAATTTTTTTTATAAAATATACCAACTATACACCTTAAATTCACCACCCTCCATGGACAACGTAAAACAATAGGCCATGTGAATAACATTGGTCTCGGCTAAATGCTGTAGCATGTACTGTATGTCATCGATAGAAACAAAAAAATATGTTACTCATACTATGGTCCTCTTCATTGTTACCTCTTTAAATTATGGGTACAGGAATACATCTTGCAAATCAACTGTGACAAAAGAGAAAACCTCCCTGTTCTGTGACATTAAGAACTCCGCAGAATATTATCCACCGGCCGGGCTGTGGGCGATTCCGCTGTTGGACGGTGCGGGGCAGCAGCACACTTTTCAACTAGGTTACTAGTCTGCTTAACTTCCAGAGAAGAAGAAGGTTACTAGGGTAACGTCAACATCATCTCGAGTTGCTGACTTTCTAGCTAACGCAAGCTTGCGTTTTAACTTTGAGCTTCAACAGTTTGTTGACATTTTCCTCTCAAGTAAACTCCTACTAGTAAACAGCCGTTTCGGTTGGAAATTAGAGACATTTACTGTCGACGCAGAAAACCGAGAAGGAGTTCAGTTTAAGGTAAGAAGCACTTGCTAGTTTATCTATGCTAGTCCGTGGCAACGAGCTAACGCTAAAGTTATTTTAACTTTGGCTAATGGTCATGTTTTGGGAAACAAAATCACTAACATGCATCAAATTGAAAGCGACCGAAGTGAGTTGAGCTATAGTTCACGTTACAATAATTCTTACAGATAAGGTGAACGTTGGCCTACATAGCTAACGCTAATGCTGTCGGTCGCTAACTATAAATTCAATACGGCAAAATATTTGGTCATTAAGCTATCGGAAACTCTTTTAATGGGCATCCTGGTTTTTATTGTTAGCTTTCATCCTTTTAAATGTGTGTTTGCTTACACGCACATACTGCTTAGGATCACATTAACAGACTGCATGAAGCCTGTCTTAAAAACAGTGAAAGAATTGTGAAAGTGTTTGTGCTCCTGAAACCAGGCGTCTCAAAAGATGGTCAGGTGAGTGTTGCCAAAATCCACAGTCCCATATTATAGAAACATTGTCTGCACACAGACAAAAAAAATAGAAATGCCAAACATGACACAAAGTGAAAAAATGTGGTATAA
Organism: Bovichtus variegatus; assembly: GCA_943593645.1. Taxonomy (NCBI): domain Eukaryota; kingdom Metazoa; phylum Chordata; class Actinopteri; order Perciformes; family Bovichtidae; genus Bovichtus; species Bovichtus variegatus. The sequence goes on along the minus strand of CALSCE010009502.1, from coordinate 1,153,816 downwards.
AATTGAACGTTTTGGTCAAAGGACCATTGCCCTTTTGCATCTGAAGAGACCCTTCTACTTTTGTTGGTCAGTGTGCAGGCAATTTTTCTAGGATATGGGATTTGTGTAACCAGAACAAAATCAGTTAAACCTTAACATATTTCATTATTGTCATTCTTTTTTCACTCCTGCACTTGGAAAGCACCAGAGAAGTGATTGTGCCTTTTTAAAAAGTGGAAGACAGACAGAGGAATTGAGAGAGAGATGGGGTCACTTGTTGATCGGTGCAGACTATTATAATTAATTTACTTTTTCCCATAACTGAAACAAAAAAGGAACAACAAACAGCTCCCGGAAAGGAGCAGAGGCATAAGTTCCAGCTCTCTACAAAGAGCCCTAATTCCCAATACTAAAGCCAAGTAAAAGCTAATCACGTGTGGGCGGAGTGGGGAGGGGTGGAAGATACAGTGCTGTGTCTTGGGCAAATGTCTGCTCCGGGAAGCTTAAACTGTCGTCTTGGCTGCTGTCACCAAGCAAACATATTAACAAGCATTGAGCTATAGCAGCGCCACTAGGCTGTATAATTGTGTTTCCACCCATTCGCAACAAATATGTGATATGCTCACTGGCTTTAGGCATCATGGCGAGTCAGCGGCCTCCCTCCAGCATTGGCCGCCCATCAAGCCGCAGTGGATCTGCGGTCCCCAGTGCTGGAAGACCCCCAACGGCCGTCCGACCTCCTCCTACAGCTATCCGTGTCGCAACTGGGGTAAGTCAACTGCAGCTGGGATTTGTTTTAACTCAGAGATACTTTGCTAAAGTCACAGCATCATATCAACTAGAATAGCAAAGCACAAAATTGTCCCGTGCCCTGGCATCTGATGACCATTTTGTTATATCTTAGGTCAATTTTATATGGCAAACTACGCATGTGAGCGCAAATTCCCCATGGTAGACTAAGTGTAATCTGTTCTTGACCACATATATATTGTCTCAGAAAAGTGGATATCGATTGTTTTTTATTTTATAAAACAGACTTTTTAAAAATGTATTTGGTTAAACTTAGTTGTTTTAAATCATTGCGTACAAATTCATGATACTTTTTAATGCACAAATTGTACCTTATATGATTACATGTGATAAATACAATTGATTGATTGAGTTCTAGTTTTAATGCGTAGCAAAGGCACTGCCTGGAGAGGAAAACGATACCATTTGCACCCCTCGCCTCCACAGAGGAGTGCTTATTGCATCTTAATTTTTCTGTTGTCTTTTTCTCTCGTCTCTTTTTGACCTCACTATGTAGCATGCTACGAATACAACTGCTATCCAACACCGTCAGTGACCACATGGCCAGCTTTTTTAACTTTCTCCATGATTGTCATTGTAGGGAAACATAAAAGCCAAAGCTCTTTGCTGACTTAACAAGACACCTTCTTTCTGGCACAACCACATTCTCATCGATGTTGTTTACCTGTTAGCAAATGCAACTCTCAAACAAACCGCTGTTAGTGCAAAGTAAGCATGTGCTTGCATCTGTGATCTGGATGTAGCTAGCATCTGATTTACGAAGACAGCATTTTATTACGTCAGCATATCGAACCGGCTTTTTGCAGTGTTGGTAACCAACAGTAACTTTTAACGACAATTCTTTCTTCAAATGAGCTAGTACAGAACTGTATAGAGTCGTATTCTTTGCTTTTCAATCCAGATGGTTCCAGGTACAAGTGGTCATCCTGGCATGAGGGGCGGCATCCCCATCGCCACCCCTGGAGTCCTGTCAGCGCAGATCAAAGTGACTGACAGGCCTGTGACCCAACAGGGGCTCAGTGGTATGAAGACTGGCATGAAAGGTAAGTCTGAAGTGTCGTCAGCTGACAAGATAGATTTGTATTTTCATGGTTTAATGTGCGGGCACACACCTTGAGCCACTGTGAGCCGTGTTGAAGTCTCACCTCTCTTTCTCTCCACCACCTCCTTCCTTCCATCCCCAAAAGGGCCTCAGAGACAGATTCTGGATAAGTCTTACTACTTGGGTCTTCTTAGGTAACAAATGCAACTTTTAGTCCTACTATCACCAGGTAAATTGTTGAGTAAAAAATGTTAAGCCATTATTACTTTAGACTAAGCAGCAGGTGTTTCCAGCAGGACAACCTTTCGTCAAACATAATGTTCGTACACACTGGTCAATATTTCCGTTTCAAAGTGAATGTTTCTGTTGTCATGCCGTTAGGAGTAAAATCAACGAGTTAACCACAGAGACCAGCAAACTGCACAAAGAGATTGACAACTACAACCAGGAGAATTCTGTTTATCTCTCTTACGAGAAGAGGTAAGTAGTTAGTGCTGACACTACATTTTGTACATGTTCTCCTGTTTTATTATTCATTTTTTATTAAACCCTACTGCATTCCACTGCCTTTTTTTAAATGTTCAAAAACACAAGAAGATACTCTCATACGTGAAACAAGAACATGTTTGTGAACTTCACTGAACCATGAACTCAGTTGAAAAGTAAAAATCTAACCTAATTTAAAAGACAGAAAAAAAAAAAATTCTACTAAAATGCATGCCGTGTGAGAAAAATACAATCTGTGCCATTACACAGAAAAACAGATAACTCTTCTCCAGTCAAGAAAAGAAGTTGACGAATGACAAAAGTCTGTATATGCTGTATTATTACCAATTGTCTTGTAATAGATGATAAATGATGGAATGAATTAATGATATAATGAACAATCGCATAATGGCAATCCCAAATGACTAACCCTCTGTTGTTTGTCTTTCCCCTTCAGAGCCGAAGGCCTGGCTGCAGAGATTAAGGATTTTCAAGGCCAGCTTGCTGACTACAACATGGTGAATAGCTGTAAAGTTGTAGCCATTGTCTATAATTTATATTCAATCTGTAACCATCGGAAAATAATATCCAGTTCCTATATCCTGGATATTACAAGATGAACAATTATCAAAACAATTTCAGAACAAATATTCTTACACTTTATATCTCGAGCTGAAGCTTTTAATACTAACCTACAGTGAGTGTAAAACTAAAGCAAACACCAGTAGATTAGCTCAAACGTATGACAGGCAGGAAATAAATCCCCCCAGCTCAGCAGCTAAATGGTCTAAAATATTGTTGTAGTTAAGTTAGTGTTTAGTTTAACAAAGCATCATTTGAATATTAGAGGTGTACTTCAAAAGCACAAGTGTCTGGTATAATAGAAGGTGTTTGAAAAGTCTTGAATGCTTTACAATGGACTATGCAAGCCTCATTTAACACTTGAAGAATCCTTCTGATATGTAGCTTCATCGTTTGTATTTTGTCTGTATTCCCAGCTGGTGGACAAGCTCAACACCAACACAGAGATGGAGGAAATGATCAACGACTACAACGTTGTAAGTACACTATTTAAGCGATTATGGTAACTTTTTCTGACACCACCTGCTTTTAAAAAAAAAGAAAAAGTCAAATCAAAGATGTGATTCAGCGGGCTGATTCTGCGTCTCCTCTCTTCCCTCCCAGCTGAAAGCCCACAATGACAGCGAGGCTGAAAGCATTGATAGCATCTTCACTGAGAGGAGAGAGTGAGTACATGGTGGACGTTTAATAAGGGTTACTGAGATCACTGGGTTGTTGGGAAATCCTGTTCTTAAACTTGTGTTTATTGTTGGCTTTTTACAAAAAGACATAGCCAATGATGATTCTTGAAATAAAAATGGTGATAGAATAGAAGATTATTAATAAGCTTTTAATGATTTATCAATAAATTATCAATAGTTTTGATGTCACGTCTGTCAGGAAAACAACGATTTGATCCGATTATGTTACATAACGTAATCGTTACGTAATCTTTAATTGGTTGTGAATGCAGCTTTAAGAGCAAAGCATGTGCACGTCAAATTGCCCAAACTGACTGAAGCAGAAGAAAGTAATGCAGCAGTAATAATCATCCAGAAACATCATATATATATATATATATATATATATATATATAATAGTAAAACAATGACATGGAACATTTCACTGCACAATCAACACTTTTACTTTTGATACTTTAAGTACATTTTCTCACATACTTTAACTTAAGTCAGGTTTCGAATACTTCTTGCCCCACTGGTGCCATGCCAGCAAGCTGGTTGCGGTGTGTAGAGTGAAGGCCCAACAATGTTCTCTCTTTATGTCAAAGTATGAGTGGGCCCTTTACATGTTACATGTATTTGTCACCCAGAAACGGAGGCCTCTAATGTTATAGTTATATTAGAAACAGTCCACAAATCTAAAGACAACATTTTAGCGCCCCCTAGAATGATGATACTAACAAAGTGCTTAGAACATACATAATTAAATAATTTGATGTGTCTGTCAGGTTATCTACCTAAGGCGATGTATAATCTTCAAATCCCATCTAGAAGAAATATTATTTTGGTGCCATGCAGCAGCTCCCCTAGAGCCTAGTTTTAAAAGTAGACAGGTTTTCCTTTTGTGATGATCGCCTCCTCCACAGCTGCTGTTTGCTCCTTCATGGTTCTGCTGAAGTCTACTCTCCAGCATTTCAATCTTCTCTCTTGATGTATGGATCCTCAAAATACCCATCCTCCTTCTCCTCCTCGTCCTCCTCTTCTTCTTCTATCTCCCCATTCTCTTCCTTGAAGGTGAATGTCTGATGGTGCAGGTATCTCCCTGTCTCTGAGAAGACTGTTGACACAACGTCTTCCTCGTCCTCGTCCTCCTCTTGGCGGAGTCGGCGATGACGGTAGTTGTGGAAGAGCTTGTACCAGGAAGGCCCCTTTATGCCGCATAGGATGAGCATGGAGGTGCATAGTGCCAAGGCTGCAACACATGCTGTGAAACTCCACGTGCTGCCGAACACAGGTTTCTGGTCTAGTTGGGGTTGCAGGATGGAGATAGGGAGGAGAGGCCGGTCTGTTAAACGTGTTATGTTCTATTTGGGCCTCCACATATGTAATAGAAGAAAAGTGAAAGAAATAAGACAATGGGTAAAATACCCACATCAACTTAATCCTACCTTTGTTGATGTTGTTGTTCTGACTTGATGTCGCTGTGGTCTTCAGCACAGTGGATGAGTCGCAAAGCTTTTGTGTGTCGACTGGTTTTGGTGGTTTCGGTGTAGTGAAGAAACACAGAGCTTTAGCCTGCAACAGATCACTTCCGGCCTGCTTTTCTGGAGAAGCACAGGTGACTTGTAGTCCTCCTGTAGAGCCACACAGACATTATTAATTAATTAATTAATTAGCATTCACTTTGCTGCCTTTCCCCTTTCAAACGTTTAATCTGACAGCAATTATTCATGTCCAAAAAAGCACCCCTGGCTGCTTTGATGGCTGGGACCTAGTAAGATTTCCATAACACATCCAACATGGCACAAGTCTGATTTGAATGCCGTTGGATTAACATAAAAGCTGCTGCAGCACAAGGTAAAACATGCTGAGGGAGACAGAGAGATTAAATGGACGTCTTGTACCACCTTCTAGGAGAATTGAATTAAAAGTATTATCGGAACCGTCGTCTCCTATGCACAGAATCAGTTTAATAAGTTGGGAAACTGTGAAAGAGGCACCGTTAAGCGTTGAGGGGATGAATGTCCTCGGATCATATCAGACCTTAAATATAAGTATGCCATCTAAGAATTCTGAACCAGTCTAGATGAGGGTCACATGTCATCTATATTACTTAAACTTTTAAAGTGCAGAAAGGAACATTATTACCGATGTTGACTCCGGCTGCTTTGACCTCTCCAAAGCTGCTCAGCAGTGGACAGGAACAATTCCAGGGGTTTTCCTGCAGGCTCAGCACCTAATGAGACCAGACTGGGTCAGGTTAATGGATTAATAATAACTTTTAGCGATTGTTCAGCCAGGTTTACACTTTTACACCGTTAACACGATTTATTTTCTTTTGTGTGGAAACCATTTTGGTCCACGTATAACTACATATATGATATAACATTCTAATGAACTCCAATACAAATGTTTTTTTTTTAATAAGGTTGTATTTCAAACATTGAAGAATTAGATGGGAACTTCAAGTAAACATAAGATTACGTAAACATGTTTCCTAATATTCAGTTTTAGCCTGTTAACCTATCTTTTTTTTAATTAAAAATGTTTTGATACGTGGTCCTAATAAATATTGAAAGCCTTGCACATTTTGTGGAATCCTCCAGAATATCCCCAGGGACTTTGTGGGGTGTACCTGTAGATTATTCGGCCTTCTGAAGAGCTGCGTGGGGAGACTTGTTAGCAGGTTGTGGGACAGGTCCAGCTCGGTCAGGACATCGAGGCCACAGAAAGTCTCCGGGTCCAGGCTGCAGTAACACCCAGTAGTAGGATCAGTTGTAAATGATTGTAGCAGTAGCAATGGTAGTACAAATACTCCAACAGGCATGCACTCACCCTCTTGGCTATTTAGTAAGAAATATTTAACCTTATTTTAGTCTGTACATTTTTATATATATATATATATATATATATATCTACTGGACGATCGTGATCGATCATTTGGGCGCCCCTGGTCTTGACACTCCACCTGACTTTTATCAAACGTGACAAAAGAATCCATATTTACCTGCTGATTTTGTTCCTGGACAGAGACAACACTTTGAGGTTTGGTACCACAGAGAAGTACTTGGCGGGTATACTGGTCACCAGGTTACCATCCAGGTGGAGTTCTACCAGTCTGGGATAACTAGCCAGGGCTAGTCTGTCGGTCTCATTCAGAGTGATCAGGCTCTCCTCAATCACCAGTTTGGTAACAGAGGAACCGTTGCAACTATGAGGAATCACTTTCAGAAGCTTGTTGGTCAAGTTCTTTACCTGCTGATGGATGGACGGACAGTTATTACAACAGATACAAAATCTGAGTAAACGCATACAAGACAAACCCTCTGGATCAGAGTGTCACAAAAATATGATATACGCTCAATAAACAACAATAGAATAAATAAAAGAATGGAACATTTTCTACCAGTGTGTCTTCTCCCACAACCTCAGCATTACTTCCCAGTACATTCATTGCTACCACTGCAGTCAACCACAGCAGTAGAAGAGGTTGCCGGCATCCCTCCATTGTCCGACCCTGAAAAAAACCCAGAAAAACACTTGATACTTAGGATGGAAAATAGACTCCTCTGTTTTACCTGGGATGCTGGGAAGATCAGTCTGTCAGGAAAAACAATCAAATAGACATTTTCTTCTGCTCTACTGACATACCTTTTTTTTTAGCTCTGACCAGCAGCCTGTTTGTAAACTTTTCTTTCATTGCAGACGTTGTGGAGTTTGCCTACTTGATCATTTTGAGTTCAGCTTTATGGGTAAAACATAGCTTTGCTACACCACAGATTCCAGTTTCTAATTCCAGTGTGCTATTGCCAAGTTGGCCATCTCAATAAAAAAAACTTTTCTTTTATATTACTATTGTGTAGGGCTGCAACAAACAATTATTTTCAAAGAATATGTGATGTTTAGTCTGTAAAATGTGAGACTATAGTGAAAAATTCTTCAATCATGTTAAAACAAAGAGCAGCATGCATGGCAGCACAGGGGAAAAATCGGTGTTATAGGTTGAAAGTGAAATTGCTTTCATGTTCCAACTATCGCTGTCAACTCATGGCCTTACGTTAAAGTGCTCTTTAAATACGTCCATGTGAAAATAACGTACATTTGAAGTCGTTCAATGTTCTTAATCTATTATCTTGGAAACTTGGATTACTATTAGGTCACATACCTGTTATATGTGTCAGCTGAATCACCTTTAACCAACATGCAGTAAAACATCTGTCAGGGTCCTTACTGTTGGGTAATGCATGTAATGTTTGTCATGTCTGACTTCATTTGTATTCTGTCACTACTTTGTATACGGAATAACAACCAAAGAGACTTACCTGTACTTCTAGGGCCCCTACGACGAACGTATAGTCACCTGATACAGCCAGCACGGCAAATGACCTTTGTTCCTTGTTGTAAAACCTGTAGGCCGGCATGCACTGTTTCTGCTAGCTAAACATTTATATTTGATCAAACCAGTCCTCCTTTCCTCCGTTCTTTCTTTGGTTAGATGTATTCGTGCATAAGCCTTTGTTGGACATACCTCTCATTTAAAAAAAATGTAAATAATGCAGCAAATTAATGAATAGGATTAATGACTACTGGATGATTAAAGTATTTCAAAATTGATTTTCAAATGACATAACCTGGTCTGAGGGAGAGAGTTATTGAAGGCTGAAGGAACGAAAAAAAAGTTGGGAAGACAGATGGATGTAAAAGGGGGTTGGGAATTACGTTTAGTTTTTTTAGAAGAAGGGATGAAGAGAAGGTGGTAGTCTAATTTTTAAGGAATGGGAGAAGCAAGGGGGATTTAAGGAAAGGAAGTAAAGGAAAAGGAAAGGAGAACAGTGACGTACTTTATATACATTCAATCCATCTCTGTCTCTGCATCCTTTCTTTGTCTATCTATGGAAGTCTGTCTATCCATTCTGCCCTGAGTTTGAATGTGGCCTGTCGCATGTCTCCCTCCTCATGCTATTGACTAATAAAGGCAAAGTAAAAATGTAAAAAAGGAAATAAACAAACAAAAACAACTCTTCCACCCTGTTGTGTTTGCCCTGCAGAAGAGAGGAGGTTATCAGGGCGGTTGAAGAAGAGATCAGGAGGGAAAGGCGGGTCACTGACGAGGTCGTCCAGGCAATGCCAGCCGCAAAGCAGGAGAAATATTTCACCATGACAACAGCCAATGAGGAACTGCTACAGGTATTAATGCAGTTTTAGCCTAATATTGTTATGATACTTCTCTTTTCGTCGTATTAATTATTAGTGCAAGGTTTGCATGATACTGCCATGGGTACTGTATTAAACTGCTTTTAATTTCACTTGTAGGTGTCGGGTTTGTTTTCGCTTTATCACACTCTGGCAGTCTGTTTAGATAAGATGTAGTACAATTTTAGTTACGTCTCATTTACACTGAACTATAATCACCGTATAAAATTTAATTAAATCTAATCAATTCAGTTTACAAACCATAAAATACTGTGGCAGTGTCGGACAAACGAGGAAAAAAACCCTTTAAAGATACAATTGAATTGATCATTAGCCAGAGTTTGATTAATGTCAACTGCTTACAGGATCAAAGTGAATCAAAACGTTTGCGATAGTAGCATAACCCTTACATGATTCATTAAATAGCCATTTCCGTGATGATTTGTAATATATCTCATACTGTCTCACACTGTTACCATCTTTAGCACCATGTAAAATACATTTCCTTTATGTCCCTTTCCTTTCTTCATCTTCTTCTTGCCCCCCTTGTTTTTTTGATTGTAGGAGCTAACGGTTCTCCAGGAGGAGCTGGACATTCTGATAACCAGGAAGGAGGACTACGACACTGTAAGTTGTTTTTTACAAAGACAGGGGAATAAGGAAGGAAGGAAGGAAGGAAGGAAGGAAGGAAGGAAGGAAGGAAGGAAAGGTTTCTGTTTCTGCAGGGTTCACCTACAATATGTAGACATTTTTAATACTACATAGAATTGAATTTAATACATGTCATACCAGCCAAAGTATGACGGATATCAATGAAAACCAAGTACAATGTGAAATGTCACATTATTTAATCATAAATCAAGACCTGGACCTCGATGGACAGATGAAGAAATACAAAAGAATAACTAATTAATCTAAGTTCCCTGTTTGAATTTTACACCAGGTCAGAGGTGTGGAGCAATAGAGATTTCCAAGCCAGTTTTAGCTGAAATCACATAAATAAATGCCTACGGCAGGCTGGAAATAATATTCACAACCACGACATTTCGAGACCTCATGCCTTTTTATAGTAAACCTAAATCAATATTGTGAGACTTTCCAAGACCTGCAGATCCCCTGGGGAGGGAGGACACAAAGTGTGATAAAGAGGAAGGGAAGAATGAACAGACGGAAGGAAAATGCACCTGTGAAGTTTCCGTGACATCCCACCCCTGTGTAGCGTAGTGGTAGCTGCTATAGCAGGAGCAGGAACACCTCTGGTAATGGTAGTATTAGCAGTAGGAGTAGAACAAAATATCTTACGTTCTCCTGTGTGCAGGAGCTGGCCCACTCGCACATAAAGCAGGAAGTGGTTCGGCTTCATGAGACTCTGTTGGCGCTGGAGGCAAAGCGTGACACCATGGAGGCTGAGCACAAGACCTCCCCACAGGAGGAAAGAGAGCAATTATTCAAGCAGGTAAGCCTCACAACCAGCCAAAACATGGCTGAATGTTACTCGTGATCATAAAACTACAGACAATATGCACCAAGACAAAAAAATAAAAATATCGATTTAATCTGCTGCTTTGTTTTCTAGGTGAAGGAGGACAACCAGGAAATCGCCAGCATGGAGAGACAGTATGTACCAAAACTCTGTGACTGTTTTTAGGTTTGATTATTTATTTATGTTAATTAGAAGCACCAAGCATGAAACACTGTCTAGATGATGGGCACTATGACACACAACTTCAAATCTCAGTTCTTCTATAGATTACCCAAAATGCAGGATCTCAGAATCAGAAAACCTTTATTCGTCCCACAGCGGGGAAATGTACAGCGCTACAACAGCAAAGGGACAGTGCAGATAAAAGGGTAATATAAAATAAGTCCAAAGTAAGTACAAATTTAAATAGAAAAAACAACACCCGTGATCTCTGCAGCATCTTTGGCCAAATGTGATCAAAACATTTTTTTATGGTTCAAATAGTTTGTTCTCATAAACTGATTCATTTGGTAGTTAATTTGATCTACCACATTAAGTGGCACTTATAATTGCATATATATATATATGTTTTCCCTTACTCGCCCTGTGACCTTTTGACCTCACAACTAGTTCCTTATTAATAAATAAAAAATGTTCTTCTGTGTAATGATGTGTGTGCATTTGTGTGTGTGTGTTCAGGCTGACAGAGATCAGAGACAGGATGGGACAAATCACAGAGGAGATCCGACAGCTGGAGCAGGACTCTGAGGAAGCACAGGGTAACACTGCAGGGCTGTTTTCCACTTTTCATTTCTCTATCACAATTATTTTTTTCCCCACGGATTTCGAAAGACTGTCTCTAAAATGAGTTTCACATCTGTTATCTTCAACTTTTTCAACCAGGCGATGCTTTGCAAACTGCTTTAGAGACTTTTCTAATATGTCAAGAGCGGAAACTACAGATAATTTCCATTAGAGGTTCATCTGCGGATTATTTTCTAAATGAATTGCTTGCTTTATGTCATAATTTGTGATGGCCATTCTTAACTATATCATAGACTCTATGGAATGGTGAAACAGGTGACATCTTTGATTTACTTATTCTGTGCGCTGTCCACTGTTACCATTGGATTTTTGCTTTTTAAAAGGATTTTTTAAAGTATAGCTTGATCTTAAAATTGTTTGCTATTCATTTTCTGTTAATCAACTTATTGTTTAATCGACTGAGTATATTACAGTGCTATCGGACGGTATGCATTTAATAATTCTATTTAATAATTATACGATTGCTTGCTAAACTGATCATTTTCTTTATCCCTCCATAAGGGGAGTGTCAGCAGAAATACAAAGAGCTGAAGAAGAAAGAGGAGGAAATTGACCGTGAGTTGAACATTTGACAATTGGTATGACTAAACCTGAGTAGACTTGAGTGTTGGTGACAATATCAAAAATCACAGAATTCTTTACTCAGTACATGATATCAATAATGTGGTACTATTGATGCTTTCATATATTTATCATAACCTAGGGGTGGATAATAGGGTCACCCAAGCTGAAGACATAACCGCAAAGCAATGAGACGTTACTATTAAGACAATATCTAGTTACTATATATGTAATTCTTCCCAGGTCATCACAGTTACAATATTGACATCAATGTAACTGCAGGGTTTGACATTGTTTTAAAAGTGGTTCAACTATGAGGGGGTGACACAGATGTATGGAAGAACACACTTTGAAGTGCCCTTTTGGAAGCTACCACCAGGAGTCGCCAAAGTCAGAATGTTTTTAAATCCTGCTGTTTTAATATATCGGCCTGAGCAGATATTGGTTTAAATGTAATGACAGCTAGTAGTAATAACTTCCTTTTGTGTATTCCTTTGTTCCAGGATACCTGGAGTCATTTGAGGAGTCCAGGGCTCAGGAGCAGGAAAAGATGACTCACAGCCAGGAGAACATTGTCTCCCTCCTGGAACACTGCAGCAGAGTGAGGAGGAAGGGGAGAGGTGGAGAGGGGAAAGAATTGGTGGTGTGATAGATAGGAATGTTAACAATGTTAAAGGAAAGTGGAGTACATTTTCAAGATGAGATGAGTAGTTTGAGACAGAGAAAAGGAAACACCAGGGGGTAATAGAATATGTGCTAGAGAAGACTAAGTGTGTGTGCGTCTGTGTGTAGAACATGTTGCGGCTACATCAGGTGGACACAGTGACAGCCAGTGAGCTGAGGAACATGCAGGAGGTGCTGGTTAGCAAGGAGACGGAGGTGGTCCAATCAGAGAGCACTGCCAAAGGACTGACAACTGGTCAGCAACACACACACACACACACACACACACACACACACACACACGCACACACACACACAGACCCAGTAACGTACACCCGCTTTAGTAAACCTAACATGCCAAACAAGCAAATGTTAAGATGCAAACTGTCGCTCTGTTCCCCCACTAACCACCACCCAGAGTCCCAGCGTCTGCAGCAGGACCTGGAGAAGGTGCAGCAGCTGGAGGGGAAGATCACAGGGGAGCTCAGCACCCTGAAGGAGCACGTCGGCACCATGGAGTCTGAGCTGGTCACCTACCGAGACCTGGACACCCTGAGGCACACAGGGGAGGAGAAGAAAAAGGTGACAAGGGAATCAGAAGTTGTGAAAGTTGGCAGCACCTACACGTTTTTTTCCAGGCATATTTGTTTTTTGCTCATTGTGGATTTTTAAATACTGTTGATTAATTAAACACAGAATTCTAAACTGTCAGTCTGTGTTTTGCTAAAGTCAGCTAAGCTGTCGGCTGACCAAATGTGTGTTGTTCTGGTGCAGAGACTACAGGAGGACCGCGTATCACTGACTCAGCGTCGGGATTCATTCAAACAGCTGTTGGAGGAAATGAACCAGAAATGTGAAACTCTGAAGACCAAACTGCAAGAAAACGAGACTCACGCTCAGGTTAGAACATTTTACACTTATAAAAACCTCACTATATTAGCACGGATATACTGTATCTATAGACATTCATATAAACACTTAGAAGTGTAATAAGTGCATGGAAGTTTTTAATTACAGTTATTATAATGATGTTGAATTAGAAAAAGTTATGTAAACATAAAAGGAGCAACAGCAAAAAAAAAGAGAAACAATCAGGTAAACGAACGAGGAGCACAAAAGATCAAGGTAAAGGGTGGAGACTATATATGTAGATTAGTTCTTTAGCCTTTTTATACATTTTTAACATAGCAACAAAACAACAGTGAAAGAGGGAGTACTGCCTTTCCACTTACAAGTATGAATATGATATTTATCCCAGATAATCAAATCATTAACAGTATCTCAAATGCTAGTATCCAAGTTGCCCATAAAATAAATGATATCAATAAATGGCAGAATGTTCTACATTTTTCATGACAACCAATTATGAGAAATCTGCTTCTGTTGTCGACACTGTTGTCTTTCACCAAAAGCTTTTTTTTTTTTTTTCTCGTCTTAATGTCGTATGCATTCACAGAGCACATACACAGCGTAAAGCAGATAATGACTTAATTAGCATTTTGACACGAAAACTGTGTGCTAAATTTAACTTAAGGGGTTAGATTAACAACACAGTCGATGGTCACAGAAGTCGTCTTCTGACTGGAAGTTCAGTGCAGCAGGAAGAATATGCATTTATCCATTCTGTACACACTGTTGAAGTGCCCTTGAGCAAGTAAATTTAAACATCTTATGTTGCTGTAAACTTTTACTTGTATTATTCTGCCCATGTTTGTCTGTCTGTTTGTTTTAGCTGGCTAACCTTGAGAGGAAATGGCAACACTTGGAGCAGAACAACTTTGTAATGAAAGAGTGTATCCTTCTGAAAATCTGTGTCTTTTATCTCTTTATTGCTGAATGTTTTGTCTCCCACTGAGACGCGTGATTCGCCCCTGTGAAAGCCACACATTGGTGCTCTTCCCTTAACTACAGCATCAGTCATCGCCTCTAAATCTCAGGAGAGTGACTACGCCTCAGTCGCCAAGAACATCTCCCAACATGTGGCAGAGTACAACAAGAGTCTCATCGACTCCCTGCAGAACAACAGGACTTAAACGTACAAAAACATTCCAGTTAGTGTCATGATGAAGTGGTCAGAACATGGAAAAGTTGAACACTGACGCTCAGTTGTCTCTTCACAAAGCATTCATCCGTAACAATGTTTCAGTATAACTCTATAGAAAAGGACAGCTTTCCAAATGAGTTGTCTTAAAAAGTTAAAACTAAGTTTTCTTTCTTATGGAGTTTTACTTTCAAGACAAACCATTGTGTGTTTTGCCAGTAAACTATTCATTTTCCAAAGTTTCTGATGAAAGTGGCATCACATTTAGTCTAGCTGCTTACTGTCAAAATACCTGTCTAGGTACTAAAATACCTAGTAATAAGTTTGAAAGTATTTATCTACTATTTTTCTATGTAAATGTATATCTTCTGTGACAATAATAAATAGGCAAAATGGCAAATATACATTTTCACAGTTGTTACTGAGGTTACAAGTTCTGTTATATACATTCTTTGGCTGTGATCCAAGTCACATGCTTTTTATTTTAGTAAGTAGGCCTGCCGCAGCTGCCCTTACAAAGTATGTACTGTTGCACGCAGTTTGCATACAATTGGGACATACTACTTTGTCATAACATTGCACCTTGAACTTTGACCCTCTTGCTCATATATCCCCTGCGCACAGGATTGTGGGTCAGAATAGCCAGAAAACCATGCTGGCTTAGGGTTACTGCAAAATGCGAACGGATGCAGTTGGACATCCTGGTACTTTTGGCACACTGCATTTAACATATCATGTATTGGGACATACTAAATCTTTTTCTGGTATACTAAATATTATGGTAGTACGGGTACTCATCTTTTGGTCCAGCAGTTGTCATTGAGTTGAGTTTATGTACATCTCTCTCTGAGAATAGTTTGGCTATGGCATATTCCATGTTCCCTGTGCGAATAGCTGATTTATATTCTATGATTCTTTGATTATCCAACATAAGCTTTCCACAAGGGCATGTAAATGTATAGATTACTAATGTGTTGCAATTTCTGAATTGTTTGATAGGAAACTTCTTACCAGTGTGTGGCTGGGTGAAAAACGTGGAACCGTACCTTAGATATATTTTGTTTCAAGTGGTTTGGGTGGTTGCTGGTACGGTGGAGGATATTCGCGTTCCATGGGCATCCTGTAAATTAGGGGGTCTCCAGATAAACCGGGGACCCATATTTCTGTTGATAAGATATTTGCATAATATGTCACCTTTTTAAAGCGGTGCATTTTACCCTAACCACAAGAAACCATTTTGAAATACATCCCGGAGTTATTCACATTATAGCTGTAGTTATTTTAACAGTTTTCTTGAGGTGCCACGAAAACAAATTGGTCAAAAGAGTCTTTTTCATAAATATGTGACTAAATGGACATTATCAAATTCATTTACCCAGCCTGGAAACTAACACATTAGGGTGTGTGTTTAGTTATCTCGAGCACTGCATGCACCTGATCCTCATGGTTACAGTTCATATAAAACCGTATCCCAGCTTTTACATTTCAGGACACGTGACTGGTGGCACATGCTGCTCAACCCTGTGAAATATCCCACGACAATAAATCAAAAGTGCATCAGGACAAATTCAAGTTCCATTTTTTATATTTATTGCTTTTTTTAATTACAGAAAAAACAAGTTGCATAAAATCCAAATTCCACTCTGGAAATGTTTTTGACCTTTCCAGTACACAGATATCAAAGAGTACAGTAAACATTACAACTGAGGGTGGCAGCAGAGACCCCTTGCAAATGTACAGTACAGCATTGTTGAAACCATCAAGATCAACACAACTACACTCGGGTTGCTTTTTGCCTCCTCAGTATTTACACTGGACATCCTGCTGGCTTGAGATCACTGGATCCAGAACTCTGCAGGATCTTCTGATCCACTTTGACTGTCGAGTGAAAGGAAGAACGTTCTGGAAAAACAGTTTGGGACATCAATAATGTTCAAAGTGAAACTGGAGACATTCCAATCCAACATTTACAGATCGACATAAAATATCTCACTTTTCACCACAGGCGTCTCCTGACCGTCACTTTAAGCATTCAGGAAAACAAGTGTGTATGCATAGACTTTAATTGAACTAATGCACTGACAGTAGTTTGAGCAGGGATGGCAGACAAAAACAATCAGTGTCCACAAAGCCCTAAAAACAACATAAGAGCAGAGTGTGTCACACACACGCACACACACTTCCCCCTGACCAGGAACAACACAGCTGGACACAACAATGCTGAGGAAAGCATGAAACACAACGTTAATTAGGAGAAACTAGAATAAACAAGCGAGAGCGTCACTGAGAAGAAATAGCATCCTCCGGGCTGCCAGGAAATGTGATGGTGTAAAAATATGTCTGTCATCTTCAGAGAGACAGGACATTAAACACATACGCTCGCAATGTACACACACATACTTCACTATCAACAGTCCATGAGATGTTCAATGTTATCTCAGAGTTATTTTGTAATACGAGAAATATTAACCCCTTATTACCTTTCTCATATGGAACCCTAAAGTGTTCGATATTAAATACATAAAAAAGATATGACTATTATAATTATTTATTATTATTATAGGATTATTATAAATTGCATAAAAATATATAAACCATCAAATAAACAATCTCATTATTATGAAATTGTATTTCAGTATGAACATTTTTTGTCAAAGGCCTTTTTACACTTTAATTTCGTACTTTTCTTTGCCCTAGCTAACAGGCGCTAACTAGCTAAATGTTGTAGCAGGTGTTGAGCTTGCTAGCTATCGAGGCAAAACCGCTGTCATGAAGTGACATGAAACACATTTTTAAAAAAAACCCCACAAAACTGACAATGGAATTTCATATTAACAAGTTGAGCCTTAATTAATAATTCTTAAATTATTTCACCAACTGTTTTATTTATTATCACTTCTTTAATACTGTGCACATTGGGGCTCCATATTTTCACACCCTGCCTCTATTCATTATTTTACATTTCCCCCCCCAAAAAAATACCTTTAGAAAACTCAATTAACAAGTATAGAAAAAGTCAGTTATTGCCCTCCTCAGTTTTAGCTTCAATAATGGTGACATTCTGATCTGATCTCTGATCTAAGCTTAGACTGGAACCAGCAAACAAACAAATGGGCAGGAAAGTGTTTATTTAGCCAGTTTATTTCTCTATAGAAATGCCTCAATGACTCAGTCTATATAACTAGAGTTCTCTTCTCGTCAACAACCCTGGCTCCACCCTCTGCACAATTGCACACTGACGAAAGCAACCGCTGACATTTCTGTACTTAATTGTCGTACATTTGTACAATGTAAGCTTGTCAGTCTAAATCCTCTATGTAGTTATCGCGTTACCTTGCAACGACAGAGAGAAGCGGTCCGTTTGTGTTTACTCAACTGGGATCAGGGTAGAATGATCTCTTCTTCTGTTGTATTTAGAACAGCAAGATTTCTCCCTCTCTAAAATGTTGCATGAAAAGCAGTATCACACCTGAAATATCTAAACTACACTAAAACTAAGCAGATTATTTTTTGCCATTTCCTGTGGATTTGGATAGTGAAAATTAATAGATCCTTAAATCTGCTTACATGTTCCTGCATCGCTTTAGTGCATTTCACCGAGTAAACCTATTTTTAATGGAAAAAAATAACATTACAAAGCAGCAATTACCTTCCAACCACAACAGGTATATCAAGTGGCAAAAATGCATGGGATCCATACATGTTGATACAGTCAGATTCCTTAAAGGTGTACATTCAAAAACAGCAAAAAATTAAAACAAACATATAATCGTTTAGCTAAAATTACTTTTTTGATTTAATCTTTGAAAACTGCTGTACAATTCTGCGCGACAATAAAATCCTAGATGAACAATAATGAGGAAAAAGCAGAAATGTTTTTAGAAATAGTGTGTAAGAACTTTTTTCAGCTGAGATTAGTCTCCGCTTTAATGTAAAAACAAACAAAAGAAATCTTCAAAAATCTCTAATAATTAAGTAATAAGTTAATTGTTTCCAATCCTCAGTGCAAAAATATCAAAGACAAACTAAAAGGGAAGGGACTGTTACTGTGCACGAGATAGTGACTCATCTCCATAGGAACAAGATTTTCTCAGGCACAAGCACTTAGGCTTTGTCCGTTGAGCCCTTGGCAGGTCACTTTCTTTTTGAGAATGTTTTTTTTTTTTCAGTGCACTGCTCACACACAGTGCCTGGGGAAGAACGGACGACAGCCACTGTGGAAATGAGACCAGAGGAACTCTTCTTCATCCTTACTTCTTCATCTTCAGTCGGCATTGTCAAGTGCTTCTGAAATGTGGGAGGCTGCGTACTTTAACCGGAAGCCACCTGCAATGTCAACACCAACACACAAGCAAACACATGCACACATACAGAGATGCATCCAAACACACAGAGGATATACAATCAGTGGACAGTTTAAAAAATAAAAATTAAAAATAAAAGTCTGAACATTACTGAACGTCAGTGAGGGACTAAACATGTTTTTTTAAATTCACCTCTTTTAAACTACCTTAAACTATATGTTTTGTATTCACTGGTTCGCCATTAATTCTCAATGATCAAACTGACTTTTCATTGAACATAATGTCTGCCATCAATGTTGTCAACGTGACCTAATTGTTGCATGACACAATGTTCAGCGGAGGAACTGATTTTTCAAAGCCCGTTGCGATTGACGGGGAAGTTAAGTACTAACGCTGGGAGTGTGTCAGCCGCTGTTTGGGAGACATGCTTCCCATAGAGAAGCTCAGGGAAGTGGCTCTGTGCAGGTATTTGCAGTGGGTGTTATCCACCCTTCGGCCTCAGGGGGGCAGTAACAAGCCCGGTACGGCTTTGGCCACCAAAATGAGGCAAAGAAGACATTGCACTCAAACACAAAAAGGTGAGATTTATGCTTCATCATTTTTCATACAGTATGTTTTACACGAGAGAAGATTTAAATAAGGAAGACTGATCAAGTGCAGCCCAACAGCAGCTTCCCCAAAAACTTTTCCATGAGAACCATCTGAAACGGTCCCCTTTATTCTTGTCCCTGATAAGCTATGAGCGACGAACGTGTCTGCTTTTTGCAATGTTTATCCTTGTCTGGCATTTAATCCAGGTAAGAACACTCCGACTCCTACCGCACTGCATTACAGGTGTGCCGGAAGATAACCCACACGCACTTTAGAGCTGTTATTTGGTGCAATTTGAATGTTCCATTGGCACAATTTCTCTTCTGGCCACATAGGGTAACCCACCAGAGCTGTAATTAAACACCTCAAAAATAAACTTGGTGAGGACGAGCCCTAACATTTCATAGTCTGGGCTGCTCTCTGATGCCAATGCCTGCTGGGATTCTAGGGAAGGAAAACTAAGGGGTCCTCTGTTTGTCCCTGTTCCGTGTAGCTGCACTACCTTGCTGTGAGGAGTCTATGGAGGGCTGGTTGCAGTCCTGAGCGTAGTGGCCACTCACACCACAGTTATAACAGGACACACTGCCGCTTTTCTTATTGACTCCACCTCCGCCCAGTGCAGCAGCAGGCAGCATTCCCAGTGGATTTGGGTACACATGCTGGTAGACGCGCTGGCAGAACGATGCTGCCGGCGCCATCTGCTGCTGGAGGTTGTAGTTAGCAGCTGCGGCGGCTGCCACTGCTGCTGCCTGGGTGCCCAGCATATGTGATGGCACGTCCGCGTGGCTGTGCGAGTGAGTGTGGAGGGGGCCGTATGGGGATGGGTGTGAAGGAGGCGGAGCGGTGGGGAAGAAGGGGGGCAGGGTGGCGGCGCCATTGGCCTGGTGAGGAGGCTGGGCCTGGGTGAGGTAACTGTTACTGCACAGGCTTGTGAGCTGGAAGAGAGGCGGTGGGACGCTGAACACCTGCCGTGCTGCCGCCATCTGGTGGGGGAAGAATAAGGGTGCTTGGCAGACGGAGGCGCCACTGACACTGTTGTTGTTGTTACTGACGCTGCCTCGGCCACCGCAGTTGTTGTGACAACCACATGCCCCACAGCCCATTCCATGCTGCTGTGGTTGTAGTGGTGTTGGCTGCTGGGGGGGCAATTGTTGCTGCTGGGTTTGCTGAAGAGTAATAGGGTTGCCAGGGGCAACTGGGGCACTTCCACAGGAAGCACTACTGTTGCTGTAGGACGTACAGTCGCTGTGTGCCGTGCTGTGAGTCAGTGCTGGGCTGGGGCTGGGGGCAGGTCCAGGGGTGTGGGTGGGCACAGCTGGAGGAACAGCTGCTTGTACGTGTCCAGGAGATGGAGCTATTCCACTGGCTGCAGGTGCAGTAGGCATGACAGAGGTGGGGACAGCGGGCAGGGTGTAGGGAGAAGGCAGGCCAGATGGCAAGGTTAAGCCGGGGTGCTTGGCATGTGAAGTCTCCACATGTGGCAGAGGGGAGGCCAGGCCTGGGCTGACACTGGCCGGGACTTGGCAGGGTAGAGACTGGTGAAGAGGGGAGGAGTAGGATGTGGGGCTAGGAGACATGGCACTGATGGCTCTTACGGGAGCCTGGTGTGAAGCCTGCGGCGCAGCAGGATTAGAACCACTCCCTGAAGCTCCATCAGTGCCACCTTGGCTGTGAGGCAAAGCTGTTTTGAACCTCTGAACCAGAGGCTGCACAGCAGGATTTCCTGAAGGGCGGAGGCCAATAGGTAGAATCCCAAAGATTGGGAGCATGTCCCTCTTATCTGGGTCTCCCACAATTCCAGGGTTGAGGACAACGGGAGGCACTAGGGGCATCTGCATCATCAGGGTCCCAGATGAGGGCTTCCCATCTGGGACGATGCTTTGGCTGGGAGGAGGGGCAAGTGGAAGTGCAGAGTCAGCAGCTCCGTTAGGAAGCACATAGGGCAGAGAACGCATGAAGGAGAGAGGGGGGAAATCTGTGCGGGTCTCTGGGCAGAGCGGCTCTTTCTGGGCCTTGGGGTTGTTGGAAGACAGAGGGTGGACAGAGGAGACCTCCCCCACCACAGCTGGAGCCTTCTGGTGGGCGAAGAACATGTCAGGGTCCGGACCTTTGCTGGAGTCATCAGAGTGGCTGTCTGTATCTACAGAGAAATAAGATTAGGTAAGTACAGTCCACGTTACGCCAACATCCTTGTGACAATAAAGCTAATTTTGGTGCGAAAAAGGTATAGCACACTACAAGCTTCATTACAAAATCTGTGTGTTTCACCTTTGTTGTTATCGTCCTCACTATCCAGGCTCTCTGGTCCTCGGTGTTGAGGGCTGGATGGAGAGCTGTAGCTTTCTGATGATGTTTCACCAAAGGTATCTGGACCAGAACCTCCATCTGCAACAACATCTGCGTGTTGAGCTGCAGAGCTTTCACTTAATGTGAAAGTATGCACCTGTTTAAAATCTGTTTACTTAATTTAGGTGGATCTACCGTTATGTAAAGCAGTTGGAATGGGGCCTGACAATATTTTAAGCAGATTAGATTTAGTCAAATTGGCAACATTAAAAGTATGCTGAATTAGCTTTTAGCAGCTCCTGTTTGCAGTGTAACAACGGATGTACGGACAACTATCACTGGATAACTTAAAAATATTATGATTCTCAGGCAAGTTCTGGGGATCGATTTTTCAACGAATAGTATATCCAGAAGAAACATCATTTACATAATGCAAGTGGGCGAGAGAGAAAAGAAATGTGGGCTTAAAATGTTTTTTTTTCCAGACAATAATGTATATCAGAGTTTTGCATCTCCATGGAATAACATGTCTGATATACTCCTAAAATGGACCTGGATGGAAGCAGCAGTGTGGACAAGCATGCAAGTCTGTACACACTAAATTAAATGAGGGCGAACACATTCCACAGTCCATGGCATTGCATTAGTATTATGGAATTATTATTGTGCAAATAACTGCCTTGGGAGTTTCACATTAAAAGTTATTCTACGAGGCAGGATGCAACCAATACCAAGGCTCCGTCTTTAGGTTTGTAATATGTATTGTGTTGATTTCTACCATCATGCAGACTGCTTCTTGGAGGCAGAATCACCGGAATATCGTTTGAAACTTTTGAACACAATGAAGAGGATTCATTCAGAGGATTAACATTTAATGTTATGTTAAATACTACCAGAGAGGTTCTGTTACAGCCATCCAGACACTCACCTTTCCTCTGAGCTGGTGCCAATCTACCGTTGGCTACGAAGACAGCACCCTTCCCCTTCACCTTGTCCCTTAAAAAAGAGACAGAGATGGGACACAAGGGGACAGAGTTATGTAAATGTGATGTTTGGGACGAGCAGATGATCAGTAACATGTGTAGCTTTAATAGCAATCTCTCTCGGGTCCATAAAGAACACAGACGTGATCTAATCATTCTTATCTGCAAAGAGAAGCGACTGCAACTTTTATGTGACACACAGTTTAAGCATGATATCTGTCGTCAATTTGTTTTTACATTTTTTTTTTATAAAAAAGGAACAGTTTCACCCTCTGGCATGGATACCTGCAAAGTCACCATAACACTGTCGTTAAATTGTGGTTAGCCGTCGCTGACCTACCTGTCCGTGGGCAGGCCTCTGCTCTTTGTTTTAGTGACTGGGTGGCTTCTCTTTTCACTGTCCTGGTGCTGTGAGGAGGACAGTGAGTCAGAATTTCAACCAAAACCTTTCACACGACATACAACACTTTCAACAGAGACCATATCGTTTTAACAGAGGGAAGATACTGTACTGTGCAGAAATGTAAAGACAATGGTGAAAAAACAGTAAAGACCTTTTTTCGAGCTATTAACATAACATTTAGGTAATATAATTAGATAATTGAAAACTAAAGTATATTATTCCATGTAAGGTACATCATTTTAATGCAAATATCCCAGACCAATGCATTAATATAAAAGAGGATAGAACGACACTACATCGTTGTTCATGGGAATTTCCCATCTATTTTTTTTTTTTTTTTAATTTATTTCAAAAAAAAAAAAAAGGACAGTGGTATTTTGTGTTGCACATATCGTTTTACATTTACGCTGTACATTGATTGTTACTTTTAAAAAGAGATGGTATACTTTTGTCTTCATTCCAAATATACCATTACTGCTATTTGGAAAGACCCAAGTAAATCTGTCCCTTTACACATTCCATGAAAAAAAAAAAAAAAAAGATCAGAAAAAAATGCAATGTATTAGAGACGCACAGACACGTAGTCTTGACCTATGTCAGTAAGATTAATGGTGAGTACTCCCATTCACGTGGCAGTGTGTGCAACACACACACACACCTCAGTCGTACTAAGGAAAGGCTGTGTTCCTATAGGCCTTCGTGTAACCTGTAATGATTAACTAGTGTTCAAGGAACTGCCCTCAACTGTGAACTGTGCTGCTGAGCTTTACAGTTGAGTTAATCATTAGACCAACACTGCTGAAACCCTCTGCTGCTGTTACATGAGAGAAAAACTAAACCTTTAACCCAACAGACCCAAAAACAAAATCACCACCTGAAAATTAGGAATTATTTTCAGGTAATCAAGTCAAGTATATTGTTGTTCCTTTTTTATTGTATGTCGGCTAAATTTTTTTTAAAAATATTTTATCGTTTCTGTATGTTGCACTTACATTGGTTTGGCTTATCTGAAGCTATGTACTGCACTTAAAATGATTTCACCCATTTGAAGCTAATGTACTTGCAAGATTCTTGCTGTTCGGAGTTGTATCCTCATGATTGTTTGCACTTCACTTGTATGTCTGGACAAAAGCATCGGCTAAAAGAACTGTAACGTAATGTAGTGTGTTTATTTGTAAATGCAAGCGTTTCTAAACTCTTGTTGACAGTATTCCTACTCCGACCTTTTGTGCCAGACCTTAGAGAACACCAGGACAGGAGACACCATGATCGGTCACTTTTAAAAAAAAAAAAAAAATTTAAAACAAATTGCCACTAATACTGTTCGAAGCAGATGTTTTCACTCATTAAAAAAGAAAAAAGTGCAACAACATATTGGTATGATGTAAGCAATGTCTTTGTGCAATGATTATTTTCCATCTTATCAGTGTTAGTAGCTTGAACTTGAAGCTTTGAAGGACAGCGGATGTCCAAACGCAAGGATTATTATGACAGGAATACCTGTACGAGCATCTTAATGTTTGTGTGATACACTAAATTGATCAGTCATGCGTTTCAGTAGTATGTACTGCAAATAAAGAAGCTTTTTGTTTTAATTTTTTGCCAGCCCTGCTCAGCCCTCACCTGTTCAGCCTCCTGGCTGCCTCTCAGTGTACAGCTCTTCCTTCTCTCTGCTGGACCATTAAGCTCCGCAGCGTGGCCCCCCCTCCGGCCATCCCCCTGGGAGCCCCTGGCACTAGAGAGACTGGTGGACAACAGAGGAATACAAGTGTTGTCCTTTGTGTGTGTGTGTGTGTGTGTGTGTGTGTGTGTGTATCAGATCATGAAAAATGTAGTCTCAGTATGCTTCACTTCTATTACTTGACTTATTTCGCTCACTCTTAATGCTGTAATCAATATTTCTCTATACTTTCATCAGTAGAACTCCATGTAACAAATCCTGTTGGGAATGTAAGTAAACATCTTTGCCTGGATTCTTAATAATTAGCTATTGTTTTCTATAGCATAACATAACATTATGATTTGATTAAAAGATTAAATAAAAACATTTCGGAGGCACAGATAAGACCACAGTCTACTTACCCTTGACATGGACTCTTTGCTCCGTGCTTTTTCTTGTGTCCCTGAGCATACAATTCTAAATCTGAGAGAGAAAAAACCCAACAAAACACAATTACATCGACTGTTAATCAATATGTGAGGTAATCTTATTTTGATGAACAATGACAAAGCTTGAGGATATGGAATACAAACAGAGATTTAAGACAGAGATTGTTGAAAATTAGCAATCATATATCATATCAGTATCATTAGCTCTCCTAAAAAAAGTGCTGCTATCGCTAAACCTAGAACCCAAAGCCCAATTAAACCTTTACGCAACACATACTACACCATCCTTAGGCATGGTCATAGTATATGCATGAATAACATTTATATACAAAGAAATGCAACTCATTGTTAAAGAAAACCGAGATATCTTTTCAAATGAAGTCAAAGGCATCCTCTTTCTTATTAATCCTATTATTTACAATGTGAAAGGAGACAAGGATAGCATATTTAGTACGAAAGAACAACTCAAATTGAACTCGCATGGCATGGATTTATAGCTATAGCTGCTGCAAGAGCACATTTGCACAAAGTGGCATGTAAAGCATAGCTGAAACAACCTACAGCCAAACACCAGTCCAGACCGATCATTACATATACAGTAACAATTTGATGGTATTGGGAGGCCTATTTAATTACTTTTAATGGGGCAATGCTAGCAGCGTCCCCTGCTTTCACTCTTTGTGCTAAACATGTCCCGGACCTCGCTCTGTACCGGACTCAAAGACATGAAATGATTTAGTCCTAAATTCCCGGGAAAGGTCGGAGTACGACGACTACTAATCACAC
>CALSCE010009502.1:1071421-1099171 GCA_943593645.1 Bovichtus variegatus | reverse complement strand
TTACATTATTACTATTGAAAGAAACTGAAAAGCAATGGCTGCAAAATGTCACTCTAATGTACCAAGCACCACACCAAATAATTTCTCTGATTTCAAAAAACTGTTAACGCCAAAGGAGGAAATAGTTAGTAGAATCAGCTGCAGCACTGTTTGTTTGGAATGAAAACATCAAGTGTCATATCGCACGTGGTTTAAAAAGCCACAAGTGAATGTAAACTTTCACTTTATCGAACTCCTGCTGCAGCAGTAACAGCACCGGCCGGCTGGGATCTGCAGTCTGAAGTTGCATACTGTTAGATAGACAATACTACGAGAGCAGCATTTAGCATTAAAAGGGGTGCTTAGCGTCCAGTAAGCCTTTTAATGCATTTTACTGTACAGAGCATTTAGAAAGATGACGGTAGCTAATGTAGCTTCACAGCTCCAACAAATAAGCCAATAGATGCACCATGGGACCAAAGCAACGGAGTCATAGCAATAATCCTAACTTTTGAACATGGCTCTTGCAACCGGTTGAAACCACCTGCCGAACGTTAGCTGCTGGCAGAGTAACCGAACAACGTTAGCTTGTTAGCTATCTCTGTTTAGCCTTAGTTAGCTATCCTGCAATGGACAGCCCAGGATAGGAAAAGAACGTTTCCTGCTAAATACTTGGCACACTTGGAACATGTAATGTAACATTACGTGTAATTATCTAATTAGCAATACATATATAGTTTAAATAACTTAGAGACATCAACTCCCTCCTGAAGAACAAAAGTTGAGTGCATTTTTAGAGCTAGCTTAGCATTTAAAGATAACGTTACTAGTGTTGGTTTGTTCATCATTACCGTTATCTGGGCGTTTATTCTAAGTTGATTTTGACGTCTCTCCTCCTCCACTATGGCAAGCTCTATTTTGTCAAGCTGCCCTCGGACCATCTCCCGTTGGTGGAAATGGAAAGCTGGGTGGAGAGAGGCCATGGCAAAAAGCAGCGCCAACTGCTCCAGGGGTCCTGCCGCTGTTTCGTTAGTGGAGGCGCCGCAGGTCTGCTTTGACCGCTCGTACACATTCCCGTCCTGACACGGTGGATGGAACGAGTGGTGGTTAGGATCCCTGAATGAAGGAAGGGAGTAGTCATAATTTTTGTAGAACAAGGCCGGATCTACATGGCTCAGTATCCGAAAGAGTATTCCAGCACATTCCCTGCTGTCAGACCCGAGGAGGGACAGGCAGACCAGGAGTTTGGACCTAACGACTGGATCAATCACGTCCGTTAAAACTCCCAAATCGCTTGGACTATTTGCCCGAAACTCGAAGTCTCTTAAAACATGGTAATCTTTCCTAGCGAGATCCTCTAAGTAAGATCCCAAAAAGCGGAGCTCCAGTGGTTGGCACATATGTAGCAGCCCGCACATGAACTCGATCCGCTTAGCGGGGTTTAGATGTAGGCCAAACCACTCAAAAACAGTCTCCTTGTCCAGCTGGAATGGATACACACTAGGTCTGGGCGACTCATCCAGACGGTCGGACACCGAAGAAGGGGCTACCGCCCTGGGAATATGTTGGTGCTCCGACAGATCCAATGAATCGTCCTCGGCAGTTTCGTCGCCTCCTTCCTCGCCCGTTTTCATCGGTAGCTTCATTTTCAGCATTATCAGCGCAGCGAGAGAGGCTTCAGTGTGTAAATAACGGACCGATATACATAACGGACAACTTACGCCGTGTCGTAATGCTGAAAAGAGAGGTGGACTGTCAGTCGTTTTACAGTGTTTTTACTATTAGCTAATCATCTGACGCGGCGATAGTACTGTAGCTTTTTTTTCCCCCAACGTTACATTCTTCTTCTACTCCTCATTTCCGGCAGTATAGCTATGTACGGTTAGCACATTACTGCCACCGCAAGGCTGTTAGCGGACTAGCTGTAACTGAAGGCTGTATCAATATAACTAATATGTAGTCTTCTATTTATATTATATTTTCGATATCTTTCCGTCTAGCCAGTCTACTGTACTTTTAACGACTCGAGTCCATAGGCTGAAGAACGTTTATTACACTTGCTACCTAGAAATTTAGTGCATTATTTTCGAACAGGGTATTTACAGAAAACCTGTTAGTGTTTTTCTGTCAGTTTATGACTGTACATAGCGCCTCTTCTGTAGCTAGCAAATACAAAACATATTCAAAATAGTATATGTTTGCACAATGATATTATTAATTATAATGTTCACTTTGTCCAATCATAATGACAAATAATATTACAGTTAGGCTTGGAGTCAGCCCATTACTTTTGTGTAAGAAAAAGAGGGGAATGTCTCTACCTGTCTTTGCAGCCAGTACCTCTCCTTCTAAAATCATCAACACATGGCCAAATTAACCCAGGTTTTCTGTGTATCCGTTCAAGTCGGTCAGTTAGTTGCAGGAACTTGATGAAACACCGTTTTAGGGCATATGCATATGAGCACAATATAAACAAAAAATAATAAAGGTCTTAAAAACCAGATCTACGAGACAGTAATGCAGGACCTGCATTATTTCATATTGTACTTTAGTGTTGTTTAAATGTTGGCTCTTTTTTTTCTTTCTTGTATTTTTTAAGTAAATAATGGAAAGGGGAAAGAAAAAAAAGACGAGGCTAAAATGGATCTTTCGCCGACTTTCATTTAGCCAACAGCGCCCTCTAGAGTAAAAACGGGACACTTACACAGAAAAAGACAGCCGAATGGGTAAATGGGGCTGCTTGGTACAGTTTAACTTCCTCTGTGTAGATGTGTCGGTCAGTGTCACTGGCTACTGGAGTGCTTGCATAGTCTGCATCTTATTGGTCATACAACTACATTTCCTGCAGCTCGCAGATAAAAACACAAGGTCAGATATAAAGAGATAATAAAAGCCACAGAGTGCTGAGAGAAACCCACTGAACTGTCCCTGTGTGTAATACATAGACTACTCTATTTCAAACAGTATTGGCTGGAAGATCTAGCGGTCCTTTGCATAATATTTTCATTCATTTTAATGATTCTGTTTAACACTGTAACTCCCTCTAGTAATAGCTAAGAGAGGCAGCCTTTTAAACACTCTTTCACAAAACTGCAAAAAGAAGTGAATGTTAAATCTTTTCTCGTCAATTTTTCTAATCCAGAGCTTTCTCGATTTCATTCCAACTGAATTCCTGCGTGAAAAAAAGGAAAACAACACTGTCCTTACATCCCAAACGTTATACTGACACTCCATCTTGGCTTCCTCTTGGAGCCTATCTTGTGTGTTGTCCAGCCTGGTGTGATCTGGTTTGGTTAGGAAGTGAAGGCACATATTTGGAAAACTAATTTCCGTGCTATGTTTTTGCCGTCTTTTATTTATTTATTTGCAGAGCTCAGACAGGCCCTGGCAACAGTTAAAGCCTTAAGTAAGCACTGAGGGAACAGGAACCCTGATAATAAGGCTCTCTGAGAACAACTTCACTGTGCTGCTCCAACAGGGGGCAACAGCAGTTCAAGGTTCCTTGTCCTTTTATGAACACAGTGTCAGTCAGTATCGGGCAACTTGATAGTAGTTGACAGTGGTGGAATGTCATGAGTAATGTAGTTATTTGAGGTTCTTTACATGAGTATTTCCATGTTATGCTACTTTATACTTCCACTTCACTACAGTTTAGAGGACATACGTTTCACTGTGCTACATTATTTAGACATTATGTGATGCATTGTTATAGATTAAACTATTGAACAGTAGGGAAGGTAGTTCATATTATCTATACTTAAACCAACTGAAATAGTAAAATACTACTTTCACATTAATGCATCAGTAATAACCTAATAATCTAATTGCATAACAGTAGTCAATAGTGATTCTTCTGGTGTACTTTTACATTTGAAATATATTTCCTAATAATATGTACCTTTGTTTCAGTAACATTCTCCACTGGTCCTTCAGGGATTGGTTTGCATCCAACTCATACATTATTTTAATCCTGTGAAATGTAATTTCTTTGTACATGCATAACTGACATGACTGTTGATGACTTAAAACAAGCCAGGATGTTTTTCAGTTCTTCAAAGCTTCCTCCAGAGCAACAAGTCCTGCAGCTCCAACCTGCAAAACATTCTGGCTCATGTAAAGGTTAAGGCAAGTGTTACTCTATATCTTTCTTACTGTCAACAAATGACATAAAACAACAAAACTAACAACGAGTTAGTCCGCCCATGGCTCCTACTAAAGGTAAAAGCTTTAAAAAAAAATTAAAAAAAAGAAGATAGGTCACAAATACATACTTCCATTTTTGTTTTGTTCAGTTATAATCCAAACAGCTGGGCACTTTAGTATGTGAGTAAATGTTACTCAAAAAGATATAAATAGTGTATTTGTTGGGGACTATTTTCAGCTGTTGATTAATAAGTGTTTGGTGGTTTAGTGTATTCATGACAGCAGTACTGTGTGTGGGATTGAGTCAAAGGTGCATGTTAATGAAGGAACACGTCACCCAGTGCACAGTAAACTTTTTTGGACACAATCCCTACAAAGTTCTTACACTCCTGAAAGTGTTACGTACAGGTGCATTGAATCATACATTCTGGCTCTAACAGTGTTTCGGTTCAGAACTTCATCAAGGTCTGGAGACTGGAATATTGTTAATAAAGTGAGTACAAAGTGATTGACACCATACAGGATTTTTTTTTTTTATTCTTTCACATTAATTGTTTTAACAATGGAGCTCTACAGCACAGAGGAATAAGACATATCAGGCTTTAGAAACACACACAATAGTTGTTAGTAACACACATTCATTGCTGGTTTGGCTCTTTTCATAGTATTTTTTGACAATAAGAAAATGATAAAATACTGCCATCATTGTCCTTTCATTTTGTATGAATAATATCCAAGCCCTTGAAAGTTTACTCCATCCACTCCTCAATTGTATATAAGGCTGCTTCTTTCCTTTAATGCAACAATAAAATCAGAAGATAATATTAATCAGAAAGTAAAAATGGAAGCAATTGAGAAATAATTTCTGCAGTTGAAAGATTGCAGAGATTTGTCTATTTGCAACCATGTACATTGATTAAGTCAATTTTGATTACTTTTGAATCAGTAGTGGCTAAATCCTTACTTACACAGAGTATCACAGAGGTCCAACATGTGCTACAGTTGCTATGTCATCTCTTACCACAGAGTTTCTTTAACCTGTAATTTAATTAAACTCCTGCACCGCTGCAGGAAAAACATGCTGGCTGTTGAATCACAGCCCTGCTCCAGTTTATCGTATAACTACTGATCATGGTTTCAACGTTGCACACATCATCCCTTCATTTCAAATTAAGAGCATGCTGTTGGATTAGCTGGATTAGTTGACACTATTTCAATCGTAAACCTGTGTATAATACAAAATAAATGGCAGATGTTAGCAGTGATTCAATGTGATGAAATAATTAGACGCTTTCACGCACATACACTAATGCATTTTCATACTGTGGTCAGTCCACACGTCGGATGTATGTGTGTATGTGTGTGTTAATCTACATTGGTCTTGGTAGTGTCACATTCTGTGGTGAAGCTGTAGCCACGATTTATAAAGGCTGCCCTGGCACTCCCACCACTCCCTCTGCCAACCAGAGGGCGGACTGTCACTACTTAGTCAGTACTTCACTCTCTTCACTTTCTCCAAGCAAAGTGGCATTGGTCATTGCCTACGAGCAGCTGAAAGAGAAAGGTAAGGCCCTGTCATCACTTCTTTACTGCACGTGCTGTTGTGTAAAGGGACTTTATGGAGGATACATCTGCCTAATCAGAGCGCCAACCTTTTAAATGATCTGTTCAGGCTGAGATAATATTTTGTGATGTATAATATGTACACAAAATAAGATTTCAGCCTGATCACTATCAAAGCGATGTTAGTCATACAGAGAAATGATCTCCGTTTGTTGTTGGTGCTTGGTTGTTACTTTGTTGGTTGTTTTTTTTCATTTACCGCTCAATCTGCAGCTGTATATATGATATACGGTATATTCATGCATGTATTATTACTGTTTTTGGTAGCCTTTTCCAAACTTGATGTTACCATGGCATGAGTTTGGTTTGGCCACAAGTGACTGGCCATCAGGACAAAGAGAAGACAAGCTAAATATACAGTATAACTGCATACATCAACCTCTGTGATTATGGGTCAGCGAGTTAGCCCAAGGCTCCTTTCTCTCTCCCTATGTGTCTCTTGGCATTACAAAGTTATGCTGTTAGTTAGGTCTGCAGTCTGAAATAACTTGGTCTTCCATCCTAATTACTGTATGTTCAACTACTGAATGAGTTGGAAAAGATGGAGAAGGTATGTGGGATGTTGTTTGAGATAGTCAGAGGACACAGCAGTTATTTTTGGTTAGGGACATTTAGTTTCATCATGTAAAGATCCTTTCATTGCCGAATGTCGGAAAATTCTAGTTTTCAGAAGTAGTCACCAATTATCTGTCATCAAGGGGTTTTACATGACAGCTAAAATACTTTGGTCGCTTTAGTTACTTTTGCTTTGACTAAGAGTTATTCATGCCATTAAATACCTTAAAACAAGACAATGTATACAGAAAGAAGAATTAACACAGTACAAAGGAAATTACAATTCATAAGCAGTTAGACATACACTCATGAAATTCAGACACAGCCTGTCTTAGTCTGGTATGACCAGTGACTTATAGTGGCTAATGAAGTTATATAATACTGCTGTAATACTTTCACGCATATATTTGGGACCATACCACTCCTTACATTATTGGTGACATAGTGATCCCTCAACAAGCCCTTGGGGAAAATCTAAATATTATATTTTTTAACCTGGTATCCAGCTGAGGTCTGCTCTTTTGGGGATCCGACAGATATCTACTGTCCCTGACAGTAAAATGTTTCCCACTCTGATCTTCTTCTCTGCTCTGCGAGCGATGGCAGGGTGGGCAGGTCTAGATATATTGGGTTTAATGTTGGTTTTTATCAAACATTTATTTTCTTTAGGGCAGACAGCAAACATCTGTGAGATCACAAAACTACCATTGGAAAACAACCTGCTGCTGGATAACATGTAAATAATACATGTTATCCCCCCCAAGATCTGTACAGAGAGCGCTATGTGACCAAATCCCAGAGTAATATGGATTGGTGGAACCACATGTGGCTATGTTTGTGCACAATTTAAACCCACTTACTACAAATCAAGTACGTCATTAGTCAAGTTTGTGTCTAAACGTAGTGCACATTTTTATAGAATTTCCAGATAATCAGACGTGGGCACATTAGGCGTTAATTCTCCAGTCTAGTGTCCTTACATAATTGCAGAAGGTTAGAACTAGATGACACCATCAATACAACAGCATCAAAATTCAAAATGCACATAAAACAGATGGAAACACACCTATTGTCAACCATTTTACTAAAGATTGGATTACTGATTTTTTTTTTAATGCATTTTACTTATCTTTCAAAGATGCATTGAGGTCCTTTTATTTCACTATGGAATGAATGCTTAAATCTCATCAGAGAGCACCTCACATCTGTATTTATTTATATATATTTAGTGATATAAGCACTGCATTATAATAAACTGAAGGCATTGTGAATCAATCTGCACATCCAACTGCATGACTGGACACAAGAAAAAGTCATGTAATGGATTGTTTACATGCAAGTTTCAAATCACTGCAAATATTTTTTCATATTATAGTGTAATAAAGGGAACGCAATGAATGACTTGTAAGTTGTAAAACCACATTCAAAATGTAAAAAGATACACAATGCAACAAGTAGTTCTGTATAGTATATGTAAATTACAGTAAACAGGCTTCAACATGCAAAAACACTGGTCTCAAACAGGAAGGTATTTGATTGAATTTCAACACATTGACAAAATAATATCCTGCCAGACCCTCACAATTTATTGGAATGAACTGAATATTCTCAACCATCATTCAGAAATGTCGTACATCATGTTAGTAAATATGGCAGTGCTAGGAAATTCTCTTTGCAGTCATCTTTGTTTCGTAAACCAACGGAAGGCGCTGAGCAATCCCAACAAACATCTGTGCACAAGGAATGTTCTGTGATGCTGAAGCCAGTAGGGGCGACTGATGTGGTTGGTACACTGCACTTCTGGTTTGCCAAAAGTAGAGTGAGGTTTGGACGAATTCAGGTTCACCACCCACCTATCTACACTGTGTGTTTGTAATGACTAGTGTGCTATAACATGAAATAGTACTCCCTGAGGGGAGGATGTATAGATGGATCCAAAGGAAGAGAAAAACGTCTTGTCTTTTTGAGGATCCTGTTGAGAGACTTTTAGAAATAGTGAAACATTTAAAGCATGTTGTCTCAGTAGTATTCACTGTGGCCTCACAGCCATACGCTTTGACTCCTGGTCCTTCTGCACATGTTCTCCTGGGTTTTGTCTTTTACTGTGACAGATTTGTCCCTTAAACAAACACCTGTACACTAGGAGGCACCAGACATGCATGAGTGGACACATATTTTCACGAGGATAGTTTTCCACGTATTTATCCGATACCTGAAGATACCTGTATTGGCGTAGAGACCTGGCTAAACTAATTTATGACGTATTATGCTTCATAGAGCAGCTGTAGGGCTGATCATTGGCTGGAAAAGATTTGTCTTATCATTAGTCAAGTTTTCATCCAAATTCAGAGCAAATTTGAACCAAATTTCCAGAAAAGGAAAATGAGAATCAATGCGTGTTTACATTCACTGCTGTTATGTGAATATTAGGAGTTTTGCGCATAACAGTTGTGTTGAGTGCAGAAGCTCCAATTCAGAAGAAGATGGTGCAACGAGATGAGGTCATTAAAATAGCACAAGTTGTATTTCAACAATAAACAAATTTAAAATCAACCCATATTAATTTTCTGTTCTGGCATCATTGTCAGGACTACAGAGTTTGTCAGTGCCTTCAAAAACCACTTCGAATCACAATTATAGGAAAGTGTCCTGATCTGCCATAGCTATGGTTAAGGTTTGGTTTTATACACAAAAACGACTTGGTTATGGTTAGGAAGATTGTAGCCGTGGTTAAAAGAAACCAACTGGATTGACTGGATTTATGACTCTGACACTGTTCATTTTGCAAAGACCTACTCGTGATAAAGCATTGTTCACACTAGAGATCTTTATTCATTAAATGTGAATAAAGATTGTATTAAGGCATTCGCACAGTGACTGGTGCCTCTTTTAGTCCCCGGATCAGTAGGGGCACTTCAAACCTGCAGCAACAGCAGGGCTGATGAAATGTATGGGATAAAGCATTTTCTTATGTTCGTATCCACAAGCTAATATGAATGGCAGTCCGCAGAGGTGCAAATGTTTTAATGGGAAACAAGAACTGTAAATGTGTGTGTGTGTGTGGTGGGGGTGATTGCATTCAAACTGTGGGGGCACATTTACTAACTAAGTCCAATTAAGTCCAACTTAATGTTAGAAAAGCTGACTTCACATATTTACAAGTTGTGCTTCTATGAGATCCCAATGCACCTTTTTCCCAGTAGACATTTCAAATGAAAGGCACAGGTGTTACTATCAATAATGATGATGGCTTTTTCTACTTAGATGTGTCAGTGAGCAAGCAATCTGTAGCAGGTTTGTGCACACCATAGCACTGGAGGAGCGCACTTTCTTTCCCCTGAATATTGCGACTAAAAATCCTTAAAAATCCTAAAAGCAATGCAGCAATTAAAACTTTTACACCTGGGTTTGACAATTCAAAATGTCTGCTGAGAGAAAGGTCTATTGTGACATAGATTTGTTGATTGCTTCGAGCTATTGTTTACTGTGTTTTTAAAAAAGACTTATTGGCAAAAAATAAAAAAATAATTATATACGTATATTTGCTTTAATATCTTTTTTATTCACCCTTTTAAAATAGCATATTGCCTGTTTTTCTGACCAATTAACAAAACAAAGTCTCAAGTTTCTTGTCTTTAATGGTATCCTACATAGTGGTCCAGGCTAAACTCGAGCCGTGGATTCCATTGTAAACTGTATGTTCCCTAAGGTCAGTTAAAGGACCCTGTTGGCAGATGACAGTTTTCTTGCTGGTTAAATCTCTGCTCAGGTTTGAAGAAGGGTAAACTAATGAATGTTAAAGGTGTGAGGTCTGCCACCATAACAGGTGCGACAAAACTGATAGGGTCAGTGTGATGGGAGAGGTCTAATCAGGCACAATAAGTGAAAACACCAGTGTGGGTGAACCCAGGGCCTTTGATAAGAAAGAGAGAGAGAAAAAGAAAAGGACACACAGAAGGGACAGAGAACAGTTCAAGAGAACAACAACAACAACAACAGAGAGAATACACATTTGTTTTCGCCAAATAGAAGGTAACAGCAGAAGACATTGACAAATGGGTTTGTAGAAAGCAGTGAGCATATTTTTTGGCAGACACGACATATGTTTCATAATAAGAATGTGAGTGTGTTAGTTGGATCAATTTAAAGGGAAAGCCAAATGCCATCCAATTCAAAGACATTGTCAGTAACCACACCCATTATTCAAACTCTTTTGCAGTAACTTATCTCATATATGGCTTGAAAAAAACTGGCCTAATTAATGAATAGACACACTAGGGATAAAAAAAAAAAAAAAGATAGCTATTGGCCCACTTAAAAAAAAAATGGCTATGACTAGGGACCCTTTTAAAAAGTTTAACTTTCCCCACAAGAAACGTAGTAGAGGCCCATTCAATCATCCCATGTTATTGAACATATATGGGTATTGTATTAGTTCCTTTAGGCTCACACATTTCAAGCCCATGTTGCACACATGCAATTAATTCGGCGGGCATGTGCACGTTGACTGGGCATTTAGAAACTATCATGACTTTATTGGTTTGGGTTTAAGATGAATTCTTCACCTGTAGGCAGTAATGCAATACATATTAGTTACACCAGTTATATAATATGTGTATTGGTTAATGCCCTTTCTGAACAGATTACTTTCTTACAGTTTTTTATACATTTAACTGTGAGGGGTGAAACAAACTGCAAACTAAATTGAACTCACAAGTGGAAGTACCTTGGTGTAGTGTGGTTTCTATAATAGCAAGTCTGACAAGAGAGAAAAAAGAAGAGAAAGAGAGTTACGGGAGCTGGGAGGAGACTTTGCTGAAGAAAGGTTGTGGTAGCTGTACTCTCTTCAGTTAACTGATCCTCCCCTGTCTTTAAATTCTCCGCCAGCACACTGCAGCCCTCTCTGCCATGTACATATTTCTGTTTTCCCATCCCAGCAGTAGTGTTCACGTTGTTATTTTCTCTGACCCAGCCTTGTGGTTGGTGGATCCATGTTTGTGCTGCAAAATGAACGAGCTCCGCAGAAAACATACTAGACCGTGTCGCATGGCACAACATGAAAACTCACAAAAAGCATTTTACAGGAAAGAGGAGGAGGACAGTGGAGACAGTGGAGAGGCAAAGAGGGATGTGGTGATTTCACAAGGCACTCATATGTGTGCCAACTCAACATTACAACATAGTCTATTCATTTGACCTTTTTATGGACTGTTGGAAAGAGTCGTTCTAATTCTTAGAAACACATACACACTGTGTATTACTACTGTATGTATTATGATGTGTGCGTATACACTTGCAATATGGAATACAAAGTCTCAAGAATTCAGAAACAAGACTCAGTACTAGCATTTAATCGTTTAGACATATTCAACACACACACACAGTAAACAGTGAGCTGTACTGTGCATGCTGTTATGTTAGTAGCCACTCACATCCTTATTGTAACAAAGACTAACTTCACACAAGCATAAAGTCTTGTTTTGGCTGACCTCAAGTTGTTGTCGTTCTCACCTTGTTACACTTATGCGTAACCTGTGCAGGTGTACTTTGTTAATTACACACTGACATCCCTGTTAGAGACGCAATGTTTGGTTACAAGTGCAACTGAACCAGAGCTTATTTTATAGAACACAGATGCAACAGATTTGAAACATCAACAGGAGATCAAGAGAACAATAATTTTAAGCTTTGTGTTAAATTACTCTTCAAAGGCCCCCTTCGATCAAATACTCCAAGGAACTAAGGAGCCTATCAGGTCCCGTCCCGTTCGTTAGATGTTTTGTGTTGTTTGTACTTCCTGTTTTATTTTGTTAACTGACAGACACTCTTGTGTCTGTTTCTAGTTCCTGTCCCCAGCTGTCTCCACTCTGTTCATTAGTGTCTCAACTCTGTTTGTTAGTGTCTCCACCTGTGTCTTGTTATCCCCTCCCACTTCCTGGTGTATATAGTCTGTGTGTTGTTTGTCCCTTGTTGTCAGTTCGTCTTTGTACATTCATGTCAAGAGTTCCATCGGTTATCCTGTTTCCGTGACCTGACTCCGTCTTTGCCTGATCCCTACCTGTTGTTCTGCTACGCTGAGGACCTACCTGTGCATCGACCTTGTTTCTGTGACCCGACTCTGCCTTTGGATTTCCCCTGCATGTTTGTATGTCCTGTTTGTCTACTTTACCCAGTAAAGTATATTACCATCATCATCGTTCTGTCTCTGAGTCGTGCTATTGAGTCCCTCTCTCCGTGTGTACTGGTCGTACCGTTACAGTACGAACTAGCCATTAACATGGACTCAGCCGACTCGGAGACTGTTTGTTCAGCGATCGACACACAGGGCGCTCGTCTCCACGCTCTGGAGGAGCAGCTGTCAGCTATATGCATAGGAGTTCGATCCCTGACGGATGGTCAGACGATGTTCCAGAATACCACCAGTCGTCAAGTGGAGCAGCTGACTAGACAGCTCCAACAGCTGGGTACACACCTCCAAACAGCACTTCCTTCAATTTCTACACCACGAGAGCCTAGCACTACGGGGCTATTAGCAGCAGCCTCCCCAGTGGTCATCCCGAGTTCTATGATTCACCTCTCCCGTCCTGAACGTTTTTCTGGGGATTTGGAGAATTGCAGAGTGTTCTTAACGCAGTGTGACCTACATTTTGAGCTTCAGGCCGCCTGTTTCCCGACAGAGCGGTCCAAGGTAGCGTACATAATCTCGTACTTCTCCGGACAGGCTGAAGCATGGGCAACGGTGGAATGAGCCAGAGAGGCACCCATTTGCCAGTCTTTAGGAACTTTCACAGAGACTTTAAGGAAAAATTTTGATCAGACAGCTCCAGGTCGTGAGGCGGCCCGCGCTCTCACTAGTCTGCAACAGGGTAACCGCCAGACTTCTGATTACACTGTTGAGTTTCGGACATTGGCAGCCGACAGTGGTTGGAATGAGCGAGCACTATTCGAACGCCTTCAGAGGGGGATCGTCGGACCACATCAAAGATCTGTTAGCGCCTCTGGAGTTACCCACAGACTTAGATTCTCTCATCTCCATGTCCATCCGGATCGACAACAGACTCCATGAGAGAGAACGAGAACAGAGATTGTCAGCAGCCGTAACTTGCAGGGACGACGGACGGTTCGTTTACGGTCAAAGTATCGTCCAAGGTCCGGTAAGACCACAGACACAGAATCCTTCCTATGGGACGCCAGAAACCAACCCAGAAGAGCGGATGCAGATGGGACGCACCAGGCTGTCTCAGGTGGAGAGACAACGTCGGATGAAGGAGGGTTTCTGCATCTATTGTGCTGAGATGGGACATTACATGGCTGGATGTCCGCTAAAAGACATGGCTCACCAGTAAAGAGGGCACTGGTGAGCCGAACTACAAACAAGGGAAGACCCTCTCGCACTTTGACACCTGCCAGACTCATCTCTTCATGCAAATCCATTCTCCATCCTGCACTTATCGACTCTGGGGCGGACGAGAGTTTTATGGATGAGGGCGTGGCGAGGAGAATGGGTTTGAGCTTACACCCACTACCCGAGGTGTTGGAAGCCAGGGCTCTGGATGACCGACTACTGTGTCGGGTCTCCCACACCACTCACCCGGTCCAGTTGGTCATGGCGGATGGACATTCGGAAGAGATGAGTTTTCATGTGTTTAACTCTCCTTCACACTCGCTAATTCTGGGGTTTCCATGGCTTGTCCAGCACCACCCGCATATAGACTGGGCCAGCGGAGAGATACTGGGATGGCACCAGACGTGTCCCACCACATGTTTTCCGACCAGTGTGAAGCGTGATCTGGGGATTACCTCTTTTGATAGGAGGATCAGGGAGAGCCCGGAGAGGGATTTTCCGGCTTTGGCCAAGGTTCCGGCATGTTACTTGGCACTAAAGGAGGTCTTCAATAAGACTCGGGCTACGGCCCTACCCCCTTCATCGTGACTACGATTGCCCGGTCGACCTTCTTCCAGGGACTACACCTCCCCAAGGGTCATTTGTATTCCCTATCCGCTCCTGAAAGGGAGACGATGAAGGCTGGGATAATTTGTCCTTCTTCTTCACCCGCTGGAGCGGGGTTCTTTTTTGTGGAGAAGAAGGATAAGACCCTACGACCTTGCATTGATTATCGCGGCTTAAATAAGATCACGGTGAAGAATCGGTATCCCCTCCCACTCATATCGTCGGCATTTGAACTGTTACGGGGGGCCAAGATATTCACCAAGCTTGACTTGCACAACTCGTATCATTTGGTGAGGATAAGGGAAGGGGACGAATGGAAGACAGCATTCAATACTCCCAGTGGTCACTATGAGTATCTGGTCATGCCGTTTGGGTTGACCAACGCCCCGACTGTTTTCCAGGCACTTGTGAATGACGTCCTTCGAGACATGCTCAACCATTTTGTTTTTGTATACCTGGATGACATTGTCATTTTCTCACCAGATGAGAAGACTCATGTTCGACATGTCAGCCAGGTACTACAGAGTCTACTCGACAATCTGCTGTTCGTGAAGGCTGAGAAGTGTGATTTTCATTTCAAGACTGTCTCTTTCTTGGGCTTCATCATTTCGGAGGACAGTATCCAGATGGATGAGGCGAAGGTCAGTGCGGTCACTCAGTGGCCTGTCCCCACTAGTCGAAAACTGGTCTAAAGGTTTTTGGGGTTCGCTAACTTATCGCAGGTTCATAAGGAACTACAGCACTGTCGCAGCACCCCTACATGCCCTAACGTCCCCCATCGGTCCTTTTCTGTTGGAATGAGGGTGCTGAGAAGAAGAGGAGTTTCTCTTCAGCTCCCATCCTGACCCTCAGCGACAATTCCTGGTGGAGGTTGACGCTTCGGATATAGGACTGGGGGCGGTCCTTTCCCAACGTTCCGGTTTGGACAACAAACTGCACCCTTGTGCATTTTTGTCCAAGAAACTATCACCAGCAGAGAGGAACTACGATGTTGGCAATAGGGAGACACTGGTTGGAGGCAGCCAAGCATCCGTTCCTAGTCCTTACTGACCACAAGAACCTTCAATACATACAGTCAGCCAAAAGACTGAATTCCCGGCAGGCCCGTTGGGGCCTTGTTTTTTTTTTTTTTTTTACCTGGTTCAACTTTACCCTGACCTATCGGCCGGGGTTCGAAGAACATTAAGGCTGACTCATTGTCCCGCCTTTTTGATCCCGACCCCAACCCCAGACCTCCGTCATTCGTACTGCCTCCTTCTCGGGTGATAGGAGCAGTAACCTGGGGAATTGAGGAGGTAAAAAGGGCCTTCAGGGAGAGGATGGTCAGGGATACGTGGCCGCCTGCCCAGTATGTGCACGCAACAAGTCGTCTCGCCAACCGCCGTCGGGCCTACTGCGGCCATTACAAGTGCCACATCGTCCCTGGGCAGAGATTTCTATGGATTTCGTCACCGGACTGCCCATGTCGGTGGGCAAAACTACCATCCTGACGGTGGTGGATAGGTTCAGCAAGATGGCACATTTCATTTCGCTATCTAAACTTCCTTCGGCGAAAGAGACGGCAGAGGTGGTCCCCTCACAGATATTCTGGATTCAGGGGTTTCCAAAGGACATTGTGTCTGATCGAGGTCCCCAATTCATTTCGCGTTTCTGGAAGGAGTTTTGTGAGCTGTTGGGGGGCCAAGGTCAGTCTGACTTCGGGTTATCACCCCCAGTCGAATGGACAGTCGGAGAGGATGAACCAGGAGCTGGAGACGTGCCTACGGTGTCTTATCTCCCAGAACCCAACAACCTGGAATACCCATCTATTATGGGTAGAGTCTGCCCACAACACCCTACCTGTCTCCTCTTTCGGCTTATCTCCCTTCCAGTGTGCATATGGGTACCAATCTCCGCTGTTTCCAGACGAGGAGGTGGAATCCAGTGTGCCCTCAGCCCAAGCCATGGTTCGCCGTTGCCACCGGATGTGGAGTCGGGCCAGGCAGACGCTCCTCCGCAGCGCCACCAACCACAAGAGGACGGCCGATAGGAGAGTCCCCGCACCTACGTATGTTCCGGGACAAAGGGTGTGGTTGTCCACCAAGGACCTTCCTCTGCGGGTGGAGTCGCGGAAATTGGCTCCACGTTTTGTAGACCCAGTCCCGGTCTAGGGTCATCAACCCCATGGCAGTGAGACTGCAGCTGCCACGTTCCATGAAGGTGCATCCCACTTTCCACGTGTCCCGAGTGAAGCCCGTTAGAGAGAACCGGTTGGTTCCCGCAACCAAACCCCCACCTCCCCCCCCCGGTTTTTCGAGGGAGGAGAGATCTACACGGTCAAGCGACTTCTGGCGGTCAGAAAGAGGGGCAGGGGACGTCAGTATCTGGTGGACTGGGAGGGGTATGGTCCAGAAGAGAGACAGTGGGTGGCAACTAAGAACATCGTGGACCATACCCTAATCAGAGATTTTCACCGCCAGCATCCTGAGCTGCCTGGGACGTCAGGTGCCGTCCCTAGAGGGGGGGTACTATCAGGTCCCGTCCCGTTCGTTAGATGTTTTGTGTTTGTACTTTCTGTTTTTATTTTGTTAACTGTATGTTCCCTCTTGTGTCTGTTTCTAGTTCCTGTCCCCAGCT
Source organism: Bovichtus variegatus (assembly GCA_943593645.1). Classification (NCBI taxonomy): domain Eukaryota; kingdom Metazoa; phylum Chordata; class Actinopteri; order Perciformes; family Bovichtidae; genus Bovichtus; species Bovichtus variegatus. The sequence continues at coordinate 1,082,304 of CALSCE010009502.1, read as the reverse complement.
GTCTCCACTCTGTTCGTTAGTGTCTCCACCTGTGTCTCGTTGTCTCCTCCCACTTCCTGGTGTATATAGTCTGTGTATTGTTTGTCCCTTGTTGCCAGTTCATCTTCGTACATTCATGACAAGAGTTCCAGCATTTTTCCCGTGTTCCTGATTCCCCGGCTTCTTCAATCCTGTTTCCGTGACCTGACGCCGTCTTTGCCTGATCCCTACCTGTTCTGCTACGCAGAGGACCTACCTGTGCATCGACCTTGTTTCTGTGACCTGACTCTGCCTTTGGATTTCCCCTGCATGTTTGTCTGTCCTGTTTGTCTACTTTACTCAGTAAAGTATATTACCATAATCATCGTTCTGTCTCTGAGTCGTGCTATTGAGTCCCTCTCTCCGTGTGTACTGGTCGTACCGTTAAAGAGCCTGCAGAAACTAGGAAAAAGTCACCTTTGAGGATTCCTGTTTGCAACCAGTGCATGCTCACTGTGTGGATAAATGAAGCAGTAGACACTTTATTTGTGTATTCTAATCAAACATTCTGCACTGATAACTCTAATGCGCTACATTTAGAAACTTATCTAAATGCAGGTAAAGTTCCTGAGCTAACTAAAATGTTTTTTGGAAAGTTTCCTGTGGTGAAAACAGGCTTCTATATCCTCCCGAGTGGCCCCGAGACAACGTAATGTGCATTACAACCAGGGACACCAAACCAAGCAAATGCCCATGAGTTTGCTCTTTGTAGAGCCTTATCACTAGTGGGGCTAAAATATGTCAATTGCGTACTTGAGTGTGGCATTATGGGTTAGTAGAATAAAAAGAGTTTATCTCTTTGGGAAGATGAATGTGTTCAATTAGTTTCCTGAGATTTTCTGTGCAACGTAGACATTGGTCAAAGTGGTCAAAATTGAAAAGGCTTTATCTATGGGGACCATGCATGTAATGTAATGTAATTAAATTTGCAGTCGGCTGATTAGATGCTAATATTTATTTCTGTATAAGTGGACATTTTTATGATGGTGGTGCAAGACAACGTCAGGGAGTTAGGCTACACAACACACAGACACATAAAATCTCATTAAATTCTGGCCATTACTTATGTATATATTGTCATGGACTGAAGGGTTGGTCAGTTGGAAACTTTGGCCTTATGAAAGCTAGAGAAAAAGGTCATGATGTCATTGAAATCCTTGTTTTCAACACTCATTTATCCAAGTTGGACTGAACTGAGGTTGACTGCTCTTCTACGGAGCCATGTTGCTGTGGTCATTATGGAGTGCAATATTGCTACTGACCCCCCTGGAGGCTGCAGAGGAAGACGATGTCCGAGCAGGTAGGGGGATGACTATGTTGTACTGAACCCAACAAAGTGTTTCTTGTGAAAACAAAAGCAAGCAGCAACACTAACATTCCAGTCTCAGTTGATTTGGGATGATATATTTACATTATTTAAATTATAGCAGCGTTACATACTGAACTCTTGAGTCTGAAATGTAGATTTTCAGTTCATGTGTTTGCATTTTTAAGACGTGTTTTTTATTGATTACTGTGTGTGTATGTATCCGTGTGTGTAGGCTGCAGCACAGCTGTAAATGACCTGGTCTATATTGTTGATGGCTCATGGAGTGTTGGCTTCTCCGACTTTGACACGGCCAAGCAGTGGCTCAATAACATCTCCAGCCAATTTGACATCAGTTCCCACTACACACAGGTAATATAAACCACATTATATTGTTTGTGCTGAGCATAAATTGAATTTCTGAGAGTTTCTGTGTGTTGCGAGCTTTGAGAAAAAAATAAATCATATTATTCCAGCATTTTGGCCCATTCCAAGTGCCACAGAGCTTCAGTAAATCTGCACTACACCTACACTAGTTTTGTTTGTGTTTGCTGTAGGTGGCTGTGATCCAGTACAGTGACACTCCTCGTCTGGAGATTCCTCTGGGGATACACCAGAGTGGAGCAGAGCTTATCGAGGCCATACAGAGCATCACCTACCTGGGGGGAAATACACAGGCAGGACAGCACGTTTTCTCCTTACAACTCTATCAGTCCTAATTTGCACGCAAACTGTGGGGTGCTCCTTGCCCTGGTCATTGTGCCACCACGAAAATAGGTCCCCTGCTCATGTTCAATGGAGAACGACACAAAACTTTGTGTAAGGCAAAAAGACAAACTGTGGCCGCTCTAGCCAATAGAAGCTAGCTAACACTGCTAACACTAACTCTTCTCTTTGATGCTAAGTAGCCGGCCTAGATAGTCAGTCGGCTGGATAGGTAGCATGAGCAGCCTTGTTAAACTTCTGAATGGTTGTGACAACACCACTGTCATGAAAATGTGGCATTGTGAAATCTTGCATTGAGACATAAAATGACTTGACATAACATTTTAGTGTAATTGAGAAAAATGCCAATGTGAAATAACAAGAGCCTTAAAAAGGGGCATTTTGACATTTTTCAGATTTTATTAAAAAAAAATAAATGACTTGAGTAAAATGATTTCTTCAATTACTTATTATTATTATTATTACTTTTTATTAATATTTTAAACAATTCATGTGAGTATTTATATCATAACATATTGGTATTTACCTAGTATTCAACACTTTGGGGTTTCATACAAGACCTAGTTGCTGCACTAATGACTCCTACTGGTTGATTGGTGCACCTGCATGCAGAGGAATGAAACAGACCTAAAATGTGGGCTCCTGTAAAAATCTTCACTACTTCCAGTAATCCATCCAAAAGTAGGAAACTAATAAAATGAAGCAGATTATGTAGAGTAGACTACACTTATGCAGGTCCAAGAGTGCCACCACAGGTGCTTCTGTAGCAACATGACCACACAGCAACCCCACAAGCATAGATTTATAGGATTTAGTTTTCCCATGGAGATTTAAAAAAAGCTTTTATTATGTGTTTATATCATTTAATTTGTAGTCTGGTGTGATGCAGCTGTCAATGGCTGGAAGAATGATCCCTTACAGCGTCATGGCACTTTTTTACTCACTCCACCAGGTCATCACTGTTTTCTGACTGTCTTGCAGACTGGCAGGGCCATCAAGTTCGGCGTGGACCACGTCTTCCCCTCTTCCCAAAGAGCCAGCCAGGTCAAGAACCGCATCGCTGTGGTGGTTACTGATGGCAAATCTCAGGATGACGTGGTAAATATCACTTTGCCGTGTTCAAGTGCATGAGTGAAACCAAGTAAAGTGCATTTGGGTGGCCCTAAATCATAGTGGCAGAGTCAAGGGGCTTCAGATGTGTCACAGTGTGAAAAAAAGAATGACAGCATCTCCCCCATCCATAGAACCTCAACAAGGAAACACTATCTGGCATGGGTTATCCACACTATCGCATTTATGTGAAAACTGTTGGTTGTAATATTTTTTTAATTGTATTTTAGTTTTATTACTGATCTTCCAGCATAAATCTGCCAAGGGTCTAAATGGAAAGCTTCTTTACCATGAGGGGCTCATTTTCACCAGACAGCCTTTGTTTGTTTAGGTGGATGCCAGTATGGAAGCACGAGCACAGGGCATTACAGTATTCGCTGTTGGAGTTGGCAGTGAGATCACCACCTCGGAGCTGGTATCCATCGCCAACAAACCATCATCCGACTACGTCTTGTATGCCGAAGATTACACCACCATCGACCGTATTCGAGACTCCATGGAGCAAAAACTCTGTGAAGGTATATATGTAATCGATCTATCTTCTTGGCATGTTCATCTAGCATTTCCTCAAATCTCCTGGCTGTGGTACAGAGTTGCAAAGTGGGAGGGGCCGCTGGATCCGTAAGTGTTTTTCAATATTATGTATTCCCATTTTCTTTAAACAATCACATCAATGTTACTTCAGAAACACACTCTCACGGATAATGTCACAACTATATAGGTTTATGTTACTACTTTTATTACAAATGAATAGGACTTTTTCTTCTGGAACCAGGGGCACCTGAAATAGTTCCTCCCACTCTCTACTACTCGATTCTACTTTTCCTATGTTGCGACTGGCTGAGCTAATATTGGTGACACTCTTGACAGGTTGCATTTCGTTAGTTACTGGTAGTGGTGGAAGTTTCTTCTCACTTAGCCTATTAGCTTCCTTAAAGTAAAGTTTACTACTGCTGCTACTACTACTACTACTACTACTACTACTACTACTATAGTTGACTACAAAAGGTAATGCTAAGGTGGTCACTGTTATCAATGTGCCAACAGGGGGGTTTGCCTCTTTTAGCCAATTTAAAGCTCCGATAAACTCAACCAGTTCTAATTTCTCATTGAAAATGGCAAGCAGAGATTAACGGCAGACATTTCGACATGTGATAGCAGAAAAAGGAGTTAGTTAGTTAGTTTAGCCTGTTGCAGTACCTGTTCCATTTGTGTGTCGCGGCCAAGCAGCAACATCCAGTTCTGAAAAGTGGAACTAATGCGGAAGTGCCTTAAACTTGCATTCTTTCTAATGGCCAGCAGCGGGAAAATGACCGTACTTTTCACTTGATTTGTCAAGTGTCAAGTTATTAATACAGCATGTCCTCTCCATGTTTTCGTCTTACAACTTTAACCATTTCTCAGTGTGTGTTTGTGTGTGTGTGTTAAGTTCATGAAAGTTATTTGTAACGCTTAATTCACCTGCAAATTACTTGTTCACCCTGCGGTTACACTTAGCTCCACCCTCTCGTGTCACTGCTTTCTGTGTGATTATCACTGTTGAGCTGAGCCTGCACTTGTGTTTTTCCTGGAAACATTGGATTTATCGTATTGTTGTTTTTATTGTCTTTTTAATAATTCAACAACAAAAAATACATTCAATTGTGAACAAATCAATACACTACCAAATAACACAGTTAATGTTGAAAATGAAATAATTTTTTTAAATTTCTATTTGTCTGAATAAACAACCCTTTTATTTCTAGAGTCTGTGTGTCCCACACGAATCCCGGTGGCATCTCGGGATGAGAAAGGCTTTGAGCTGATGCTGGGCATGAATATTCAGAAGAAGGCCAACAAGATCTCTGGCTCTTTGATTTCCAAGGCAGCTTACTCTCTGACTGCTTCCACAGACATTACTGAGAATACTAGGTAGAATGTTGTCTAAAGAGTGTAATGAAGGTCTTGAAATCTATCACTTTTAAATAGTTTTTCATTTAATTGTATCAACTATTGTTTTTCATTTAGTTATTTGTCTTCATCGTTGCACTAGGGATATTTTCCCAGAGGGCCTCCCTCCATCCTATGTGTTCGTAGCCACCCTGCGTCTAAAGGGGTCTTCGAGCAAGCTGACTTTCGACCTTTGGAGGGTGCTGTCTAAGGATAAGGAGATCCAGGCTGCGGTGACACTAAGTGGGAAGGACAAAACTGTTATATTCACCACCACCAGTAGAACAGAAAAGTGGCAGAGAGTCACCTTTAGAGCCGGCTTTCAGGTTGGTATAAGGATTGAGTTTCATGTCCATACCAGATCAATATGGCTTTTGGCTGGTCTTTGATTTCCAAGTACTAATGCTCTTTTCCCAATCAGACTAACTAAAAATCCCTGATATCTCTCTGTCAGCTGGTAAATCCTATTTAGTTCAAGGAAAATATATATATAATATGTTTGCTTCTGGACACAGCTACAAAGGCTTTATCAGTGTGGCTATTGAATCACTTTAGGTTCAGCGCTGTAATAATCTTTTACAATATTTTATAGTATTGTAAAAGACTATGGCCAAATGTAATAATTTTTTTTAAAAACATACCTTTTGATGTTGCTTCTTTACTCCACTTTTCTTCAATTTTCTCATATTCATATGAGGAACACCTAAATGTCCGTTACCGTTATTTTCCTGCCCCTGAAAGAACACACTGTACTCTGTCGCTTCCAATCTCAGGATTCCCTTTATGTTGGTTTCTGTGAATCAACCTGACTGGGATGGCTTGCAGAGAGCCAAACTAGCAATTATTTAAGCATCATCCCCTATTCAGTTCAATACACAGCTGAACCGGTGACAATGTAATGTGATGGAGCAGGAGGCTCAAAGAAAACGTTTCCTACTTTAAACCACAGTCCCTAGTGGAAACCAGTTGGTGGATGTGTAGTTCTTGGAGCAAATGTCCCTGTTTCCATGGCAGTACAAGGTAATAATACGTCCCGGTGGACATGCCAGGTTGTTTTTTCCAAAAGTCACCCACGACCCTCCATCCTAACATACATAAACAGGGTTGTAATTATGTTCAATTTGTGTTTGCACATGTTTCATTTGATGTGGTTTGGTGTGGCACAAGGTAGAACCTGTGATTTCTCACTTGGAAATGGTGGCTGTGGCTCACTCCCAATGAAACAATAGCTGCTCTGTCTCTCTCCCTCCCTTTGGGTGGTTGACGCATTTAAGAAAAAAATTGTGATAGAAAAGGGAAGGAGTTCTTGGTCTTAGTAACTTCCTAGTCATAACTATTTGTGGAGCATGTAGGGAACTGACTAAATTAGATTAGATGAAATACATGCAGACATAACTCTGCCAACAGAAATGAAAAGCTGAGCAAAAGAAGGTTTGACAAGTAATTCTTTGACAAGTAATTGTTTTCAGATCCAACCTTGCTTGAACAAATATGTTTCAGATTCATAAATGAATAAACTTTCAGTAAATGTATCTTTGTATTTGAGAGAATCTTGAAAAACAAAGGTATTTATGTATGAATATTTGTGCCTTCTCTCAGAATCTGTATGATGGAAAGTGGCATCAGCTCAAAGTCCTGGTGAGACCACGCCAGGTCACCAGTTTCCTTGACGATCAGCCGATCCAGGAAATATCGCTGCAACGAGTGGAGCCCATTTACATCAATGGAAATACACAGGTGGCAAAGAGGCAAAGAACAGACATCACTGTGCCTGTGAGTAATATCACAACTGAGAGGAGAAAATAAAATGATATATTTTTTTATATATATTGAAACCAAGTGCAGGTGATCCCTCATCCACTCAGCACTCATTAGTTGAGCTGAGAAAACAGATTTAAATGTAGAGTAAAAGCAGCCGCATATAGTGATTGTTTACTTCCAAAGAGGCTTTTGTTCTGACAATTGAAAACTGTTATACAAAGCTTAAATATGCATACATTCAAGAATATAGCACATTTAGAAAAAGGGAAGAAGTAAAGGAATAAAAAGTTAAAATAAATCATAAGGACATTTTCCGGCATCTCTCCAAAACCTCATAAAGCAGATCCTCATCCTGATATACTTTCATGCAGAACATACAATGATACCCTTTTCTTTCTTTTAGATAGTCTTATATAGTTTTACTTTCTTCTTACTCTCTTTGTTTTTCTTTGTTTTTCAATTTTAACTTAACAAGGATATAAAAGGTTACCAGACTATAACTTTACCACCAGTCAGTTGGTAAAATAAATGAAAATGTATTTTATTTTTTTTTATCTATTATTGATGTTTCTTTAGCTCACCATTTTATCTTTCAAACTTCTTAGTTTTCCTATTTGTTGGGGTCAAGAAAACACATTTAATGATTTAACTTATCTTCTATTACCTTTCCCCAGATTTTCCTCACCACAATTCCATTTAACATTGTCTTTTTATTAAGGTGGAGATTCAGAAGCTGCGTCTGTACTGTGATCCCCATCAGAGTGAGAGAGAAACAGCTTGTGAGATTTACTCAGTGGTAAGATCTCCCCTGTTGCCTGTATCTACTGTAATCTCTTAAGCGAGGTCATATGTTTTATTACATGTATACAGCTGCATCTAAGAGGCCACAATGATGATAACCATTATGTTTCTCTTTTCCTCTCTCTCTTATTCTACATAGGATGATGAAAGGGTATGTACAGTTTCTATCCTGTTTGTTTCCACACTTTAAAAGTACTGCTTAAAATGATGTAGTGCAAAGTTAAGGATATCACACCTAAGTCTTCTATATGGACTGAAGTGTTGACCTTTTAGAATAAAGTCTTTTCATTTAAACAGTATTATAAACCTTAACTTAAAAATGAACCTAACACGGGTAGTGTCACCAATATAAATGTGTTTTATCTACCTACTGAGGAAGCTTTGAATGTGTTTTGTATTGTCCTTAGTGTCCTCTGAATCGAACAGCCACAGATGAGGAAGAAGACTGCAACTGTGTAGTTGGACCACAAGGGCAGCCAGGCCTGCCAGGACACATGGTAACATGAACGAACGCACACACACACGCGCACACACATTGCTTCGTTCCTATGAGACTCAAAGGAAATTCAATATATGACTACTCTTTTGCCCCTCTAGTGGTTTTAACACCAGGGTCTTTAAGTACCAATCTACAATTGGTGTACAGCACCCCATTTCCCCACTATGATGTAACGGACTGTACTGATCAATTATCATTTTATTATTATTTTAGGATTTCAAAAACAAACTTGGATCTACAAATAGAGGAATCTAGAATGTACTGCTTGCTTACAGGCACATTTTTTCATGTGTGCTTTTTTTTTGTTGCAATAATACATCTGGTCCAATTGCAATCAACATTACAGTATATCATTATGTTGTAGGTTATTCCACAACAGGCCAATTGGTAACTAAAAAACTAACGTGTGTGTATTTGATGTGGAATTGGTGCATTATACCAAAAAATATACATTTCCAGACTCAACTGTCCTCTATTAAAATTATCTCTCATGACTTCTAGTTGTAGTGTCTCACTTCTGATGAATCACAATATTATCTGTTTACCCAGGGAGGTTTTTGGAATTTCCAAGTGTTATTTTCGGAGAGCTGCTCAAATATGCAATACTTCTGAAATAAAGGGGGTAGACTTAGTGTACTCAGTGTCATCTTCTACAAATCAGTTTGGTTTTGAATGAATAAGCCAATTTATCGATAGCATTCCTCTCGTCTGTCCCGGGTATATGGTTTGGTCTGGTGCTCATCAACAACATGAGAATAAGTTTCATCTGAACTTTTTAGCATATGCTATATTGAGTGATAGTCCACTGTCAAAACAAGAGTCTAGCCACAGCAGTGCTGTGAGCTAAATGATAACATTAGCGTGGTAACGTGATGATGACTCGATGATAATGCTGATTATTAAGAGATTCACTCCTTTACCATGGTTACTATTTTATTTTGTTATTTATTTGATTCTATTTAACATATTTTAAAGTACAATGCACTACGTCAAAATAATATGTTTCTGTGTGTCATGATGGGGTGTTTTAATGCTACAGGGTTTCCGAGGGGAGAAAGGGAGGGAGGGACCACCAGGACCTGATGGTAAACCTGTAAGTATTAATCGTTTTTTTCATTACTTTCTTTTCACCACTTCATACTGTCGTCGCCAGTATTTAGGATACATGTTGTGTGCACATGATAAAATCTGCTTATGTTGTCTCTGTCCCCAGGGTAAAGATGGGAAACCTGGGGAATCTGGCCCTCTTGGATTACCAGGGATGAAGGTAAAAAATCAATTGCATTACACCTTGAAATCGCCACAATGCAAGTCCACATTTCTATTTGGCTTTTATTGCACTGATGCTACACAAAAGAGGAGAATACATTACAAAATACATTTTATTAAACTCAAGTCAACTCCAGTCTTGACTGATCTGTGTCTTGCTCAATCCCAGAAATACAGGTCCATCTTTAAATTGATTTTAATTTCTAAAGTCTAGAAAAGGTTGTACGCAACAAACAATTTTAATTGTTTGTGGAAAACACATTTGATTAATTCTGCCTTTTTTAGATAGCTCTGCAGAGTGTCACAAATTACACCGTGTTGCAGTCTGACCATGGCAAAATTGCATTCTAGTTGTTCTTGATTTAAACACAGCTTTTAAGACCACAGACCGTAATATATTTATTAGATGATCTGAGGACGTGCATGGCTATTTTTTCAAATCGTAATTCTTTTGTCTCCATTACTGACAAAGTGTCTGATTGTGCTCCACTGATCCATTGGAGTTCCTTGGGCTCGTTGTATTCTCCCTTTTATATGCTTCCTTTTAAGCACATTATTTGTCAATTTGGCTGTGTCTCTTGGTATGCCGATGATATCGAGATTTATGTTTTTGTGGAGGCCGGGGAAATTTCAAATCTGGCCTCTTTTACAAAACTGGAGAGAGGAGATGGATGTCTTGTAGTTTGTTGCAGTCAAAACACCACTTAACTGAAGTTCTTGTCGGTTTTTAAACTTTGATAGCATGCTCTTACTTACTGTATTCCCTTGGCTGGGCAGGGTGAAGTTGGCCTAGCAGGGATAAGAGGGGAGCCTGGTCTAAAAGGTCACAAGGTAAGGTTTTAAAGGAGCAGTTGTATCAGTGTTGTGTTTTTTTAACCCTACTATTGTGTTAGTTTCTCCCCCCTTACTTTGGTGTTCCCGGTCAAATTTGACCGGTCTGTTTTAACAGCTCTTACATTAACACAAAAACCATTAATCATCAACAAATTATATTTAACACCCCTTTAAGTTGTAAACAATGTCTCAGACTACTGGTTTACATGAATAACTGCAGTAAACCGTTTGACCGATAAACTCCTGCTAGAATCAACAGACCTATGTAGGCTTGGAGGTCTACCTGGACCAATGCTCTCCACGTGTCCCCAAACACACGCCTCCCCTCCAGGTTTGTCATCTCCAGTATAATTTCCTCAATGGACTTTGGTAAAAAGAGTTGGAAGCTGGACTTGATGTCATCCACACGAGATGTTGCACCGCGTTGGCCCTGGCATCATCCTACAATGTGTTCCACTCTCGCTCTGCTTCCTCTGACCTGGGAGGATGAATACCAGAGCAAGTTGCCACCCTTGGACTGGAATGTCACCTCAGGTGCCTGTTCTTCAGGTGCCTGTTCTTCAGGTGCCTGTTCTTCAGGTGCCTGTTCTTCAGGTGCCTGTTCTTCAGGTGCCTGTTCTTCAGGTGCCT
>CALSCE010009502.1:1034510-1065419 GCA_943593645.1 Bovichtus variegatus | reverse complement strand
CCGACCCCGGATAAGCGGTTGAAAATGGATGGATGGATGGATGGAAAGTAGTAAATCGGTCAGATTTGACCCGAACACAACAGGAGGGTTAAATCTGCTGTCAATACTGACAGTAGCAAATTCTGTCCAGGGAGACAAAGGGGAACCAGGAGTATCAGGAGAAACAGGACCCCCAGGACTCAAGGTGAGATGTTCTCTTAATACAAACATGGTGAAAACAGAAAATTTGCATATTTTGAAGCCTCTTTTTATTGGAAGTTATTTCATATATACACTGTGCACTTAACAGTGTTACATATATGTTAGCTCCTCCATTACATACCAGGAGTGGGGTTTGCTCCATAAGAACCACAGCTATTTTGAGACTTTTTACTCAGTTTATCGTCAGTTGGTCCTGCTACCAGGCAGAATCATGATGACATGCGTCAACACAATCATAGGTTGTAGACTCTCAATGGCTGTGAGTTGTCTTGTTGAATCTGATGATGATCTTGTCTTACTCATAATTAGGGACAGCATTTTAAGTCTTCCTGGATAAGAAAGCCTGTCCATCGTAATGAATATTTACTGTCTTCATGTATATATTACCATGCTGTAGATCAATGTGTAAAAGTGGAAATGAACCACTCCTGGCTACCACATAGGTGTGGTAGCCCTGAAGACAGGGGAACTACTCATGTATACCTAGGGACCCTACTAGTGTATTCCTGTTGGTAAGAAAGCTGCCTCATCATTGGCATCACACCATATCTATCAAGCCAGCTGGACATTAACATGAGAGTCTGGGTGGTCCTTCAAAAAGCATTTGTGTTACTCCTACAGAATACCATGATGAGGGCTAGACCAATATATAAGGCCAGAATTTCTCTTTTAATAAAAAATCTGGGAATCAGGGATCAATTAGATTTTTATTTAATGTTAAGCCATGCCACAGTGGATTTTCCTGCTCAGACTAATTCTAACGTGACATATTACTCTGTGTTTGTCGTGATGAGTCCTGATAAATTAAAAGGATAAAAAACATAGAAAAACAATAAATAATGATTGGATATATAAAAAACTGAATATATTAAATGGCTAGGGTTGGGCTTGGACTGTTAACGATTCTGGTTCTGATTCCGTCTCCGGTTCTGCTTATCGATTTCGGTTCTTAACGGTTCTTGATTTCAACTCTTTGAGGGGGTCAAAATAGGTCACTTGCTTATTTCACAGAAAATAAATGTATTTATGAAAACCGTAACACAACTTTATATTTATACTCACAATTCACTTGATAAGGTTTGTGGTAACTTAAATGCTAATGATACCATTTTCATTTGGTTGCTGTAATATGAATTAATATTAAATATGATTCAATAATAATTAGTTTATTCTTTTTTCATTCACGATGTTGTCATCCAGTCCAGAGAGAGTGCCAATGTGAATGTTTAGGAACCGATAAACAGAACCAAAATTATCTTTCTTTCTTGGGTACCCTGTACCTGACATTTTGGATTTGGTTCTTACTTGGAACCGAGTTTCGGATCCCAACCGTATAAATGGTCCGACAATGTATTAGCAGACTTCTTTGTATACAGGGTCTTACTGGTGAGGGAGGTGAGCTGGGACCTCCAGGAGAAGCCGGTCCAATGGTAAGATCCTATTTTATTTAACTGTAGGCCTATCTACAATATGCATTTATCCAGCGTAAATGACAGTTACAGGATGTGAAAGCATGAAATATGAGGTGCCAGTTCATGAAATTGAATTATTATGCCAGATGTAACAACATCAAGCCAGATGCACATTAAATAACCCTACTATAAGCATGTATATTTGTGTATAGGATTTCCTCCTGTCACAGCAGTCTCTGCAGTCTTACCAGTGCAGTGTTTGAAGTAAATAAGATAATTACTGTAATAATGTTAAAATTGGGTGCGACTTATTGTCCAACCAGGGGGAGCCAGGACTACCAGGCACCGGCGGACTGGTTGGGCCACCAGGACCAAAGGTCAGTGCAGACTGTAGCTTTGGGAGACCAGGTGGGAGACACATACACTACATGGCCCAACATGTGTGGACATCCAGATATTACACTCCTTCATTGTTGAACATTTCTTTCCAAAACTGTAGAGATTTATACTGTATGCTGCTATAACGGCCTCCATTCCTCTGGGAAAACCTTCCACTATATGGTTGCAGGGATTCGTTCCCATTCAGCAACACGATCATTAGTGAGGTCCCACAATGGTGTTGGGTGATAAGGCCTGGATGGAACCACACTACTGTCTCAAGATTTCCTCAGACAGAAACTTAAGTTAATTTTTACCGCACACAAATTTGACTGCTGGATTGTTTATGAAGTTTGGGTTTATTCGCCCCAAACAACTACAGTAGTGAAACGACTGCACAGATGTTAGATGTAGTTAGTTAGCAGATAAGACTGCACTGACGATCGGCTGTGTGTAGGTTATATACGACAGCTCAGACACTCACTGATCTCAGAGATGATCAGTAACTCTTTTCCTTTTCCCTCTTGCCTCTGTACATTTGGAGTAGATTTATAAAGACCCGGCGATAAGTGTGCATTTTTCACTCAAGTTGAAATACTGTGTGTGGACAAAGGCTCTCAGTGTAGGCTGCCTTCAGCACATTTGCTGAATCTAATCTTATTGTGCCACTTAAAACTTTCTATTGACTCTATATGCAATCCCGCCACACAAAGAATTTGCTTCATGTTCTGTCAAAGTACACCTTTAAACATCATTGTATGCTGTTAAGATTTCTCTTAATTCGAACCACAGCCAAGCACTTTACATGTCCACATACTTTTGCCCATATAATGTACTTGTTGTCTTCCATCCTCCTAGGCAACCATGGATTTTTATGAATTCTAGTATTGAACACCCACTTTTCAAAGACGTGAAACTCCTGAGATGAATAACAACATTTAGATCAATTTAAAATAAAAAATTAAGTTCAGAGCAGACATGATCCTTACTTGCTACACATGACAGCAGTATACCGGAACCATGGAACTGTCTCACCAAATGGGATGCAGTCATTTTAGATGTTATACATTATACCTGTGCCTTTCCTGCTATAACAAGCCATCATGTGTGCTGTGAAAAAGATCTAGCCTCTTGGTCTTTATAACTTTAGCTTTTTGTCATGTGACATTTGTGCGCTCAAGACAATGAAACAATGAAACCCCTTGATGCAGTAACTTCATTGCCTCATTGCCTAGATCTTAAAGCCATGATGGTCCCAAGTAAAAACTGAGTCATCAAGATATGCTTTCATCAAAAAGTTAATTTAAATGTTATGCGTTGTTATGCATGTGAGTCTATTGACGGGACTTGTTTTATTTGAAATTTAATTTATAAGCAAAAGTTGCCTACTCTTTAATGAAGAAAACATTATAATTCTACATGTCTTGATTGTCACTCTTTATATAGCTTACCTATCCAGTTTTTACAGCCCAATAAACACATAACATTTGATGGGAATTTCTCCCATTTGTCCGGAACACTGAAATCTTCCTGGACATGCGGGCCAGGCACCAATTTCTTTTTATAACAAAAAGCCTGGCTTGCGGTCTACTTTCCACTTCTGCCAGTTAATTAAATTAACACCGCTGCAGGAGCTCAGGCCACATTCTTATTGTATATGGGATGTTCCCTTGTGGTAACTTGAAAAGAACAAGTGGCTAAATGAAAGGGCACATGCACACATCTGCATCTTGGGAGCACGCCCACCAGCTACAAGTGTGCTATGCTATTTTGAGTCTTCTCTGAACTCCTTCGAGTGTTCTACAGTTTGACTCGCAGCCACCCTGCTCAGTAATTTGGGACTCTTCTTGTTATCATAATAAACTACTTTTCCCCGAGAATCTGGAAGTGCTCTGCACCAACTGGAGGGTGGTGGTACACAGGGAGCTTGAACAGCACACAGTTGCTGCCCATGTGTGGATGTCTAAAGGGGTTGGGGCGTGTGGTAAATGTGTTTAGGAAAAACAGTAAGCAGTTAAACTGTAGTGTTACTTTTGAAGAACTCAAACTCCATTCTACTGCTTACCAAATGCTAACAAATGTGTTCTCTTTCTTTACCCATCCAACCAATTCTCCTCAGAATCACTCTGCATTTGCTACATACATTTTAAGAAAAACATAATGGCGCCCATATTATTTTCTACGAAACGCTCCTTTGTTCACTCTGTGTGTTTGACATTTTGTGGCCTTATATTAATAAAACTACACCTAAAACTACTTGACTTATAAGTAATATATGTTTGCAGTACTCTCCTTCCCTCCATATATATATATTTATGCTGTTTGCATTGCTGTAGGTGTATGTACGTATGGTGGGACACGGAAGGTCAGGGAAAAGGAGGAGGCCGACTGACGGCATGAACAGTGAGGTAGAACTGGTAATCAAAGCTTATCAGCAGTGAGCAGCTACTGTCAGACTCTGTGTCTCTGTTGGAAGAACAGCAAGTCTGGTGGAGCTTTGAATGCCAATAGAAACACATTTATGTCCCTTTGCGAGAGTCACCATGTGGGTTCCTGTGTTGTAACTCAGCTAGCGGCTCTTCTGCGAAAATCTCTCAGGTGTGTGTGTCTGTTGGGGAGTATCAATACATAGCCGTAGCCCTGTCTAACCTGGTTAACGTTGTTCTTCTCCTGACAAAAATATGTGGCTCTTTAGCTGCTAAATGCTCCACTATGTTCACCAGCAAGTCTCTAACTATATCTGTTTTGCTGCTGGCTAGGTAGTGTAAAGTGGGTGTATCATCAGCTTTATCAGAGTTTATACTGTATATCAGTGAAAACAGCTGCCTGCTGCTGCTGGGAACTGTACTGATGAGAGCGATAAAGAGTGAATCAAAACAATAATGTTGTGGTCTGTAAAAAAAAAAAAAACAATGATCTGAAAGATGCTAAAACAATCTGTAGTGCTGAAAGTTTATCTCTATGATAATATAAAATGTTGATTAGTGAAGCGTTAAATATTTTCATCGTTCGTTTGTCCTTTTTTGTTCCTATTTACACCATACAATATAGTATCTACTCAGACTGAAAAAAAGTGTGCACAACTGTGTGCTAAACAGTTTTCCACTAAAGATTTGGTTCAGTGTTAATATCTTGCTCAGGATCTCGGCTGTTTATAGATCATTGCTGCTATTACATCTTCTTTTATAACTTATTTCTGTTAGATTCAATACACAAGACTTACATTAGACTACATAAGACCTGCCAGATGGTTAACTTATCACATATTTCAGGAACAATCTAGTGTTGACCTGATCTGAGTTGCATCACAGATGCCAACAAACAGACATCATTTCTTCCTGCATCGTCAGGGAACATTGAACGTCCTAATGATTAACAGGAAACAGCCTGCTTTCAACAGAACACAGCAATGTGTGCTGTAAGGAGGACTAATTGCTTGTGAAGTGTAATGTTGCAGTTAAAAGGTCACAGTTTGAATACAGTCGTTTGCCTGCATCGCCTTCAGATTGAAGGCTTTAATCTGTGAGACGAAATGACTCTAACTGCCAGAGTTAATAGAGATTGCTGGATGTATGTGTCCAGGTGTGGTGTTACTGACATACATTTAGAATTAGATTCACAGCAGACACTTCATACCATGTTGGATGAGACATTTTAATCACTGTGAGGTTTATGCTCTCTGTCATGCTTTTCCTGTTATGGCTCGATGCAAATCATATTGCTTGAGATGTTTGTCACACATTAACTTTCCCCTTCCTTGACCAAACTGGCTAGTTTTGAATCACTGAAGAAAACATATGGAGTATTTTGGGTGCACATGTTAGCTTTTCTCTAATATTTCTTGAAGATTGACAAGGACATTTATTTTGGAGCAGTCTGAATATAAATATACCACAGGTGAGCCGAGAGTGTCACAGGTCCAACAAGGCTTCAATTCAGGTCTGGCAGAAGAAATCAGTTGAGCTGAGTAGTTGCGAGTTTCTGACGTCACAGTGGAGTAAATTTGTAGTATTTTAGGCTCGATCAATAAGCAACATAATGAACAATCAGCTGCGGTAAAAGACTTCCACAGCTGTGTTAGTAAATGTGAGTAATTGTCAGGTTGTTGTGTTATCTGGTGGTGATCTGGCTCTGGGCTATACATGGATTTCTTTGACTGATCTCAGTATTGACTGTCCTAGCTCTTTTTAAAATACAGCAGGGTCCAACAGAAATTAAGTCAGATATGTTTTTGTTTTTTTGTTAATTGCCCAGTAGAATGATTTCAGATAATAACGGTCCGATATGAAATTAATTATTTGATGAATGTTAGGTCGTTCTTCGTTGCAACTATTAATTTCTAGATTTGTTTCCATTTTTTTGTTCGTTTTCTAGGCACTCAAAGAAGCTTTTTACAATGAATATAAATCCAAAACCACTAGATACTATCAGGGCCATAACCATCATTTCATTCAAATCCTTCAAAAAGCAAGACTGTAAACACTATTTCCTAATCCACAACTTGCCATTTTGTTCCAAAATATTGGGAGCATGACCTCAGAATCCTCAATTGCTTATATTTTTAATAAGTATGTAACCTGTGAGTCAGGGCCACAGTTACAACACCATTGAGGAAACTGAGGTCATGGCCTTAGGATTGTTTCTGGGAATTTGGGGATTTTAATGAACTGAGGAGAAGTTTCAATTGTGCAGCTGCCGCATGCTAGATTTTCTTTAAGGCTGATTCTTTGACACAGCATTTTGATGGAACTTATATGGAGAATATACTGTAACTGGAAAATTATATGAATGAATTACTCTGAGAAAACATTTTTTTGTCCTGGCTACAGCCTTGCTATTATTGTGTTGTTTTTATTATCACAGATGTCTTGTGGCGGTGTTGTGAAAATTGTCTCATCAGAATTTGGCATGTAATATTGCTGTGTAAGCCCAGCATTATGCCAGTTCCCATACAACTGCCAGGCAGAGAACACCCAATCATGGTAAAGTAATAAAAATTAAAAAAAAAAAATCCAGATGTTATCCGAGAACCAAATAAGCTTGTAGTGTGGTAACCGCCTGAGGAAACATCTTCCATTGACTGTAAATCATTTGTGTCCACCCATCCATGACAGCTCCATTGAATGTTAATGAGGCCTAAACTTAGATGTACTGTATAAGGCTTTAGGCTGTCAGCATGGTCTTTAATCACACACTCCCACACACAAAAACATAAAACTGTCCTCTTTCAGCAACGTACTATACACCAACTTTCAATTTCAATTTAGGATTTGATGTTTCATACTCAAATGAAACAAGTTAAAAATTATCAAATGTGTGGTAGGTGTAGGTCTCTTATTATCAGACACTGAGATTCCGACACCCAACATTATGGATTACCAGATGCAGCTGTAGGAGGTTTCCATGTCACAGAGATATGCAGATACAATATATCACACATTCCTTCCCTATAATTACAAGTAGTATAACTGTTACCTGTTAGAAGACAAGAGGTCGTACTGTTCAAAATGGGAATTTTACACAAATCAGAGGGAAGCCACTGGGTTTATTTTCAACCCCTGTGCTTGTAATTTAGTAGTAAGTTCAGAGACCTCCTAACTACATATGTAAGCTACAGCTTCTCCCGCCTTCAGGCTGTTAGACTTTCAAATGATCAGTTGTTCACCACAAGTACAGATCTACCCCATGACCCCCCGGGGATCATGGGGTTGAAGAAAAAATACTGATGTAGTAAACAGATTAATAAACTGGACTCTCACTTTGGCAACAGATACAACATTGTGAGGAAAACATGCATTGGAAGTATGTAGCACTAAGTCAGCATGTGTTTTTTTAATTTTTTTATAAGACTTAAAATGTCTGTTTGACCATCAGAATAAAAGCAGGACATTTTATTTGAAACATAGTTTAAAAATGTATTGTAATGTAATTTGTCATTGTGTGGCATGGCAGACAGACATAAACATGAAATGTGCAAAGCTTTTTATAAGAAGCTTTTTTTCAGCAGTGTATGGGTACTTTTTCCAAACTGTCAAAATGGGCATATGCCAGGTTTGCTTTACATGTCATCATTAATGTGATTATTATTGCAAAAAAGCAAGCCTGGAAATAGTACTTTAAATTTAAAACCATTCTTTGTGGAACACCGAACAAGTTCACTTTTCTACAAACATAGACTGTTGCCATCATAAACATTTGAAAGGTGCTATAATCTCATACACATTTTACACTGTGTAAAAAATTAGGTTGGGAGTTTGTTGCATACATTACAACGTTACATTGGAGCTTGGATGTTGTTGTATTTTTTATTTTTTACATTTGTATTTGTAAAAAATATTCTCATACACCATAGATGCAAATTAGGAGGTGAAGGTTCAGGTCGAGTTTAGTTATTTTAGGTGAGTTTATAAACACGTGTTGATTTCCAAAGAAAACTTCCAAAAACTATAATAGTAGAGCTCATTGAATAAGCAAAAAGCATCAATTTAAAAAAAAAATTAGGGGGGTTGCGGTTTCATGATGGCACCCCCTAGTTTTGCATTAATTTAATGGAATATCATCAGTTATCGGTATACATAGAAGGAAACTTTAATTCGATACAGCCAATCAAATCTTGCATAAAGCAGTAGCGTCAGTGTTCTATCATAGGCAGAAGAAATGATCACTCTGAGACAGGCAGGCTACACAAGAGCCACAGACTTTGAAAAACAACCCACATTAACTTTCCTGCTTTTTTCTCCTTCTTATCTAACTTGCAAACATGAACACACGTCTTGTCCTTGTCATTCACCAAGGAAATATGCACTGCTGTCATCAGTTTTCAGGCTAGGTAGCTAATTAGCTGCTCTGCTGCAGCACTTTAAACAGCATGTAAACGTACCTGCACATGTCACTTGTGTCTGGTTCGATTCTGGTGTGGTCCTTACTCTACAATACCACAAATAGCACACTGTCTGTCCATGACATGTTGGCCAAAGCACACGTTTGTTTACTTTGTCTCTCATTCCCCTCCTGGGGCTCAGCCTGCAAGTTGCTGCCAATGAAACGTAGACAGGGACATGCCCCTCTAGGTGGTTAAGACAAAAAAAACATTTCAAATATTTCCCTATTTAACCTTCCATTTTTCTTTCTTTTGATAATAAAAAGCAAATACTAATACATTTAAACAACACATTGACATTATTTTTGACTATTAAAAGGATGACTAAATGTGTTTTCAGTTGGACTTTAAGGTGCTCCAACTGTCAGTTACCTTACATTGTCTACGCAGAAAATGAACAGGCCTTTTACTTTAAGAACCCTGGATGCCTAAAATAAAATGTTTTCCAGAACAATATACATTTAACTGAAGATATTTAAAAGCTGTACCATCACTCATTAAGCTATTTAATGAGCTGATTAATCATGGTGATTATGGATGTGCTGTAAATGCACGTAAATGCTCAGAGTGAGGCAAATGAGGCACATCCCTTGACACATACTGACCTCCCAACCCTAAACACAGAGACAGGATACACTATTTATAATGGTAGAGTGCACAGACATGCTTTCTGGGGTAGGGACATAATTTGAGTTTAGAATGAATCAACCTTGCTGCCAGTCTGCTTTTTGTCATGAAGGGTGGACAGCCGGTCCTGTAGCAGTTGGCAGGTTTTCTAAAGGTTCTACAGGCAGGAAAAAAGCATGGTATAACAATTATGAGAGTGGAAAACATATTATCTATATAGTCTGTTGATATATGCTTTCAATTTCAGTGCAGCAACAGAGACATTTGCAATTGACTATTTATTGAAAAAGGCGCCAACAAAAGGTTTGAGAACAATATTTTAGCTACTTCACACATTTTCTCAGTGCAGTAACATCTTGTAATGTAATGGGTTTAATCCCCTGTATACGAACTCAAGACATGTACAATAAATATCCCTGTGTATGAAGAGGGACTCATTTCTCAGAAAGCCACATCATCCAGCTCCTCCAGTGCTTAAGTGTTCCGAGTTCAGATGGGATACGTAATCCCGACTAAGCGATATTATCTTAAATGGCTCATAGTACCCTGTAGAGTGGTGCAGGAATGAGTCCTAAAACCCGGAAAATTTGTCAGGATTTTACCACTTCCGGTTCCCTCGTCTCAAAGTCAATTGTTTTTTTGAATAGGTCTGCCCTGGGGTCTCTTCCCCAGTTAGACGTGCCTGGAAACTGTAAAGGGAGGTGTCCAGGAGGAATTCTTGTCAGATGCCTGAACTACCTCAACTGGATCTCTCTCTCGCTCTCTTCACCCCATGTTTACTTTCTGTCTCTGCTCTCTGTATTCCTGCTTACGCTGCACCACTTGGCCTATCGATCTTGTGTTCCATCGTACTGTCAAGCGCCTGACATACTTGAACTCCTTCACTTGGGGGAAGTAACTGAGCAATAAACATTGTTTAGTTTGATCCTCTGATATAAAAGGATCTGGTCAGAGACTCTAGTTTGTGATTGAATTGGTCTGCTAGCTGTTCTTATCTTTAATTGACTTTCTTTTTACATCCCCTATCAGAATTGATTGAAGTGTAGTTAGGCTCAAAGACGCCAAGCAGTTGTAGTCTTTAACAATTATTTTAACAATATGTGGCAGGGTGAAGTAGCAGGTTCTTCTGCTCACGGATTGGACCGGTCACTGTGCACTTGTCTATTTTCTCTTCTACACATGTCATCTTGTCATTTATTGGGCCGTGGTGGGCGTCTTGGCTGTGTAATTATGAGGTCTGCTGCTCTTATGGGTTTATGTGCGTAGTGCGGCAAGACACTTCAAAAGAAAACAGACGCAGTGGAGAGCTAATTCAGTTGTTTCCTCAATGCCAACATGAAGAGCGCTGCACTTAAATATATGTTGGTGGGACCTGGTAATCTCTGTGTCTGCAGAGACCTCGAACAGAAAGAAAGCGTTTTAATCCTTTTGGTGTCATTCTTGAAGCCCTGCAGAGCACTGAACCAGAATTATAGTTAGACCATAGATGAATCCAGCTTAAGAGAAAGAGAAGGTCCAAATTGGTGACCGTCAAGTCAAGAGCTATTCAACTTCAATTACCTCAAAGGATTTTGTTTTAGATTGACCAAATAAAATAGTTTTTAGGACCACCCATGCACGTACACACAGACACAGACAGGCCTTTATATTACACACTTGTCTAAAAATGTTGTGACATGATCGTGTTTTGTCCATATTGGGAATTCACAGAATTGCTTTTATTTGATCAAGTAAAGTTATTTGAAGTTGCCTATGTGGAGAAAGCCTGTCTGTCATAATGTTTAAGCAAATTACATCTGGGGCTCTATTTTCTGAACGCAGGATAAATCACAGTCAAGTGCACTCTGCCCAGTGTGACGGGGGCCAAATCTCCTTTTGGTAATTTCGTGGCCAGGCACCTGTGGCGCACATGGATATATATATACACATATATATATATAATCATATATTGTTTGTGGCCATGTTGGACGACAGATATAATCAACAAGTGGGTATCCAAAGTCTATTATATCTTATTCCTCTGTGCCATAGAGCTACATTGTTATCCAAAAACTAACAATTAAAACACATCAATGAGCCACACTGATGTGAGAGACATGTTCCTTCATTATCATGAACAGTAGTTTATTTTAAATCTTAAAAACACTTACTAGAGCACCAAATGTGTATTAATGCACAGCTGAAAATACTACCTAACAAATGCACTATTTCCTCCTGTTTGAGTAATGTTTGCTAAAAGCTACAGTGTCCAGTTGTATTTTTTAAAAAGTGAAAACATACATTTATGACTTATTTATAAAATATTTATGCTTCAGTAGGAACCAGTGGGCTTGGGGGTTAAGAGCCACAGAAAGTGTAGGGTAGTCGAAAAGTATTGAGAGATGGTTAAGGCATTGTGAGTTTTGTTTTTCTCATGGGATTCACTGAGAAAAGAAACAAATAATGGTCTTTAAAAACTAGGCCACTGGACACCCTCAGATGTATGAATTATTTATGGGTCTACAAAACACATTGAATCCAAGAGATAACATGTTGCAGTGAGAACACCTTTCTCTAACATGATCCCAAGATGTTAAAAAGACAAACACAAGCCATGTGACATGATTAACGCAGTACAAAGATGAATATGTTCAACATAAGACAAAACTGCAACAACATTTAATCAACGGCTCAAATACAACGTGACGTAAAGACGATGTTTATGACTTTTGATGCCACAAAAGCCATGTAAAGAGATGTGTGTGTTGGGACACAAGAACATTAGGTTTGATATATGCAGAGAATATCATGTAATTTAAGAAATGAATGGCTTGCAGTACCAGAATACATTTTACAGCTTGTTTTACATGTTCAATTTCAGTGGCAGTGTATTACCGCAGTTCACACTGGAACATGCTCACATACCACTTGCGTCGTAATACAATCAACAAATATATTTAAACAGTATAGAGAGGTCTGAGAGGAAAACCAAGAAGTGGATTTTGGTGAAAACTGGTAAAAACTCGTGTTGTGGCTTAAAATGTGTTTGTTTGCTGTTGTTCATTGTTGTTTTAACAACCTCCCACCTCACTGCAAGATGTCTGACCACAGGACTCGCCTGCTGTTCATACGTCAGTATCACTGCCACAGATAAACTCATGACACCACATACCCAAACAATTGCCTTAGATGCAAGTAGCACAGATAGATGACCTTTTCCTGTGTGTGACTTACATATGATACAAGAAGAAAGTTTTACAGGAAAACGAGCAAAATTAGCAAACTAACTTTGTAAACCACTGCAATCCACTGCACATGCATGTTTTTGCAAAGTGTACATCTTGTTAAAACCAATGCCTTTAACAATAGTAAGGACAAATATTGCATTATGTTTTCAATTTTAAATCAGTCTAAAATTGTTGCACATATTTCAAATTTGCAATACAAAATGAGTACAAGTACTGAGACAACGAAATGCTGTTAAGCAGCTAACCAGAAATGCAAAAAGCAGTAACGTGCGGAGTAACGGACATATGTATAGTGGTATAGTAGATATGAATATGGTAAAATATATACAGTATGAACAGTGTGCAAAGAATGCGATAAAATATATACAGTAGCAGTATGAACAGTGTTTAATAAATACGTTAATATAAATACCAGCCTCGACTCTTTACCAGGTAGTTAAATTCGACACATACATATTATTTTTTACGCACGTAAGTTGCCTTACGTCATCTACTTAACATACTTAACTTACATACGTAACTTAAATTACATAACAAACATACTTATTTTAACCCAAACCATGATCTTTCCCTAAACCTAACCAAGTACTTCAGTTGCCTGAAGCTAAGTGGTCCCTGACTAAATCATTCCCGAGTTGGGAATGAGCACGGGTTGACAATACAGTAAACAGTATGAGCTGTATGTAATAATAACGCTAAAATATATACAGTAATAACGGTATGAACAGTGTGTAATGAATACTCTAAGATAGATACAGTATGAACATGTCCAGCAGTTACAGTGCAGGTAAACGTATAAAGCAGGGGTCACCAACCTTTTTGAAACTGAGAGCTACTTCATGGGTACTGAGTCATACGAAGGGCTACCAGTTTGATACGCTCTTCTGAAATAACAAATTTGCTCAGTTTGCCTTTAGTTATACATTATTAATAATGATTAATGATACTCATCTATGTGAAGACACTGATCACGTTAATGATTTCTCACAATAATTATCAACAATGACAACAAGGTGGGAAACAGATATCAATATTCAGCACTTTATCTCTATTAATCTCAGTAATTGTTACATTTTCAGATGATCACTTACATCACTACATTTCATAGGAAAAATGTCCCATTTTCACTAGCCACTGACAAACCCTTTTAACAAATCATGAACTATGTTGCACCATGTTTCAAAAAGTTATCAATTATGTAATGTTAAAGAAAAATCAACTTACATATTTTTAAATAAATCTTGTCACATTTTGAACTAATGACCAAATCTGCGGCATTTTTAACAAAATTATAACTGTTACATGTCATGAACACACTTTTAAATTCAACACAATTCTTCAATATTTTAATTCAACTTTGCCATGGCACTGCCATGTTAACACTGACAACATCTGGTATCTGTTTCTTTGTTAGTGGGAAGACTGGCATTGCATGCTGTTCACCAGTGTATTGTAATCTGGTGTGTAACTTGACACTGCAACTGTGAGTGAGTCTTTCAGATGTGCATCAGTGAGGCGTGTTCTGTGTTTGTTCTTGATGAAGTTCATGTCAGAAAACGCTGATTCACAGAGATAGGTTGAACCAAACAGGCTGGCAACCTTCATAGCTGCTGTGCATACACCACTGTACTTCTCTGTATCAACAAGGCACCAACATTTTGGTGCAGCCTGGTAGGCTTTGAGGTGGAGGTCATTTTGCAATGTTATGATTTCAATCTCCACCTGTCCAGCATCCAAGTTGAACATTGCACTTAGTTGCTCAGCAAAGCATGTTGTGTCCACATTCATGAAAGGATTGGAAATGAATGACACACATGGCTCAAGCTGATCAAGGTCACAAAACCTATTCTCAAACTCCTGCCCAAGTCTGTTTATGACTTCACAGTACTTTTCTGCAACTTTGTCAAATGTCTCAGATGCAGAAGCATTGTCTTTCAGCACCGACTGCACAGAGGGAAAGTGCAGCACCTTTTTTCTCTGTAAATCCACAGAAAAAATGTTCATCTTGGCTTTAAATGCATTTAAAGCACTTATCATATCAACAACAGTCTTACCTTTGCCTTGCAGCTCGCAGTTCAAGTGGTTTAGTTTCCCAGTAATGTCCGTCAAAAATGCAAGGTCAAGTGTCCACTCTGTGTCCTCTAGCAGTGAGACGTCTTCGCCTTTGGACTGCATGAACTCTTTGATTTCACCCAAAAGTGACAAAAAACGAAGTAAAACTCGTCCTCTGCTGAGCCATCGGATTTCTGTGTGTAGCAGCAGGTCACCATATTCAGCTGACATCTCCTCCAATAGCACCTTGAAAATCCTGTGCTGTTTTGCTTTGGAGCGGATGTTGTTTATGATTTTCACAACGGGAGTCATCACGTGCCCAAAGCCGATCACTTTTGCACATAACACCTGCTGGTGAATGATGCAGTGGTAATGCAGAAATTTTGGGAAGTCTGGGTCACCTTTACAGTGAGCAATGAAACCTGTATGTCGGCCGATCATAGCAGGAGCCCCGTCTGTAGTCCCCGCTACCAGCTTTTTCAATGGTACCTTTTTCTGCACGAAAAACTCCTTCACGTGTTATAAATGTCAACTCCCCTCGTAGTTGTCTTTAAGGGCAGTAGTGTCAGGAGTTCTTCTCTTGTGGAGAAATCTTCAAACACCATCCGGATAAAAACCAACAGCTGCGCTGTACTGCTGCTGTCCACGGACTCGTCGCACTGGATGCTAAACCAGCTGCACTTCGCCAGATCCCGGTCCAGCTGATCGGCCAAGTTACCAGACATAGCTGACACTCGTCTAGCCATCGTAGATGCCCCCAGTTGGGCGTCGGAGAGAGTGGAGATTAGATCGGTTCCATTTTTCTTGTCTTTAAGTACAGTGTTAGCAATTATAATCATTGCTTCTTTGACAACTTCTCCATCTGAAAATGCCTTCTTCTTCTTGATCAGAAAATGTGTAGCTCTAAACGAGGCTTCGGTTGCTTTTTGTGACTTTTTCGCCGGCCTCACGAAAAAAGACTGTTGCTTACCCAAAGCTGCCTTTAGCTCGCGGGCTTTTTCTGCCCGTAGTGCGCTTCCCGGTGGGTAGTTAGCATGGTAGCTTTTGAGACACGTAGTGAAGTGTCTCTCCACATTGTGCCGCTTTGCCGTCGCCACAGTCGCCCCGCAAATGAGACACACACAGGTTTCTTTCACAGTCGTAAAGAAGAACTCCTCCTCCCATTCGTTGTGAAAGTGATAAGTTTTCTTTCTTTTTTCTGCCATGTTTTTGGGGTAAGAAACTGCATTCAGCGCCCATCTTCGCTGCGCCTGCTAGCTTACTCTCCACTTGTCACGCGCACAATACTGACCTTAGAACTAGAGTAGGTCAGAGTTCACCTAAACTTATCTAATATCTTTTTAAGATATTGTCATTTTTAAATCTATATGAATGCAAGTGTGATTAAAAAAGAATAGCAACAGAATAAAATTAAATTTTAGACGCAGCTCACTAGTGAGTTGTGCTATTTTTAGAACAGGCCTGTGGGCGACTCATGTGGTCCTTGGGGGCGACCTGGTGCCCGCGGGCACCGTTTTGGTGACCCCTGGTATAAAGTATATAGTACAGATGTAAGCCCAAGTAATGACAATAGGAAGACATTATATACAGAGTACAGCAGGAGGTGAGATATAAACACACTATAGATCCAATAAAGACATGACACGGGGTGGTATAAATATGAACAGTGAATACACATGATAGTGTACATAGTACAAGTATACACAATAACACACTATACTGCATGTAAGAGTATATATGCGCAGTAAACGATTTAACTAACTGTGCAGTGCAGTGCATCCTATTTCACACGTGCAATCTTTTAATCTTATCCTCTATTCAGTTGTGCAGTCTTTCACAGGAATATGTATTTGAGCGATAATGCTCCGATACTGTCTGGCCAACTTGATCCTGTGGAACTCATCACAGCACTAGCTGTAAGGTGAAAGGTACTAACATGTCTGTTGTGTCCTCAGGGGGAGAATGGAGTCAGTGGTGCTGCTGGACCTCCAGGCGCCTTGGTGAGTTGATACTGATTATATGTATTACAGAATGCTGCAGGAAGTGATATACCAATGTAAACGTGTGATATCTGTCGATTGTTGAAGAGTGCAGTTATTTGATATTGAAGTTACAACACTACTCTGTCACGAATAATCAGCAATTACAATTGCAAATGACAAAATACAAAGATCAATGTATTATTACAGGTTTTAGAGCAAGATTGTGACAAAGTGCTCAGTGTAGTAGCTGCTGGTGAATGCAGACTGCTTGCAAAACGTAATTCATTTTAACTCAGCATTCTGTAGATATAACAAGCAGCTCGTTTTTTAAATGCTCCCATAAAGAGTTGAAGGAAAGAGTAATCAGGATATAAACATGGAACTTGGATTCATTGCAGCTTTTACACACTGTTCTGTGCTTGTAAACTCACTGCCCACACACATACACACACATACACACACTCACACGAATGGGCAAAGCTGTCCTAACCTTTTGTGTCTGTCAGGCTCGATTAACTGCTAAAGGAAATTAATTAATCTGGCAAAATGTTCTATCTACCAAACAAAGTAGCAGTCCATAGTTTCTTATTACGTGTTATTGACTATATTTCTGTTGGAACCATCCATACCAGAAGCAGCATGTTTTGCAAAAACATTCAATTAAACCTAAATAGATAAAAAATCTTTGACCTTATTTTCCATAGAACAAAGACCTATCTGAATATTCTGTGACAAAAAACACATTTTGTCATAACTGTTGAAGGCCATTACAGGCCATTGGAAACAGCATCATATTAAAGGGGCTGTGGAACCGTTTTCTTATTTCAAGGTCAATTTAATGTTATGCCATGTTTATGCACTAAATGTTAACACTTTCACGTCTTGTATCAGACTGGTTAACTCCTCACTGTCGCACCCTCCAACCACACACTCCTAAAGGAGGCAGTGTGTGAAGCAAAGCACATATGCAGATATATGCACACACACAACAAAAACACACAAACTGTGGGATTTCTTTCTTTCTGTCATTGCTAACTACCCAGCCTTCAGTACTGATATCCAGACACCGAGCATGTCTGGATGTAGGTTGCACACACTGTACAAAATACAGTGGGCACCCATCCAGCAGCTCAGCACTGCATCTAGAAACCAAACCCTCCCTTCCTAATCAAGTTGATGTTTACATGGAATGCTAGGAAACAAAAACTGTGTCTGCAGGAAGGAGGATTGTAAATATGTTTACTATACTACATTGTCCCACTTCTTATTGCCTTTCAACAGATTAAACTGTCTCCATGTTCATTTCAGGGGATTTGATTATCACACAAACAGGCAAACAATACTTACATGTATTTGGTCAGAAAATGCATCCCCGAATGAGGGAAAGCTGAAAATATATGAGCAAACATTATAATATAATAATATGGATTTGTGGCCTCTCTACATGCCGGGTTAGCGCTGATGTACTTAAGTGTCAGAGGGAGATCCGACACATGTAATGAAACAAACGATACCAATCATAAACTTTCTAAACTAAGCTAGGAACATCCATTCTACTCTTTGTGCTAAGCTAGGCTAAACATGTTCTGGCCCTATCTTCATCCTAAATGCACAGAGATGACGCTGTATATCAATGGATGTCGGCTATAAGCCCAGTCATCCTTCAGGGTGCCAAGCTGAGGGATGAACAATGCAACAATTTAGGCACAAGAGCTTCAGTGCACACCTGTCATTCCAGATCGACACAATAATTTTTGTTCTATCATACAAAATCTCTGTGAGCAAACAAGATATTTGTTTTTTTTTTTATTGAAATGTCAGACTAAAGCAGGGGTGGGCAAACTTTTTGGCTCAGCGGCCACAATAAGTTTTAAAATAGACAGACGGGCCGAGCCAGTAGCAGATGGATGGAGAGTGTTTGTCTGAACTAATATAAATTACAAGTAAAAGCCATTAACTAAAAAGTAAAGAAAACTTACATTCAATTTCAGTGGCAACATTGTTGTTAGTCACCCTTTTTTTGCCAGTGCATCAAAGTTTTGTGTCAGTTTGGTTGTGCCAATTGTTAGGACAGATCTGAGGTGTTCATCAGTTAACTGGAATCTGTGGTGTGATTTGTTGATGTTCATCACACTGAACGTCTACTCACACACGTAGGTAGAGCCAAACAACACCAGCATCCTCTGTGCCATCTTCCTAAAGTTTGGAAACTTGGCTTCGCTTAGTGAAGCATAAAACTCATCCAGTTTAAGGGACTTGAACTTCTCCTTTAAGACGGAGTCACATTGAAGATCAATCAGTTCCAATTGCAACTCCAACTCCCCAAAAAACTTGCCTTGATGCTTGACTCTTGACTAGCAGTTTGCCGGAGAGAAATATTTTTCTGAGTCTGTAAATTGGCTGCCAACCTCTGAGCAGTAGCCGCTCGTTCTTGCATTGACTGTTTGCTAGCGTAGTGAGCATGCTTGGTGGAAAAGTGGCGGCTGATATTGTATTCTTTGAAAACCGCAATGGTTTCTTGACAAATAAGACATAGAGCCTTTGATCGGGCTTCGGTGAAAAGATATTTAGCTGTCCACTCCTCTTTAAACACTCGGCACTCACTGTCAACTTTTCTTTTCTTTGGTCCACTCATTGTTACAGAAGGGCTCAATGCAGTTAAACTTGGACAGCAGCTGAATTACTGCAATGTCATGAGATCACACGATAATTAAATTAGAGAGACTCCATCAAAGGTCAATTGTGTCTGAAGTGTGTCATCTAGTGGGACAAACTGAAACGCCGGGTATTGCAGGAAAATGGCTAAATGAATGCGATCTTTGCTATCATTTGGAGAATTTTGTACCAGTATTCGACGGGCCGGATTAAAAAGCCCAACGGTCCGTATGTGGCCCACGGGCCGTAGTTTGCCCATGCATGGACTAAAGGCGAGGCCACATCAGCATTTAAAACAGTCGCTGTGTTCAAAATCACTCCTTATTCACTCATTTATTACCTATAAATTAGACAATCAGACATACACTCTAAAGGGAGCAGTGCATTGAGGACACTACTTTTTTCATTCCATTTGGGTGTTTTTAGGGGCACTATGCAGCTTTCAAAAATTCACACTCAAAATATTCTGAACAGTAAAAACAGTGCACTGTATAATAAATAAAGAGTGCTGTCAAGTCAGATTGAAATTGGTCAATGGTACAAATTCAGGTCAGAGTTCTGTAAATTTGTCGAAATAACAACGTGTTTACTTCACTTCTATGAGCAGAGTCGCAGATTTTGATGATGCCTTCAAAATTAAGGGATTTTGTCTGAAAATTCACGAACAGTGTTGTGGCTATCTAGCTGGGTCGCTAACCAGATAGTAAGTTAACACAGTTAATTTAGTATTTGTATCAACTGCTGGGTTATATAAAACCAATATGATAGCTAACTTCCATACAACACATTTTACTACTTTGGTTCTGTTTTGTGAATTGTTTTCGACTTCATGACATTTGGTATTACTGTTAATACGGTATTTTCTCAAGACCATAGTCCAGAAGTGATTCACAGCTGTTGTTCAGTCCAACATTCTTAGTTCTTAGTCTTAGTTTTTTTTCTCCTATGCCTGCCTCATCTGGCCTCCCAGTTCGTCTGTCTTCCTACCCTTTCCTTTTCCCTTTACGAGTCATATAACCTCATTCATCCACAGACTAGCGGGTATTCTGATGAAAGATGGATGAGTAAGACAAATGTTACCATGCAGGGCCCGCTTCACTCTAATGTGTTTGTGAATTATTTGTTATCATCAGGATCGGTGCTCATGTTATCACGATGGATCCATTTCATATTTCAAGTATCACCAGGAGACTTTCTCCTTGGTTCCTAAAAAGCCACATAGCTTGAATCAGTGTTAATAGTTTAGTTTTAATCCCAGTGAATCCACACTGAAATCTGATAATGATTCCAAATCACCTTCCTCCACAATCTTCAGAACCATTTGGATTAAACTAAAATAGTCTATTTTGCTGTTCTGACATTAAAATGTGACATAGACTGACATATTTAGTGTACAGACAGGTAGACTCGGAGAGGAAGACAGAGAGTCTTCTTGGCGTTAGAGAAAAAGCCCCGATGTTGTCACTGAAGTCAAGCCACCATGTCAGACACCCACTGATATCCGGATCTCTCAGACTTATTTAAACCCAGAGGATTACATTTAATGTATTTTATCACATATACACACACAGCAAGCTTATCTGTAGTGGAATCATCAGTGCAGGTTCACATAGTCTGAATCCAAAGCACTTTGATCCTCCAGCATGATCCCTTTGTATTATCATGACAGGTAGGGAGTCAGAGCCACTTTTCCAAAGCTTTGAACTATTCCTAGATCATAGTCTAACATCTGTTAGATAATGCATTAAATGACAGGACTTAGCTTAATGTAACCCCTATTCATATTTACTTATATCAGTACCATCACCTGTGTTTGCAAGACAGTTTCCAAACTGTGGGGATCTAATTGCCAAGACACAAAAATAGTAACAGACACTTAAAAGGAACACTGGAAATTTGAAAAAACACTAGGAAAGGAATTTCATCAATAAAAAGCACATGCAAGAGTGACAAACTTTAAATTTTATTTTTTATTTTCATAGTGGAACCTGCTTTGCATCCATTATATCATGCCACAGAAAACCACACTGTATGGTTCCATGCAAATATTGTTGTATTTGTCGACTTCGTTGTATTTACATCCCACAGTTACCTTTAGTTTTCAGAAGTGTGTGACCTCTTAAAGCACGTCTTGAAATGGATCATGTGCATATCAATTGTCCATTGGTTAGACAATGGTAACTGTTTGGTTGATGGACCTTAAACTGAAATAAATTGATTCTTTGGCCACTTGGAGGCAGTGCAACAAGTTCCAAACACAACATTAATATATTGAGAGAATGACAGCTTACTCTTTACTTCGGAAAGTGCGGTTTACAAAGCAATTTCTGTTCAAGGTCCACTTATGCTCATGCTCTGGGGATTTTAACCACATCACACAGTCTTCATTAACTAAATTAAGCATACAAGTGGACCTTGAGGTGAGATTGTTTTGTCAACTGCTGTTCAGGGCTAAAGCATAGGCTGTCAAGCTTTTTAAGGCCAACATGAAAGAGAATACCAAAAAGAGCTCAGATTAATGGAAAGTTTGAACATCTACAGTCCAGTTCGATGGCAACTGAGCAAGCATGATTGTGAAGACTGTGTAATGTGACAGCTCCAGAACAAGGTAGGTGGACCTTGTGCAATCATAGCTATATTCTTTTAGTGTAGGCAGCGTGTGCATCCAGCAGAGTATCAGTGAAAGCTTGATGTGACATCACGTAATCTTGCCCAACCATCACTTTTCTTGTCCACAGGGCGCCCAGGGACCTCCTGGCGAAATTGGCCCAAAGGGACCTCAGGTAAAATGTGACCTGAAAGTAACTTGTCAGAATCATTGGTGAATTAAAATCAATCCGATCAGTTGCTCATTTTCTGTTTTCTTGAATGTCTTTTTAGGGAGAGGGAGGCTTGCCTGGGCCACAAGGACCACCTGGAATAAACGGAATACTGGTTGGTTCAACATCATCCCTCTTTCAGTTTTCTTTAACACGCTGAAATGCTTCAGTGATGATTCTCAGTATTGGTACCTCATTTGTTTCAGCAAACACAATTGCTTCAGGGGTTTACGTCCCTTGTTGCTGCGTATGTACAGCATGTACCTCCCATGCATTATGGTCTCAGTATGCTTCAAACAAAGTGCTTTTCAGATCTTCTAACAGCATCTGAAATCCCCTTTCTGAATGAGGAAAGTAACTTTCCTAAACAGACAATCATGCCCACTTAACGCAGTAATTGGCCAAGTGTAAAAATCAGGCACGGGTTCAACTTTCTTTCTCTTTAAATGTTTTGCTACTTCCTTCCCTTTTTTGTGTTTACAACCAAATGAACACCATGAATTCCTTCCAGCAAGAAAGTGTTTGCCATTACCTGCATTTGCCCAATTCTTTGTTTAAGACTAAAAAGATGCGCACAAGACACAGAATGCTTGGATAGAGATTGGGAAGACAGTTAGATGCAGTCAGAAGAAGGCCTTGTGCTTCACCTTCACTTGTGAACGTTCATATATAGCTACAAACACTTTTGCCCTACGACGTGATTGGACATCCTACAAACTAGTTGGTTGGAATCCTATTGAGGCCTTTACTCTTTACGCACATGTCTCTGAGTATCCTCCCCACCAACAATAGAGTTAGCAATGACAATGACTGCAGTACATAGGGAATGTGGCATTCCAAATTGAAAGTAAACAAGAAGAAAATCCCCTCCCCAAAAACATCTTGAATAATTAAAGGCTATTGACTATTGTCCCAATTGGAAGGTGAAGGAAGGACATTTGGTCAAATTTGACCATGTCCAAGAAACCTAGAAGGGGCCCATATAGTCAGCTTACATGGGCTTGCCACAAGGGATCATGATACTGATTTTACTTCCAGTCCATGTCTATTTGGCACACATTTAATCCCTAGGGGATCCACACATTGAAAGCACATTACCAATTGTTAACTACAAGTGAGTAACAGGGTCCTTTGTTTTCACATTTGTCTTTGAGCAATGCAGTCTTATCTAACGGACTACAATTCACATTACTGTCTCTGCAGTGGGCTCATAATGAGATCATTAATTTATCCCGGGCACAATATGAGTCCATTTGATTTACTTAGCGATGCCATTAAGGCGGTGATTGGCTGTTAATTTAGAACCACAGTATGATGAGTGTGTGTGGGTTTACGGCTGTACACACAGCCAGGGCACCCACTTCTGGTAAACAAGATTACACATGGCCAGATGCAATTAAAGCAGAGCATGGTGAATACTCAGACCTCCGTGGTGATCATTGGACATTATGTTTTTTGCTCTGCTGCACTCTTGTGGTCAAAGTGAGACAGTACAGATAGACGGAGTGAAGAGCAAACAGAGTGACCACTGAATGTAAAAGGCATTTAACACGCAATAATGGACACATATGCATTGTGAAAACCTCTTTAGAGGACTTTGTGGACGATCATGTCAACATAGAATTAATAAAAATAATTCAGTATATTTTCTGTATCCATGAAACTTAAATAGATATAATACAGATTCCATCAATTCAAATGTTCTTTTAGACTGCTAAAAAGAAACAGCGAAAAGCTGGTGTAGCCTGCTGCACCTTTCCACAACCACAAGCTTCATCCTTTAGTCTTCACCCCCCTCTTTCTATTCCTGTCAGTAGAAGAGAACACTACTATGACGTTATGCCTGCAGTGGGTCTCCGACTTATCTGACACACACACACACACGCACACACACACGCACACACACACGCACACACACGCACATGCACACACACACACATACGGGAAGAGGAAGTAGGGCGAGCCTCCCTTTGTATCACACAATATAATAATAATAACACATAAACGGCAAACTAATTGTCAGTTGACCTAGCCAACACCAATCAAATTTGGCATTTTGAATGTGCATACTCCTTGTTTGGCTCCTTATCAATCAATAGACATTAAATGGTGTGTTTCTTATTGTTTAAAATTATGTATTTAATTTTCCTATATTGTCACAATCTCTGTGTTTCAGCAGCAAACTATCAAATGTAGTATTTGATTGTGTTATCCTCTGGTACTTTCATAAACTGAAAGGGCTTAAAATGTTGAGATGCAAATGTCAACATGAATCATTCAAACCCTGAATCTTTGAAATCTCTAATTTCTAAATTCTGAAACTGTGTCATAAATGATCATAGTAATATGAAGAAAAATAGACACACTGAATGAATGCTCCCAAAATTCATGTGACTGCATATACCTGATTCGACCCAGGTGTGAATCCCAGATCGAGCCCTACCGTCAATCATGTTAACATGTGCTCATCAAATTATCTCCAATATATACAACATCAATCTGATTTTTGTTTAATATCAATCAATAGGGTGCAATGTCATATCTCAAAGAAACAAGATCCTTTTAATAAAGTGATTGCTATAAATATAATGAATATCATAAATCCATCTTACTTAAGACAATGTGGAAAAAGACATTATACAAACGTAATCGACCCGTTCACTAAACTCCTCCCCCAAGCAGTGAGTGTCCAATCATAGATTAGCAACCGTAACTTGGCACGGTAAGTCAATTGCTTTATCTTGAATTCACATCTGGTTTGAACCGGGTAACGTCTTTATAAGGAAGACATCTATTCAGTGTGTGGGTGCCTTTTTGCCGACACAACTGGTATAATATTGGTTTGTGCATATACTACTCCATGACATTATAGTAATGTTACATTTAGAATTGGGATCATCATCTTATTACGATCATCCTAGGACTTGAATCAACAAATATACCTATTTGTGCAATAATATTACATTTATGATGAGTGGCCATGTTTTTTTAATTTTGGTCTGGCTTTGTATTGACGCAATGTTCCCTCACAGTCAATCAGATTACTGGACAGTAGATTTATCTGTTTGTCTGTGTTCCTGGTGAAGGCATGTGGGAAAATAGAGCTGGGCTCTTGGTACAGCACAATGCTTTGATGAAAATGCAAACTGGTGTGCGTTTGTGTGGACTTGCATACGTTTGTATGTGTGTGTTTGTGCGGGTGTGTGTGAATGTGTGTGTGTGTGTGTGTGTGTGTGTGTGTGTGTGCGCGTGTGTGTCTGTCTGTGTGTGTGTGTCTGCGTGAGTGGACCTGAGCCATCTCATTTCTTCCTCAGTGCCTCCTGACTAAGCCGTCACGCACTCTGTCACATTCAGCCCAAAGCACCGTGCCTGTCTCTTTCATCTCATTCTCTCTCTCCCTCTCATTCCCTTCCTCTCTTGTCCTTTCCCTCCCCTCCCTCCCCCCTTTCCTTCTCTCCTCCAATATTTCTCTCCATCCAGGGAATCCAGGGACCCCGGGGGCCGCCCGGAGAGATCGGCCGAGATGGTCCCAAGGTCTGTGTGTTGAACGTTATAATTAGTTATTATGCTAATAGCCTGCTGCTCCCCAGCCGCTTGGCTATTCTCAGCTTGTACTAATGCTGTACCCTCCCTCACTGTTCTCTTGATGTTCCCGTAGAGAAAACTGCATTTTGCTGAGAGGGAGGCAACTTGTATGGAATCAAACTGTAGGTGTTTCTGAATATGTGATAAATGCTATTCTGTCAAGGACAGTTCATATTTGGACTGTCGGTGCGTATTGTATTTATCCCCTTCAAAGAGCAAGTCCCTTTGGACTTTGTATTCTCAGTGCAGCATGCACGACACAAAGATGGAAGGAGAATGAGTGAACGATGGGAGTTTCATGGACATGAGGGTGAACATGTGCTCTTTGACAGTGTGCTGAGAACGAGGACCAGCAGAATGGCAGCTGATAATTAATCAGTCAGTAAGCACACAGAAATAGATAAACACACAGCATACATAAACACTCCTAATTATACACACCCTAACACCCTAACACCTAGAACTTCCCTATCAGATGATTAAATCCCCACAGAATTCTGAAATTATAATTCTAATAGTTGGGATAGTTATTTAAACATGATCATTATGAAGAACTGTTGATATATTCAGTTAAAGAGACATTTGCTGAACAATGGCCATTGTGGCCACATGTGGCAATTACATTACATAAAATGGCCCAGTGTGTTTCACTCTTTACATCTGTGATAAAACTGTGGAAATGTTTATCTGTGACATGAGATAACATAGTGTAACAAAAGCACAAATAGAGTCGCAACATAGAGTCTGTAACATTTTTATGACATATAACTTCAGTGCATTTATCTCCCAGCTACCGGAAACTATGCAGTTTACTTAGAAAATACAAACAGTATAAGGAGCTTATACAATTATTATAACATTTTCTAGGTACATCTACCCAAGAGTATATAAGTAGCCTATGTATAATCAGCTCCTTTTTTAAAAAAATGCTAAAAAGTTAATGTTTCAGTATTAATATCCAACGATACAAGTGTAATTACATATTGCTCGACTTTTATTGCTTAACTCGTACTTTTAAGTTTGATACCTCACTATATATATATACTATATATTTTGCTGATATTGCTTCTGTACTTTTACCTACATAAAAAAGGAAGGACTTTTACTTTCAACACAGTGTTATTACATTATGCAATTGCTACTTTAACTTAAGTTTACCTTAAATTTTTCTTCCACCACTATCAAAACCATTTTCGGTCATATTGTACTGATTCCATTGTAGCCTACTACACACTCACTTAGTCGGCACCACAGCTTTTGTGTTGCATTGCACTTTTTTGGGTTTGCATAATTTTGTTGCAAAATAAAAATGTGTATCGTGCTCAGAAAACATGAAACACCCAGACTCCACCAACGTTAATTCTGCTTTTGGCAGCAGAGTATTTGTCTGAATCGACACAGCAGTGTAATTTTCGTACTTACAAAAGCTGTTCCTCTTCTAAATGCGTTGAGTCGTTTGCTCGTGATGCACCACTGTCACATTTCGTGTGATTGGCACAGCTGTTCAACAGGGATGAGACCAGTCATGTGACTCGCTGAGAGGATAATGATTAATCACCACATACTGTGATTTATATTCCACTTCAGGCAACCTTTTGTGCATGCTGTGCTGCAGCCATCCTCTGATATGCTCTCACTGAACTGTGTGCGGGTCTTTGTGCTCGTTAAAATAAAGTCCTACGATTTGTGTTGAGGATTAGATTTAGGATTGATTGTAGGCGACATAAGGCCCTCAGAAGTATTGTCAGACTAATGTGGTGTGTGTGTGTGTGTGTGTGTGTGTGTGTGTGTGTGTGTGTGTGTGTGTGTGTGTGTGTGTGTGTGTGTGTGTGTGTGTGTTTTATTTAGGGGAAGTGTGGAGATCCAGGGGTCATTGGTCCTGTTGGTCCGCCAGGCCAGAAGGTGAGTGGAGCGGCAGGATTGTCGGCCAGATTACTTTGTTTCCTTTAACCTCTGTCTTCACTGCTTACCAACACTGCATCCTCTTTCTGTTTTTTTTTTGTCTGTGTCTGCCTCTTTGTATTTTTTTTCTGTAATAAAACAGGCATTTTATTTATTCTCAAATTAGATAATTACAGGCATTACAGGGGGCAAGCTTGGCTCTGTCCAAAGTGAAACAAATCCCTCTACACCCACTATTTCACATTTGAAAAACACATTTCACATTTGTTTAATCTGTACAAAAACTAAACTTTGTGGTTTACGGAGTTGAGTTATGTGCTGTAACTATTTCTTGTGCATCCTTCCACCCAGCACTTCTTGGCAGCCTCTGCTGGCTGCCAGATACAGTTGGTGAGCACAGGCTTAGGTATTTGTACAGGGATGTTGGTTCCAAACCTGGCAATCTCAACAACTAGAGACAACAATAAGACTTTAGAAATAGTTTCAGCATGTAACTTTGTACAGAGCCAGGCTAACTGTGCCCCCTGTTTCTGGTCTTTTTGCTAAACTCATTGCCTCCGGATTAAAAAGCTAATATGCAGACAAATGGTATAAATCTTCTCATCTATCTCTCAGGATGAAATCAAGTTTAGAGTGTAAACAGACAATTGTCATGCCCCCCCCCCCCACCGTATCCAAGTGGCTGTTATTGTGAAATGTAAGAACGGAAGCAGTGTAGCTGTAATGTGCTGCCGTTGACAAAGTGGGAGACACTAAAAGTTTGCCATCTCGGTTCAGATTACGGAGACTCCCTGTTATTATTTTATTATCTTTATAAGTAGAGTCGCAACTCAAGCGCTGTCCCCTTCTTTTGTGCGCTCTAAATCGACCCTCCATTTCTTCCCGGAGATCGTACCTGGTGGCAGACATTGCATGGTGAAAGCGAGGCTTAAAGGGAACCAATCTAAACGCTGATGGTGTCATTATTCTATAGACATTAGAATGTTCCGTTAAAACATTTACTTCATCATGATAAGTTTCAGAAAAAACCTTGTCTATTGCCACTTTAAGTCCTAAAATGCTGAAATATTCAGAACCTAAGGTGTGGCCTTGAGTTTATATCCTCTTCTGCACTGGACCGTATTCTTATAGCATCAGTTTTTCACTCCAGACACTCCTGAGTCACTCCAAAGCAATGGTTAAGGTGTAGGAATCAGTTCACGTTCTCTTTTTCCTCTCTCGCTTTGTCCCTT
This sequence comes from Bovichtus variegatus, assembly GCA_943593645.1. Classification (NCBI taxonomy): domain Eukaryota; kingdom Metazoa; phylum Chordata; class Actinopteri; order Perciformes; family Bovichtidae; genus Bovichtus; species Bovichtus variegatus. Next base: position 1,036,467 of record CALSCE010009502.1, on the reverse strand, counting down.
GTTGTTGTCTCCCCATACCAGCCTTCCATTGCCAAAGTCATGCCTACACTATTTGTACCTTTATGCCCCAGTCCCAGTTAGTCTCTACTGACAGCTGCATAGAAGTGAGCGTTTGAAAATTCAACATGGCGGACGGATTAGTGAGGGCACTACTAATTCGCCCCCGAGGGATCAGGGTGACAGCTTTTGCCTTTTCTCTTAAACCAACCTCATTCTCCGTCTGTTTCCTCTCAACCTGCCAGCCAGTTCTTATTTCACCAGCCTGCACTTTGGATCCTGCTGATGAGTAACAGCTACTCTTTTATGTTTGTTAAGCGACATGTTTTTGAGCAATTATGTCCATAAATGTCAGTCATTGTGGTTTAAAAAAAAGAATCCGAGTTGTCTCTATTGTGCTACTTAATTACAGGTAAACAGGTTGTTTTGAAAGTGCATCCTCAGGCATATATTACTTCAGCTTTTTGGAGATGGGTAATTAGTAATGAGTCATGGGTAAAAAAGAGCTTGAAAATGTTTCACTCAAACATCTTTATAACACATATTTAACCAGATTTGATTTTCTTTCACTGCAGCAGCCTCTGAAGTTGTCACAGGGGATACAATAGACAGTCACACGTACACAAACACAAACGGCTCAGGTTTTATATTTCCTTTTATCTGCTCCCTTGGTGGATTTCAAACAAGGACATGGGTAAATGGCCAGTTTGAAGAGTACCACCACATATGAACCTCATGAATGCCAGCCATTGATTTCCAAACATCAATAATCTTTCACCTTTCCAGGGCTTAACAGGGGAATCAGGTTTTCCAGGGCCGCAGGGTGCCTTGGGGCTGCCGGGGTTCAAAGGTCACAAGGTGAGTGTCAATTTGTATAATAACATTCACACAGTGGCCACTTCATAAGGTACACTCGTACAATATTATGCAATTCAATGCAACATCTCTGCCATGACTTGTGTAAGTATTATTATATATTAATTTTTTAAGTTGTAGTATGCATTGGTGTTGTACTGGACTACATTTTGAGAGGTGTTTCAATTTTTTTGTGGTCTCAATTTATATACATGAGGGGGGCAGAATATTAGAAACACCTCTCAATTCTGAACATACAGTATAATTGAAGTAACACCTCTATGACCTTAAAAAAAACCTTGAACATTATAAAGCTTTATAAAAGAAAACTTTATGGCAGAACCGTCGTACTGGATTGTACTAGATTGTACTAGATTGTACAGGTTTACCTAATAAAGTAGCCACTGAGAGTACATGAACCAATTAAAATAAATTACCTGGATGGTTTTGTTTAATGACTTAATGAAGTCTACAATTGGCAACAGAGGTGGCACTTTATGAATGATTTATAGCTTTAGCTGTCAGGAGTAAATTAACATGTTGTACTGTAGAAATGTTGACAGCTTAACATAATACTCGTTAATGTATTATTCATTTTTTGCTTAGATGACATGATTAATTTTAATGGTGCTAAAGGTTGTCCTTCACACTTCAAAAGCAGTACGCCCAGGCTCATAAATACAAGCAATCCTAATCCGGATCAGTCTGTTTTACATGCTGCGTTTTGTTTTCTGTATGTTGTCAACAGGCCGCTATGTTTCTCTTATAATTCCTTAAACAGCATAAGGTTATTTGGATGTCAGTGTCAAAACAAGGACCTCAAATGTTCTACTGTTTACTGTATTTTTAGGGGGAGAGAGGAGAGACAGCCACTAAAGGATGCCAGGTATTGTAGTTTTTCTTTACGCTAGACATTGAGAACGTCTAAGTCCTAGTCCACACGTAGACAGGATTTTTCCTTCTTTCGTTTGAAAAAAAAAAAAAAATCCTGTCTACTCAAGCACGTTTTAAAAAAAAAATCCATCCAGATAAAAAAAGCATTTGAAGCGCTGTCAAGGACACACACACACACACACACACACACACACACACACACACACACACA
>CALSCE010009502.1:1017595-1034500 GCA_943593645.1 Bovichtus variegatus | reverse complement strand
CACACACACACACACACACACACACACACACACACACACACACACACTGCCGACGTTGGCAGCGGGTCTGTGTCGTGACAGTGTGGGATAATGTAGCAGTAAGTGACCTCCGTAGTGCATTCTAACCCCTCTGTTCCTCTATATAGTGGAAGAGTAGCTGTACATTTATGTGTAAACATGTAAAAATTCCTGTTAGAAAGGTTATTTGGCCATGTCTGCCTTTCATGAATGTATTTATGCCCGCTGTTGCATGACATGTCGCCTCATTAGTGAGGGAAGAGGGAGATAACAGCCCACACTCGCGTTACAAGCCAAAACTTGAAGATCTTTACCCTGGCCTGAATTTTACAAAAGCTGCAATTTATATACATTTCTTTGTTTTAATGAAATATCTATTTGTTACCTATACTTGTTTTTTCACTGTCACCAAGGGGCTTAGGGCCTATTCCAGCATGAACACCTCAACATTGTACCATGCCCTCCTGTTGTACTTCTACCATTGTGACTAGAACATCAGTCACAAATTGAACAATCAAAGAATGTGTTGCATGCTCTGATTCAGTTGCTTCCCTTACGTACGCTAATGGAAAACAGTGTGATAGCCAAGACGAGCAGAGGAAGGAGAGTAGTGTGTTACAGTGCTGCAGGACACAATTGGAAAGCCACACATTAAATAAAAAGTGTGGTTTGTTAAAGGTCACTACTAGCCAATTCCTATCCCCTCTCTCCCTGGGGTTTCTCTTATTGGCTACTAGTGGTAATCATGACCTTTTCTCAACACACACACACACACACACACACACACACACACACAGAATGAAGACATGAACCATCCACACAGTAATACACACACGTAAATCAACTCACCCTTTTTTGCAAACAATCAATCTCACACACACACACACACACACACACACACACACACACACACCATGAAGCCATACCAGCACATATGTAAACTAACTCACACAAACATTCAGTTAATTGTGATGTATCTCTTTGCAGGGGGAGCCAGGCAGAGATGGAGAACTAGGGACTCCTGGTGTATCTGTGAGTGTAGAGTCATACCGCTTCCACTGGGTGGCAGCAAGGCTTATGTTTCTAGGGGTTTAGCAGGGATTCTGGGTTTTAAATGTGTGTGTTGTGTGTATGTGTGCAGTTACGAGAACCAAATGTACCCACAAGGGCACGAGGATAATGAGGAATATCTTGGCTAGTCCTCACTTACAAGGAGCTAATTTGTGGTTAAAACTTGAGTTTTGTTTTTTTTAAAGTCTGTCTGTAGTTAATAACATAGGTACCCTGATACGTGTCACAGTAAAGACTTTATCACAAAGTAAATATGATAATAATAAACTCTACTGATATAACACCTCTCTGAAAGTGACTTTACAAGATTAAAATCAGACAGCATATAAAAACACAAAAATGCAATAAAATACTAAACAGAAAACAGTGCAAGCAAACAGCAGGGTAGAGCAGAATACAATACAAGACTAAAACTGACTAAATGAAAAGAGACAAAATAAAAAATAGAGAGTAAAATAGCACGGAAGCTCCAGACAGTAATATATAATATAAAATAAAATAAAATGTATTCTGAAAAAGTAAACTTTCAGCAGGCAAACAGAATGAGGTAACTGACTAAGCCGACTAATCTATTTAGGAGAGTTGTTCCAGAGTCTCAGGGCCCTCATGGCAAAGCCACGGCCCACTTTGGTGTTTAGATTCAACCTCAGAACAACCATGAGGATCATCGTGTCATGGTTTAGATTCTTGGCAACAGTGAAAAGGACCAAATGCAGAACTGAATTACAGGTGTTTAACTTAAAATCAATAGTTAGTTTACAGACTTACAGTTTGCAATTTCAAGGCATTCTGAAAAAGCAAACAAATTTGACAAGGTGAAGGCAGAAGGGCAGGTCAGAGACAGGCAGCAGGTCGAAGAGTTGTGAAGAGTGAAAGACTATTTATTTCAAATGAAACGCCAATACTTTGACGAAGTAGGCTACTGCGCCACAAAAGAAGCACAGTTTTGGACACACAGGTACAGATACAGTAGCCTACATCTCTTTGATTAACTGTGGGAACCTACTGTCCAGTTAGTGATGGAGCTAACGCACTTGGTAACTGATTAACTGATTAATGGCTGCTGATAGTTAGCCAGCTAGCAAGCTCAGAGAGCTATTGCTACCATTTTTTTTCACAGCAGACATTTTGACTTTTCACAATATAAAGCACAGGTGTTACCAATAACATTATTATGACTCCGTTCTATTCAAGTGTCCCAGTAAGACATGACAGTGTGACAGTGAGCCACCATGAACAATAGCAAGACCCTGAAAAGGAAGCAGCTAAATGAAATTCATCATTGACTTTAGCGTATTTGCTGTAATTGTCATTAGACGCTGGTAATTTATTAACTTTGGACAGAGTAAGGCTAGCTGTCTCCCCCCGTTTGTGCGAAGCTAAGCTAATGGGCTGTAGCTTCATATTTAGAAGAGAGTGGTATCAATCTTCTCATGAGGGAACAAATGGCAGGAGTGACTTTTTTTGACTGAATTAGAGACAGGGGTACAGGAGCTGGATCAGGTGAGTTGGAAGAATGAGAAAGAAAAACTATCCATAAATAATTTCACACGGTGAAATACGTAAAGCTTCATAAGGGGAGAGAAGCAAAACTGCCCAATTGATTTAACATGTTTATCCACATTGAGATTATCATCCTCTTCAATAATTGGTAATGAGCAAACATAATAATATAAATTGATGTGTGATCTGCATTTTCCAGCTTTCAAGCCAAGCTTTGTAATTTATACGTTTTAATAGGAACGATACCAAATGAGTAGCATTTAGGAATTAATCAGTAAGTATTGAATACTAAAACATCGATCTTCACTTCCCTAGATGGGATTTAGACAGTGAATCCAGCCAGAGGATTGTGTGTGTGTGTGTGTGTGTGTGTGTTTGTGTGTGTGTGTGTGTGTGTGTGTGTTTGCACGCAGCAGTAGCGATATTGCATCATGTTGAGACAGAGTTGTGTTGTCCTGTCTGTGACACTTGAGACGGATAAAACGATGGAGGAATTACAGAGTGTGAACATTAAGCTGCGTACTGAGAAATACAGAGTTGAGAGCAGCCCAGCCTCCATGTGACACACTCTCAAGGCTAAATGCATCAGCGGTGAATCACAAATGTGTTGCTGCTGAAATGAATATGACATATTTTTGTCTTCAGACAGACTTCCTAATACTTACTGGGTATAATAAATATGACTGGACTGCAGTTCTGGAAAGGGTGTATTCTGTTTTCCTTGTTTCCCTCGTCACTACCACTTGTCCTCTATTGGGGAGTAATGTGGCGTTGAGATTGCACAGCGCAAAAGCCGTTGACTACAATGTGAACGTTGCTAGGAGATAATTACAGATTGAAACAGCATCTGAAAGCAAATGTTTTGTTAGTTGGCAATACGATCTCAGCAGATTAAATTTGCTCAGTTGCAATGGAACTAAAGATATTAATATTGGGATTCGAAGCATCTCTAGGATATATGATCCATGTTGAATTAAAAGTCAAGATTGACAGTTCATTCTATTTATATGCATAGAATATGAAATAGAAGGAAATTCAGAACCACTTATTACTCTTTGAGACTTTGGCACAGGGCGGATTTCAGCGGATCAAATACAGACATGCACCCTGTCTAGACTGAGTGGCAGCTAATCAGAGAAAAGGGTAACTGAAGGTAAAAGCGTACTTCTTGAAAATGGTAAGACAGAGTAACTGAAGGCACAAAAGTGGGAATTGGACCAACAAAGAGATATAATTCTGCATTTCAGACAATTGGGAGGTCGGAATTTTCCCCAGTGTCCAACTTCCGATCTCCAAGCGTTTCAGCTGCTCAATGCCAAACCTAAACAAAAACCATAGCTGACCATGACAAACTGATGTTTCTTTGTAAGTGGACACACAATTGAACTCTCAGCAGCGGAGCATCTAGATTTTTAACGTTTTCCTGAATAACTTTTGTGCACAGAAGTGAACTATTCAGTGATTGTTTACCATTTGAACCAAGTTTACAAGTAAGAAATTCAAATGTGAATGGCATTCAATTGTACTTTTTCTAGAAAAAGCAACATAAGGCCTCTAAACACACATGGCCACTGAAACTGGCTACCTTTGCTGTTGGTGATCAATGTGTATGTTCAACATCACAGTGTGTTTACATGTGACGCAAAAAGGCAGGTGGTCTCATCTCTCAAGAGCCTGAAGCTTGCGGCCATGTTTATGTTGAGCATATCATTTACATATTGAATTCCAAAGCACAATTTATTGTGTGATGTTGCCATTGTAGTAGTGTTTCCATGCATCATTTTTTATCATTCAAAGCCTGGTAGCTTGTTAGAATTCTACCATAAAGAACAGGGAAGCTACTGCCAGAGAAAATCAGCTTTTGTTTCATATGATTCTTTCTTTTTGTTTGAAGTTCTTTTGCGTTGTTGAATGAACTAGAAAACAACTTGAGTGCTTCAGTTTTATGAGGGAATGAAAATGGCTGCGATCAGTTATCTCCATGTTGTCGCTCCTGTGCATCAGAGGACATTAGCAGAAAGCTGAACATTTCTCATCTTCCCCAAGTTGCACCACTAAGCTTCTTTTGAGTTAGTGGTGGGTGGTGTCATCATGTTTCAATTGACAATAGATGGCATCCTGTTGTATCTCCAATGTGGGAATGGGGCCTTCATGTATGGCCCAGAGCAGCCTTGTACTGTGGGCATTAAAATGCTTTAAAAAGTACTCCCAATGATACTTGTATGTTTTCCTGAGAAAACACTGGCTTATTTGTTTCCTACATCGCTAAGATGGCTGAAATCACTTCCCAGTAAAGGAGAGCGTGTGGATGGAAAAGAGAAGCATTTTAGAGAAGCAGAACATACCCAAAGCCTTTTTTTAGCACACAAAAAAACTTTAGGGAATGCATTACAATAACCAATCTAAAATGTTTTGTAAGCCACCGGTTTTGACAGAAAAGAGAACGGTTCTGCATCAGCAATGCAGAGCAGCGAGCATAGCTCCTCTGACATACTAGCTCAGCCTTTGATATGTAAACTGAAGTTTCTAACTGTCTCTCTCTATTTCCCCCTCTCTCCCCCCCACCCTTCCCACTCTCTTTTCTTTCTTCCATCAGGGCGAAGTGGGACCCAGGGGAAGGAAAGGAGAGGTTTGTCGAATTAGACTTTGCGGTATTAGATATAATCCATTCTGTCTTATTCTGCACCACAGTGAGAAGCCCTGTCAAGCCTGCACGACTGCTATAGAAGACTTTCAGAGCCAATACCTCCAGGCCTGGGGAAATCTGCCCCCCCGGGCAAAATAGACATCACAAAAGCCCTCTATTCTAAAGGCGCATACATCTCAAATATCAAACACTTACAGTACTCTCTACAGAATCTAAATTTATAGAGATAGCCTATAGCCTCCCTCAGTTGTCCTTAGTTACTGTTACACTTGTCATGCTTTCCATTATTGCACTGCACATGTGCAGTTTGCAATGATCAGGTGGCAGATTTACTACTTGAAATTATTTTGTCATTTTTTAAACAATGGGTGCTTGTTTTCAGACAAACAGCTTATCTGAAATGACAACTGTTGCTGGTTGATTTTATCATCTAGCAAATAACTAACTTAGCTCAACACTGTCTTTTAGGTTTTCCAGCTGACTTGTTTTAAACAAGACCCCTGTAACATTTGTCTTAAATATGCATTTAATGTGCACTTCAGTGTGAACAACCTGCTGGTAATAGCATAGGCTACTTAATTGTTAATTTAGTAAGCAGTATGCAGTTCATACTGATTGAGTATGTAGTGTGCAGTTGGGAACCCCACAGACTCTTAGTTAATTATATTCTTCTTCGTAGGAACACAGACAGTAACAATAATATTAACACAACATTACTTTGCAGTAGTTAGTAAGCTAGTTAGCCAACTTACACGCTGTTTCAATGATTCTTTAAACATTTGATCTTGGTTTTGGAAAGGTTTAAAAAAGAAGACACAACACACTGAACTCTTTAAATACTGACTTCCTACTCCATCTAAACTTGACACATCTGTCTAGTTTTGGTAGCAATAGTTTAAGCAATGTTCTAACAATGTTTGGGGGCAGGGTTCAGCAAACTTTGAATTGATCATTAAGAATGAGATAACATATCACCTTTTTTTTCTTTTTATAAACTGAGATTTTCTGTCCTCCCTCCTGCTTCTTCAGACAGGAGGGACTGGTGACGTAGGCCACAGGGGACCTGAAGGAAAGAAAGGGGACACGGGCCACATGGGTGCTGTTGGCCCCAGGGGATTTACTGGTCAGGACGGGTTGCCGGGACAACCAGGCCAACCAGGATATCCAGGAAAACCTGTGAGTGAACCTCCTCTTGACCATCTCCTCTGAGCAGATAAAAAACTGAAAAAGAAAACTGGGCTGAAAGAAACAGCCAGTGATTTTGTGCATGGATTGAGGGAGTTAGCTTTGGGAGCATTGCTGTCAGTGTGTGGGCTCTGTGAAGACAGATAATAAGCGTTGATAAGATCCTGTAGATCTGCAGGTACACTCAATCACAGGTTGAGCCTGTTTTCCCAGTCCCAGAGTGGATTCAGCTGAATCAAAGTGTAATTGTGTGTTGCAGGGAAAGCCTCCCTCAGATGAACATCTTTTAAAGCTCTGCACTAATGTTCTGCGTAGTAAGTATCTGTTTGCTTTTATGTCACTTTGCTGAGAACCAGAGTATAAAAGCCCGGGTCTGAAACTCCCACACAGCACACACCAAATGCTTTTAACTGCTGTCTCAGATGTAGAGTTGCACATGTCACATCATTTCTTTGATTGATTTACACTGATTATAAAAAATTAGGGTAAAACCGAGGTATCTGGTGAACAATTTAAGCCATTATTCTCTTTTAAAAGAGTTGTGCAATGTTAAATAACCCAACATATAATGGGTATTTTAAGTTATTTAACTTAATTGACAAGATTGTGAATGTAACTCATCAGTCATTAAGTGGTCCTTGCTCTTTTTAGCCTCATCCCAAAGCAAATCAAGCAAATCTATGGGTGATGGATTTTAACATGCATTCCATGCATCATAGCTCCTCCTAACAAAGATGCATAAGGATGGAGGACACATTTACCAAATGGGTCATTATTAAATAAATAATAATAAGTAATATGTTTTAAACCTAATACCATAATTTTTACTAAAAGCAACCCTTTAATATTACATGCAGTCATTTCTTTCCTATTAGTAATATAAATACAGTATTTTGACACCTGTAAAGTTTTGTGACGCCAAATTGTGCCAGGGGCATAAAGTGGGGGCATAATGTGTGTGTGTGGGGGGGCACACTTGTAAAGTTTAGTGAATGCTAATTCACGCTATAGTGTCGCTATTGCAGTGACAAAATACAGTATGTCGTCAGACAGACAGACAGAAATATAAACACCTGGCAAAGTACTGAAAACAGTTTCTACAGTAGCTCCCGCTACTGTAAAATTCTACAGGAGCACATTTTGCCATGATGACACACACACAGACTCACAAAGGGGAAAACAATGGCAGTGTTGTTGTCGCGGCTGGTAATCACCTGATGCTTGAAGCACATAGATTATGTCTGTGGCTCCAGAACTGATTAGATCTGTTGCCAGCATCAATTACTGTGACTGAATAACACTTATAGGTAATCAAAATCTATAATTGGTTTGTGGATGGCTACAGGTACAATAACTGTCCTGTTGTAACTAAGGCTGGATACTATGAGACTGATAGAAGCTGTGACTACATTATATACTGCAGTGGATAACAAATATTTGAACCCCCTCACTTTCCCTAAAAAAGCAGAGATGAACTAGACAAAGAAAGAAACAAGGAATGGAAGGGAGCATAATTAGCGGACTGGAAAGCACCCAATATGTCTGCATCAAACAGGCTCCTGATTGACTACCAATTGCAATATCATGGCAACTTCCAGTCTTGAGAATCTTGAAATCCCCAATATTTCACAGAACACGAAACAGAACTGAGAATGTCTACGATTACATATTTCTCTGATACATATATTCATACACTTAATATATATATATATATATATATGGATTTTGTTTGTGGTTATGCTTACAGTATTATGTAGTCAGTTATGAAAGCAGTTTTGACATAACATCTCACATACTAATGGATTACTCAGCACATTCTGGCTGTTCCCTGCAGATCAACTCCCAGCACTGCTCCAGACCCTGGCCCCCCCAGCAAAGTGTGAACCCTGCCAGAGTGTGAAGGGACCCCCGGGCGAGCCTGGAGCACAAGGACCCAAAGGCTCCATGGGAACTTCAGGCTACCCTGGCAGGAGTGGAAATCCGGGTTACCCAGGAACTTCAGGAATGCAGGGTCCTGTAGGCCTCAAAGGTGAAATAACCCATAATTTCTCAAAGGAAATAATTTACATGTTATGACCAGTTTATGTTAACTGTATTAAATGCTCCCCTTTAAGCCAGTGGTATCTGATCAACTATCTGAAACAGTGTCAAAAATCCTTTAATCAGTTTCTTTACCCTGATGAAAAACAAGACAATAAATAATAACACAACTTTGTGAACAAGAGCTAGGACAAATTTACTGTTGCTTTCATCAACGATTAAAATCAAAACTGTGTCAACGACTAACAAATTGGATGTGTTGATGTTCACTGTACCCCATAAAACAAGATCATTAAACAAGTGAACATCAGTGAAAGTCAGCAGAGCAAAAGACAACAACTGAATGCAAACCCATCCCAATGAGCTTTCTTTGATTTATTACCACTTCAAGACAGGGAGTGGCTAATCAGCTGTGAAAGATGCCAAACAGTACCACACTACTGCTGTGTTCCTGGTTAGGTCAGGAAAACAGGCACTTCAGAGGTATCTGGCTTGGCAGAAAACACTGAAGGAAGAGACTGAAAGCTGGACTTGGAGGCGAGAGGTTTAGCAGAAAGCCTGCGTCTCAAATTGGAGGCATGGAGTTTGAAAGAGGTGGAAATGGACCATCCTGGAGGGTCTAATGAAAGACTGTATCATGTTGGATTGTGGGAAGTGAATGATCCACTATTTTGGAGCTTCTATAGGGCCACTAGGGACTAAAAGTCAGGATATCCCAGCCTCAGCTGAATTGATTTTTTTTTTTTGTACTACCAAACTTCATGGTAGTACAAAAGAAATAACCGCAGTAGCCCTTTAGGCTTTTCAGTACGCTTTGGTTCTTTATGAGCCACTCAGTAAACAGATTCAGTTTCAAATTCTTACGCAGTGGGAATTGTTGCTACACTAACCACATCATGTTTGCAACTGCATACAGAGGCTTTTTAGCCATATAACGTCTCTGTCTGTCAGTCCATCACTTTGGTCCACACTGAAATATCTCAACAATGACATTTTTCTTATTGGCACACATTTTGTATAGACATTTATGGTTCCCAGATGATCCTAAGGACTTGAGTGATCCTCTGACTTTTCATGCAGCGCGACCAGGAGGTTGACGTTTTCAGTTTCAGGTCTCTTGCCATTCCATTTAGTACAGGTATTCATCTTGAATTGTAATCACTTTGGGGACACCATACCTGTTCATCCAGATCTACCATCAGATCAAACTTGTGTGTACAATACTTTGGTTTATGACCAAACACCTGCACATCTAATGACATTCCCATCAGCCTCAGCTGTACCCAGCAGTGTTTACTTCTAGTTAGCAAATAATAGCATGCTAAATTGAAAAATATAACTGCTAAACATCAACATATTAGCTTTGTCATTGTGATCATGTTAGCATGCTGACATTAATAGTTTGTTTAAATCACTGCTGTGCCCAAGTACAGCTTTACAGGGCTGCTCACATGGCTGTAGACTCTTCTTGTTACTGTATGTCCTGCAGAGAATTTTGTGTTGTCTGTCATTCCACACTTGTTAAATCTGTGGCAAAGACTCCCAAAACTGAAGTTTCATATAAATGATTTGTATAAAGATGTTGAACTAAACCTGTTAAAATCCCATCTAATGGTTCATGTTGTACCATTTGGACTCTGTGTCTATAATGGACGTAAATGTCATCCACAATTTCAAACAAGTGTTTCAGATAATTTGGTTGAATAAATCCAGGTTATAATAAAAAGAAAGATCAGAATTAGTGAGATACATTGCTGCAGTTACTTTGTAATAAAAGCCTGCTGACTCTTTCACAGCACAGTACAAGACATAGCTGCTTTCGAGAGACCATAGCCTTTAGGTTAGGTATAGCTCATTTATAGAAGCTCTAATGTTCCATTTTAAAGCAGACATATTATGTCCCCAGGTGACATGGGACCAAGAGGGCTCAAAGGCAGCAAAGGAGAAGGTTACCGTGGACCTACAGGACCACCTGGACAGCCGGGTATGTAAAAAAAGCCCATCTATCACCCTGTTTTCTGAAATGTCTTCACCCATTAAGCTATTTCAGCAACCTAACCCCGATGTTCCGACATCTGGCCTTTCAGATCTGCGCATTTTTAACAAAAATGCATCAAGGCTGTTTGCAGTGTTACATTTTTAATGAACATGTGGGTGGACCCTATTTGTACTTAATTCTTAATGAGTACTTTTAATGACAGCTTGGTAGGTGGGGTGAGGAAGATGTAAGGGCAAGTAAGAGACAGTGAGTGCTGTATTTCTCTGGAAGCTATAATGACTTATTAATTCATGAGAAGATGTAATTTATGATCCAGCAGGTGCTATTTTTAGTTTATAGAGCAAGAACTATGATCCAATTTAATGGAACTTTCTTGCCATGAATGAGGCGGAAATAGCAGTTACAGCTGTGTTTTACCTTTTTTTTTTTTATATTAATTTTTTTGTCTTTTCATATCACTGCAGGGATTCAGGGTCCACGTGGCTTTGATGGAATAGGCCATCCAGGAAACCAGGGAATTCCTGGAAAACCAGGACCACCAGGAGATCCTGGTAAACGGGGCAACCCAGGGCTTCCAGGGGGTTGTGATGTTTCCATGTGTTATCAGGCCTACAACCTCAGGGAACATTACAGCAAAGGACCCAACGTCTGATGACTTGGAGCGTGGGAGAGGCTGCTATTGAACACACCCGAGTGTTTTGTGGGAGTCGATTTACTGTATCACTGATCTACAGAGATGTGTGTGACTGTGGACTCCTTTATGACAAAGTGTGTGGAGAACAGCTGCACTTGAGGCAGAAATAGCCTCATTAGTTGAGTTAAAGTGAAATAGGCAGGGCATCGATTCATGATTATGGAATTCATGAGCATGCTAGCTTACTGAAATACTAGACTAACATGGCTACTTTATTCTTTTTACTTGCAAAGTTTGAATAGCAGGTTTAGATAGTGAGGTTTAATCCTGAGTAAGTCAGATGAGCACCAAAATGGTTGTAACTGAGTTGCAACTAGGATTTGATATAACATAAAAAAATATAGCTACCTCCTCTTTTACCTGACTAACTCTATGTTTAAGTCAATGTTTCCGAAGGTTTAGTTACCAAGATACCAAGGATTTTTACAGGCTAACATCACCAGCGGTCCCCACAAATGTCTACACAACACACAAAACAGACACATCTCCTCAACAAAATGTATAAAATATGAAATATAAAATGATAAAATAATAATAATGTATTTTAGAAAGGCAGATAAGACCTTGTGCATTCCTATGTGAGCTATTGTGCCAAACAGGATATGAGATGTCCTACTGACAACCAACCAAGTCTTCTCTAATTAATTAATAATTATTAATTTATGCCAGAATATGAGTCTTATTAAAAAACTACGAACAGAAGTGGATAGGAATTAGCATTCATGCTGTGCTTGAAAGCTGCGGTTCCCTCGCCTTCACCATATGAGGTTCAAATCAACCAGTGAGAGATTATTCCTTCCTTCAGTGCAGATCTTCAAATTATGTAAAAAGTACAGTACACTCCTTGACAATGAATGGGGATATGTCACAATGAAAGAACGGGACACACCATTTTCACATGATTATCTTGTGAAAGGTTAGCTAACAATCAGGTTAAAGGCAGTTTTCTTTAAAGATAAGAAACTAAAAAGTTCATGAATAAATGAGAAAACTTGAGCTGAAATCACTTCAGTCACAATATTATTAGATTTCAGTACATTATTCCACTGCACCCTACACGTAATCCTCTCTGGTAGAAAAGTATATTCTATGACCTATTGTGTGTGGAGCACTAGGAGTTGTGCTAATCCATCACTGTGAGACACGGGGTCGTAAAAATCCTGTCACTGTCTATCTTTATCTATCATATTTGTTTTCTTGTTTGCCAATATTATGGACTTATTTTTGCATTGCTTTTCGGTGTGTGGATTACAGTGAATTATCAAACAGTGGTTTCAAATGCAGATTTATGCCGGTTTATATTATTGATAGGTGCTTATTTTATCTACACTACATTCTGCTAACAATCCCACAATGCAATGCATCACATCACATTACTATTAACCTGTAAGCGATGGTGAAAAATTACGATGATTAGTGCCCCAAATCTCAATTCACTGCTGACTATTGAGTAAACTATCGAGTGTCTATTATTTTTGGGGAAGTGACTGAGTAAACAAGGGAGTTATTTTGGATTGATATTGCTCTGTTGCTGTAGTTCTATGCAGTATGCTGGAGTATGATTGGCTGCCTGGATGGTTGGACAGTTCAATGCTTCAAATAGTTTTGATTTCTTAGATGTGTTTTGCTCATTCAGTTCAGCAGCTGCTTTCCCTACTTGTTTTCAGTGTGTTTTATTTTTTTGCAGGACCCAATATAACTATTTGTCTGACCATGTTTACTTTTGTAAGTTTTGTAAATTATACAGTAGGCCCTCAATGTGATTACATGGGTTAATTTTTTTTAGCAATTATCTGACAATAATTCAACTCCTGCAGAGCACACGTTAGCATTTCTATGTTGACATGTTTTAAACTGTCTCCATCGTATGGTACATCTAAAGTCAATTTACAAAAAATTATTCAGATAAGCTGTGTGTTCAGTCACATCACATCAGCTATGTGGAGACAATGCCAAATCAGTGGGAACAGGTCTATGTAGCCAAAAAGAACAGCTTTTTCAGATCCAGATTTAGCAACAATAAGCTCTCACAGGCATTCAACTACAGGAATAAACAATCAAACAATGTAAGGAGCAAGACAACATATGCTTTTATTTACACTAATTCCATCACCATTTACAGAAGATACTAGTTGTTTAATGGTAAATTGCTCATGTCCCAGTTTCCCATGAAGAGAGAAATTCCATGTTTGGTTAGGACTGATAAGACTAACATGTCAAAGACTTGGAACCCTTCCAAATGCCTTGTAGAGTAACAAATGGGTTTGCACCTCTCTCTGGGGTTCCGACTTCAGAATGCCATTTTCCAGACTGTTGTTTGTTGCTCTCAAACTGTAAATTTGGACTTGTCAAATTAAGCTTGGCAGGTTTCAAAGTATCACTGCTGTAATAGTAGCGAGTCGTGTTGTATGTAGTTATTCAAGTCTAAAAAAGTAGGAAGAATGTTGTGTATCAAGCCAACATTCCTGCTGGAAGGGTAATGATTTAAGAGTGACTATCCTACTTCTTATTACTGTTATCATTTTCTTTTCTTTCCTTTGATGAAAATATGATTTTACTGTATGAAGATATCACACAACTTTGCTGTATGCTGCCAAGTTATGCCTTTCTCTCACAACTTTTCAGTTTCTTAGTTTGCAACCATTATGTCATTCAAATTTAAAGTGTTTTAACAAAGAAATTTAATCTAAAGCTATAGCTAGCCACACATAGAGGCTGCCTTGTTTATCACCTCCCACAGTTCTAAATAGTTTAATAAAACATTGATGATTTTGCTTTTCATTGAGACTTTTCTGTAGTGTAAATGTGCCTTAGATACTCACGCAATGCATTGGGTCATAACAATAGTCAAGGTTCATCATCTGGGGACCATGCATTTGCTAAAGAAATTGAATTGCAATATTTATATTAAACTAATCTTGCTTACACAGTTAATGTTGGCGTGAGAGTGGTGCTAGAGGAAACTTCATGGAGAATGTAATGAGTTCATCTTCAGGCGAGCATGGATATAATGACAATATGCCAGTTGGATTTTAGACATTTTTTATGTAAAAAAGGAAACATTGGCCTGTTGGAAATGTCGGCAAACCTGTCCCCTAAAAAAAAACAAAAAACGTTCAAATACAACTAATTCGCATTGGCATATATATAGTAGATTTGCACGAACCTCAATGCCTGAGGTTTTTGTGTGTTTTTTTGTAGTACTCAATAATACTATTTGTTTGACCATGTTTACTTTTGTAAAGTTATACAATAGGCCCACAATGTGACTACATGGTTTCACTTTTGCAATTATCTGCCAATGCTTTTATATGACTCAACTTAGCATTTCTATGTTAACATGTTATAAACTCATTGGATAATTAAAACTATGGTCTCCATTTTATTGTCTATCGAAAGTCAATTTAGTCAGCAAAAGGAATTCAGGTCAGCTGTGTGTTCAGTCACATCAGCTATGTGGGGAAATGCCTCATCAGTGGCAACAGGTCTATGTAACCAAAAAGAACAGCTTTTTCAGATCCAGATTTAGCAACAATAAGCTGCCACAGGCATTCGACTACAGGAATAAGCAATCAAACAATGGGTTTGCAAGCCGCAAGACAACATATGTTAAGTTTTTATTCACACAAATTCAGAAGACTGTTTTTCCATCACCATATACTGAAAGTACTGCTTGTTTTGGGGTAAATTACTCATGTCCCAGTTTTCCAAGAAGAGAGACATTCCATGTTTGGTTAGGACTGATAAGACTAATATGTCAAAGACTTGGAACCCTTCCAAATGCCTTGTAGAGTAACAAATGGGTTTGCACCTCTCTCTGGGGTTCCGACTTCAGAATGCCACTTTCCAGACTGTTGTTTGTTGCTCTCAAACTGTAAATTTGGACTTGTCAAATTAAGCTTGGCAGGTTTCAAAGTATCACTGCTGTAATAGTAGCGAGTCGTGTTGTACGTCGTGATTCAAGTCTTAAAAAGTTGGAAGAATTCATGTGTGCATCAAGCCAACAGTCCTGCTGGAATGATTTAAGAGTGACTATCCTACTGCCTATTACTATTGTTATTTTTTTATTTTTGTTTTGGTGAGAATATGATTTTACTGTATGAAGATATCACACAACATTGGCTTTAGGCTTTAGTTTTTTTTCTTTTCTCAAATGAAAGATGCTTTTTGTTGAATTATGAGAAATGTAGCATCCAGCATTTTTAGAGCTTCACCCATACATATGTCGGCCTCTGCTGCTTCAAATTTGTCTTCTCATTTTAGTCTGCCTGTTGTAAATTCCCAAACGTTTTGGAAATACAATACTAAATTGCTGGAGTACCCCTTTAAACAAGTGTTTACAGCATCAAAGTCACATGCTTGTACACCCACTCCACCCTCCTACCTAAGGCTTTTTGCAGCACTATACTGTATCAATGCAATGCTACTTCTGCTTCTGCTATTGAGTAATCTCCAGTTTTTCAGCCTCACATTTAATGCTGTGACTGAGTCTGAAATGTGTAGCTGTGTTTGGTTTACACATAGTATCATAGATATAGATATATACATATATGTATTGGAAAAGCATTCTGTGTATGATCTGTCATTTCTGAGTAGCACAAAAAGTGTCAGCCTATCAGACACTACAGTCCACGCTGTGTGAAAGTAGATTTTTCCATGTTACTAATTTTTGTTATTTAAGATTACAGGGGTTAACACTTCATTTCATGAAATCACACTTATTTGCATTATGTTGTTTGCATGCATTATTCTCTGTATTGCTAATATATTCCAAAATGCATAAATTCATATCCTTTTAAAGTTAACATTATTTCTAATATCCGTAAATAATGGAAAAATGCAAAGTTTACAATGGTATTTTTGTACATATTTCTGTACATTTTGCAAATACATTGCATTATAAGTTTGGTTGTAAAATTCTTTTATATTGAAATAAACCTTAATTATGAAACACTGTGTTTTCACTGACTTCTTGATTGCAGTTTTAACGCATAATATTTCTGACAGTACAGGTTTTGGATAAGAAATAGGCTACAGCGTAATTCAAAGGGAGCTGTCATACAAAGCTACCCTTTGATTAATTATTGATCTGCAATACAACACACTAACTAACACACTGACTTTGCTATGTCTTCTTTGATCCTGTCAGGATATTATACACCATGAAAGTAAGATCAGTGCTGATTGAATCTGCTTTCACACTTTAAAACTAACTCTGCTGCGTTTGCCCATTTAGTTTATGCCTTGTTTGGGGCTGGTGTAAACTTTGTCAGTCAAACCCTGCTACGGACAAACAAGCGGTTTATTTCTGGTCTCAAAAAGCACCAACCCCAAGTTCATTACGGGTAGATCATCTGATTTTATCTGACCTGCTGATGAAGTGTTCAGGAAGCAATCTTATTATCACCATAAACGTTATACGTACTATACGTTTATATTTAGGCTTTATTATTTGGTAACCATAGTAACACTATGCTGATCAATCAGAGAGCCAAAAGCAGATAAAACTGTGGTCTGTTGTGCTTGTAGATAGCCTGTGAACTTCATTATGTATCTCCGTGACCTTCACAATGTCTCCTATGTGCACTTCATTATGAATCCTATTCTATGTACTTTATTATGTATCCTACCCTGTGCACTTCATCATGTATCCTACCCTGTGCACTTCATCATGTATCCTACCCTGTGCACTTCATCATGTATCCTACCCTGTGCACTTCATCATGTATCCTACCCTGTGCACTTCAT
>CALSCE010009502.1:959346-1001110 GCA_943593645.1 Bovichtus variegatus | reverse complement strand
ACAACACAGCCCTCAGGTTCATAGGAGCACCCAAACCCCTCCACCACTTACAAGAAATTAGAACAAGCCAATGGTTTGCCAAAGGATGCACATTCACAAATGAAGAAATAAGGGAAAAACTGGGTAACATGCTAACCATATACAAAAGGGCTGAAGACAGATCTCAAGACACAAGAGAGGGCAAAGTTACCTGTGAATATTACTTGGTAAGTGCTTGCTCTGTATACATCTTAAATGTTAGTGGGACTTTCTGAAGAGTATCAACCTTCCATTTCTCCTGTACAGTATTTTGCTACCCACAACCTAACTATCATCAACGCCTCATAGTTGCAACACTGGTGAAGAGGGAAACATATCACAGCAAACAAGTGTAAAAATGTCACTTTGTACCTGTCTGATTTTGACTGAAATCGATTTTTTCTTTTAAACAGCAAATGGATAACATTTTTGGTGTCCCCGAGGTTGGGAGTGCCCCGACGGGCGTCGTTATTTTCACACCACTCTTCCCTAGTCAAACTCCATCATCAGATATTGAACTCACTCAGTTCAACTGTGGAACAACCATGTTACACTGAAGATCAGCACTCTGGTCCCTCAACTGCCACTCGACAAAAAAAAACGACAGAACGTCATTTCATGACACTTACCAGTCCCATGCTGAGTGGAGGACAGCTGCTCTTGAGTCACTGGTGAGGTCGTAATCAACAAGGTGGAGGAGACTGAAGAAGAGAAGATCATTTGAAAAGAAAATTATCACATGCATGGGTTAAATATTGACCCGATTAAAAGAGATGGGAAGCAGCAACAATAAATGATTGAGTTACTAAAAGAAAGCAACACATAATAAAAATGTTGAAAACGATATTTATGTGTCTTTCTTTTTAATACATCTCATCAAGAAACCAAAACACTCCACAAAAGGAGCAGCGGTTGTCTGGTTCACATTTGCAACCGTAAAATTACTCCTCTGGAGGACCACAGATACTCCAAGATCCCCTGCTGATATTACCTGAGCTTTTACCACCCAGTTGCCATGAGCTGCCACTTGGAAGCACAGCAGAAGTCTTGATGATGTAGAGGCACTTGAATCAAAAGGTAATTAACTTAATGCCTCAGAGCCTTATCAAATATTACATGGCAGTGTTATTTGAGTTCCATGAAAAACTTGGCATTGGACCTGAGGTGCCTCACATCACCTTGTAGCATAAATGCTTAAATGTGTGTCTCTAATCAGATGCATCTTGGTTGTTGAGCTGTGGTAGGTGTAGATCATGAATGTCCTCTCCGACTCGATGGAGAGCCTGCTCAACTTCAGTGGTACTGAATGTGAATTAATCCGCTGCTTAAAATAGTTCCCAACAAATGCAATATGTCCTCCCGTTAGTATCCAGCTCTTTAAGCAGTCTTTAAAAAGAAAAGAAAAGAAAAACAAAAATATATATTCATGAGTTGTTTTTAAAGACTTATGTCTTGAATGACCTTGAAGAGGAGAGAAAGGTTAGGGAAATCAAAAAGGATTGAGATATGGACAAGCACATTAACTATATGAAAAATATAGAATAACATCAGCCTTTCTGTAAATGTTTGCCTCTGCTACTCTCAGCTCCTGTAATTTGCAGTAGCAGTAAAGTATGAAGATGCACTTCTTTGAGTAATTCCATCATGTGCAAGCTAAAGTTCATCCTGAGCTGGGTTGAGGAATGGCGCAGAAGGGTTGTTTGTCCAAATCCGCTGACAGAGATCTGAACGGGGTTTAGTGAGTGAGCATTGATCTCCTTTCTCCCTCGTTTAAGACTGTTAACGTGCCTTTGGTACGACATTTAATGTGCAAATCCCCCATCAGCTCAGTTCATGCATCTGAACTCACTGAACCTGATATACACACTCAAACACATGGAACCACTGGCGAGTGATATCTGAGTGTTCCTAAAGAACCTGGCTGTTGAACGGAATATTCATATTAGTCACTGTGGAGGCATTCAGGTTTAATCTTCACTGCTTCTAAACATGACTGTAGCCTCTGTGGGGACAAATCATTATCATGTTGCTGTTTTTGACGAAAAATCATAGGCTCTGTACACACAATAAACACTCACTACATATCCTTCAGATCGTTTTAGAGCTTCACTGCTGAGATACTAGCAGATATAGGACATTGTTCAAATGAAAATAACATATCTAATTTTAACTATTAATATTACTGTTTTTGTAAATAAAAAACTTTTTTTCACATTGTCCCTGACAGATAAACAAATAAATAAATACAAATATAGTTTCCCCATGCAGGTTGATAATGTCTTGAGGTTCTGTATGCTCTTGTCTCCTGAATGATAGAGGGACAAAATACATACGTGTGATATATTGTGCAATAACTGTTAAAAAACACAGTATATTCAGACTTTTTCTTGCAGAAGTACAGGATGATAGGTGCATGTCTGTAATCTAAATCAACAAGGCTACGTTGCTGAGGTTGCTATGGCCAGAGTTGTGAGAGTAACAGATAATGTAAATCCCACAGCCATAAACTGCATGTCTGAGCGAGGTACAACCCACACCGACCATACAGTAGAGTGGCCTTGTCATGCTCAATGCAATAAAAAAAACAAAAATAAAATGTTTTTGCTTTGAATGCTAAGGGGCGAACAACACAACTGAGAGATTAACCTGAGGTCTCCTCACTTGTCATAGAGACCGCTAACATTAGCAGCCCTCCTTTCCATAGAGGAACTACCGCTAATAACCGTGTTAAAGTTGGAATCAGCGCTAACTAGGGTTGTAATGGTACACAGAAGTCATGGTTTGATTCATTCCATGGTTTAGGAGTCACGGTTTGGTGTAAGTTCAGTACAGCCAAAAAATAATTTAGTTTATTTTCATTTATTTTGAACAGCAAGTAATTAGAAGTGTCAAAGACAGTCGGAATCGTTTTGCTGCAAAATGGGGAAGAATTTTGCCCACTTATAAAGGAACAATTGAAAAAATTCTATTCACTATTACACTGTACAAACACTGAACAAACACTTTCCCAAAAGGCAACAATAGGCTATAGAACTAAAAAGTATCCCTTATAAATTGAAAATACAGGGGCTGCCTTTTCCTCATCCCAGTGATGTACATCAGCACATCTGGGTGAAGGGGTCTGGCCTGATCAATGTGTTTCAATCCAAATCCCCAACAACAGTGGATCAATGCCAACACACCGTGCTTGTTTTATACATAACTCCCTTTTTTGTTTTTTGTTTTCTATTTGCAAACCATAAGAACTATTACATTAAAATATATTAACAATTTACAATATTTAATTTTGTACATTTTCTAAAGTCAGTAATTAACTTCACAAAATGTAGCCGGTACAAACTAATAAAAGTTGATCTAAGATAAAGGTTGGGGAAATTCCACAAACCAATGGTTGACCTCACGGTGACTACATCCATTTCTTACACACAGTCTCTTTTATATACACACAATACTGGTTAGTAGATACATTCATTGTTGGTTTGGGTCTTTCAATGGGCTTTGTTGGCAATAAGAGACATATATTGAATATCACTGTAGTTCTTATGACCATGACCCTTCCCTCACAAACAAAGAAGCTATTTTGTTGTCATCCAGCCGATTGCAGTGACTGATCATATTGGTTCTAAGGCTGAAATAATTAGTCAATTAATTAATTTAGTCGATCGACAGGACAACCCTTTTTAAAATTGATAAATCATTTCAGTTGTCCATCAATATTTGCTGGTTTCAGCTTCTCAAATGGGAGAATTTAATGCTTTTCTCTGCTTTATATTAGTTAGATATAAACACCAGCAAAAAGCCAAAGATAACCACTTTACAATGACTGGTGTTGGGTGGATAAGACGAGCAATTTGAAGACATCCCTGGGAATTATTTGTGTCTATTTGTGGGAAAGAATACTACGTTTAAATAAATTATTAAAAAGAGGACAAAGATATTAGACCAAAACAAAGCTAGCATTGGACAATCCATAAATAAATGTAACAGGGTTACTTCTTTAGTTTTGCGTCTGTCACAAGTTTGAGGCACTGGGGGTTAAAGTTTGTGTAATAAGACTTGAATACGGAAACCTGTTACTTTAAACTGTATTAACCCTGCCTTGTTTTTACAGAACAGATAAATTAATAATGAAAACAATTGGTAGCAGCCCTATATGGAGTCATTTTGGAAAGCTATGATGAACAATCTGCTTTGATGTGCAGGTTGGCAGACTCATTGACCTCAATAACAAAGGAGGGAAAAAGGAACATTTCTTTAGTAGAAAGTAGAGCCAATGAAAATGGTTCAAAGTGAGGGTCCTGTTGAATTTCTGAATGTCATATTTCAATGCTGTGAGCAAATGAAAGCTTATACATTAAGTGCCATTCATGGGTTTGTTTTGTCAACACCTGCAATTTCAGTCTTTCACTGTCAGGTTTGGTTATGAATTTCTTAAGTCAACACACTTGTTTTTGCTTTTCTTTCATCTATTCATTTTAATAAAAAAATTATTCATTCCAAAGTACATTTCCACTTTAAGTCCATGACCTGCCTCCCTTCCCTCATTGAAGCGGTCTATAACTAAATCATCAGCACATTTAACAGCAGTATTCTCTATGTTTAATTTCTCACAGTAATAGCACCTGCAATGTGTGAAACATAAAGGGCACACCATCAATATGAGCCAGTGAATAAGTGATACTGAAAACGTATCATTTCCAATCACACACAAGCTGTACTGAACTGAACTGAAAAATACAATGCCAGTGTGGACATGATATGACTACACAAAACCATCCGACGGGGGAAAACACTGACTGCAACAGTGCAGCGTGGAGATAACCAAACACCCAGTTAATACTGCAACATTATGTTGTATAACGTCACTTAGATCTGGGTGTTTTAAATAAATGAAGGATATTCTGCTGAACGTTCAGTTTGAGTGGTTATCTGTGGGAAACAAATGTCTTCCTCTTTATTTGAAAAACCTAAAGACAGAAGTACAAACTGCAATAAACCGTAGTAAAGCAAGACAAACTACAATACGAATCAAACATTTCCATTATTATTACACTTATACAATATAAAGAATAAACCATTTGCATCTTGTTTTTTTTTTTTAATACCATTATTATACAGAGCTGTACTTTTCCATCTGCACACAAATTATGTCAAAAATACATTTGCCAGAAAAGTCACCTTAACAATAATATCCTACAAATGAACATATTAGAGATTGCATGAATTTATACAAAAAGTATTTTCATATGACATTTTTCTGAGATTCCTGTCTAGCAGCTATATGTTCAGTAAATGGGATAACAAGGGTGGTGATCTGAACTAATATGATAGCTTTGATAACTGTGGTTGTGATGTGGGAGTTTGAGTGGTTTATTACCCGTAACATCATCAGTGGGAAACAAATGTCTTTCTCTTTATTTGGAAAACCTTAAGACCAAAATACTGACTGCAATAAACTACAATAAAAGTTGCAGGACACACTACCATACAAATATTTCTATTAATATCACACTGATACACTATCAAGAATAAACCATATTTAGTATGGTTCACACTAAGTATAACATCAAATTGAGTCTGTAGTTTGTTAAAACTGCATAGTATATGAATTTTGTGCGTGCGTGAAATGCCTTGATGTATACAAAGTTAGTATAAGTATGCCGCCTTACCTTACTGCACATACTCACTTATTTTGAGTGAGGCTAAAAGGCTAAAAGCTGTAAATATGTCACTTTATTATGTTTAAATATGTTTTCAGGCAAGAAAGTTACCATTAATATTCCCAATATCTGGCCTGTTTATACAAATAACGCCTGTTTGGAACTGTCCTGCGATTTTTTCGGAGATGTGACGGAGTCATTCTGCGGGTGAAATTATACTAGATTGTTAATTCAGTAGGCAGTATGGAGTACCTACTGATTAAGTATGTAGTATGCAATACGTTAGTATTCCATTTCCGACACAGCACAATACCCACTTGTCCTTATCAAACACGCGTGACAAGTTCGTCTTTGACTTCTGCAGCAGTTTTCTACTTCGTGGCGTTGACTCCTCTAACTCTCAGCACTGTTCTAACGTGAAGATGCTCATTGCAGTTAATTATTCTCACGTGATTCGACGGTCCTATTACCATGCGATGTGCACAGATACATTTGCTCTCTCTGCGTTAGCACACCATTAGAGTCTCATCTGAACAGTCCAGGGAGGAGATTCGGATGGTGTTTTGATACAGCATGCTGTGCTTTCAACCAATCCCTCCCCCTTATGCACACTCATGCACACACTTGTGTGGTACTTCCTTCCCCTAACTGGCTGACTTATCATGAAGTGACTTGAACTCACTGTGAGTCAGACTCTGGTCAGACAACAAGCAGAAGCTTCTCTGCTGCCCAGATGGTAAGTCAGCTTAGTTTAGGATGATATTCATTCCCACAAACATACTGCTTTTATATCCTGTGCTCCTTGCAGGTTCTCAGTTAAAGGAATTGTTTTCTAGCACTGTTTATTTGCATGCCTTGCAGAAGCTCACATGCAACATTTAATAGCACTTATTCACCTCAAAGCATTTCTAGAGGATTGATCATTTTATAATTTCAAGTTCTTACTGACTGTATCGTGCTGTGAATGTTATGTTTGAGGCTGCATTTTTTGTTTCTGACAGATTTTCTGACCAAAGATGGAATCTACAACATATGATTATGACAACGGTTATACTAATGTGCCATCAGCAGTTACACAATCTGTTTGGGACAGTATCAACTACCTGGGGTCTCAGCTATCCATCCTTTTCTACTTTATGTTTCTTTTCAGTATTTTTAGCAACGGACTGGTCCTGGTCATCATCTATCGGTGAGTGGTACAACATAAACTCAAAGCAGCCTAAGTGAAAACACTGAGAACATACTGCAAAAGTAATTAAAAATGAATCACAAAAAAATAGGGGTTTGGTTTTGCCGTTGGAAGCAGTAAGAGGTAGCAAGTGTATGCCTGGCCTGCAATAGTTCTGGGTCAATTCTAAGCCATTTACTGATTTACTTTCTAGAACATTTACTCGACACAAATTACAGACAGTAATATTGGATTACATGCTATATTGTTGCCTGTGAATCATGTGTGTGAAGGCGCAAAAACGAAAAAATTGGTTTTTATACTATGAAAATATCAACGATATACTTGAATTTAAATGAATCTTCAATTTTGAATTGATGAAAACAATACTTTCTCCCATTAAGGATTTTTTTTTTCTTTCTCTCCATCTAACTGCTGAAATGACCACTTCCTAGGTTTGAGAAGCTGACCACGGTGACCAACATCTTGCTGCTGAACCTGGTGGTGTCCTCCCTGATCTTCATGTGCAGCCTTCCCTTCGAAGGTGTCTACTTGCAGCTCTCCTACTGGATCTTCGGCGATGTTATGTGCAAGATTGTTGGCACCGTTTACTATCTGGGCTTCTACAGTTCGGTCCTCTTTCTAACTCTCTTGACCTTCGACCAACACCTTGCAGTTGTGTACTCCTTGGCTGCGTCTCGAGTGAGGAATCGAAGCTACGCGATAATCTCCTGCGCTGTGGTTTGGCTGGTCAGCGGCATGGCGTGCATCAAGCCGATGATCCTCCACTCCACTTTTAAATACATGGAGAACACAATGTACTGCCAGGAGTATCCTGGTGAATTATCTTCTATTAATATGCAGCTGCTCAGGACATCTGGATTTTACATTCAACTTTTCCTTTTCTTGATCTTTCCTCTGGCTGTTATTATCTACTGCTACGTTAGGATTGCTATCACTGTCATGTTGTCCAAGATAGTTACCAAGTTCAAGACAGTCAGGCTAATATTTGTCATTGTCCTGCTATTTTTTGTGTGCTGGACCCCATTCAACATTGTAATGCTGATGTATGATGAAGCCGCGACCAATAAGGAAAAGCAGAAAATAGCTTATGCTCTTGAAATCACTCGCGTCATTGCCTATGTTTACTTTTGCGTCAGTCCCATCTTCTACACATTTGTTGGGAAAAAGTTCCAGAACTATTTCAAACAGCTGCTGGTGAAACGTTTCCCGGGGTTAAAGAAGCATGTTTCTGTCAGTCAACGAAACAGAACAAATATTTCTACAAAAAGTACACCAAATGAGCTTTAGGAATGAGAAAGCCCTTTGTTTCTAAGGACTGCCAAACAATTTGTTAAAACATACTGGTACCAATCAATATCTACAATCTTGTTAGCTATGTTGCTAATTTCACCGTTGTCAAGCCTTTGACATTTTTTGAACGTTTGTTGTCAAAGTCTAGTCGAAATTGAAGCTCCTGTCACCTCTTTATTTGCCATGATGGCACAAATAATAAATAATAAAAGTAGAAATGTAAAATATGGTTAGCTACAGAAAAACACAGCACTCCTGCTCTGTATATACAAACCTTTTTACTTTTTGAAGACTTAGGTAAACGTTTCTTTGGCTGAACTGTTGAGACATGATGTGATTTGCCAGGCTTGACCTTGTTTTGCTTTTCCATCGCAGTAGTTCATTTATAAATTGGTTTTGGTGACTTATTGATAGGGAAGGCAACAGTAATTACATTTAACAATGACCATATATTGTAACTATCCATATACTGTATAGTGTATTTCTGCAGAAGAATGAATCCAATGTGCACACTTTTGGTCAACTTGAGTCTTGAGACTATATTTTTTTTGTTGTTTCTATCTCTTATATATCTATGCATTTTTGTTTTGATATGGCTCTTGCATTTGCCTGATTAAATCTAAGCTGTTTGATGAAATCACCTTTGAATCAGTAGGCTACATGCGTCTCTTTTCTTTATCGCTTCAACTTGTTTCCTGAGAACACATATTTTAGACAGCACTGGGTAATGTTTGGAGTAGAAGTTTAAATAAAAAATGTTTAATGTTCATTTCTATAAGAGGACAAGACCACCTAGTTGCATTACTGATCTGGACAGTTCCCCTCATATAACCAAGCATTGAGGTACAGAGCTAAAAAATACTCAGGAACAGTGTTTGATTCATAAACATATTGCTCAATTTAATTTCTTAATTCATTTCAACATTCTGTTTCTGCTAACAATGTTTTCAGTTTCTAAGTTTAAAGGGTCAGTTTACCCTATCATAGAAAATGGAGTGGTATCTCCAGTAGCACATAGTTTTGGTAGCATTTCACTACAATTTGGGGATATCTAATTTTGCCTGGCGCTGCAAAATTTCACCCTGATACATTTCTGCCATTCTCTCCACTGTAGGAGAGGGGGGGGGGGGGGTGAATAGGGTCTTCTGCAGAAAGTAATGCTTTCAGATAAGAGGTCTTTCTCTCCATTTCTTCCTCTGGTATTGCATGAGTAAAGTCAAGGCCAGCGAAAAGTTAGAATTGTCTGACATTATTGCACTGAAAATGATCAGATTAAAGTGAAGCAAGAGTAAGTCTTACTCAACAGAAATTCAGTAGAAGCTGAGGGAGGTGAGTAAGAATTTTAAGGGATAAAGAGGACATGTTGATACAAACTATGTTGTAGTATTCAATATACTCAGTAAATTTGAGTTAAAAATGACAGGTCTGCTACTGAGTGTGGCCTGCATGCAAACAACAAGCTACCAGTTCACTGTTACAGCAGCTTCTCACTAGCTGCTCGGGAGGTGACTGATATGATTAATACAACACACACACACACACACACACACACACACACATCCAGGAGGGTCTGTGTACTAGCTACAGTCGAAAAGAGGGACAACACCTTATAAATAAAAGTGCAAAAGTATAAGCAAGAAAATGTAGCTAAAGTATCACAAGTAAAAACACTCAATGCAGACAAATGGTCCCTGGGAGTGTAACAGTTATACAGTATATTAAATCATTAGATTATTATTACTTATGCATTGATATTTAAGGCGCATTTAACTAACTAACTATTAACTATTAATTGAGGTGGAGCTAGTTTTTAACAATGTTATATAGGGCTGCAACTACTGATTATTTTCCTTATGGGTTAATCTTTTCAGTTTACTGTAAGGAAAAGCAACTAATCGTCAACATTTCAGAAGCTGAAACCAGGAAAAGTTACTTTAAATGACTTAAGCGATTAATCAGTTATCAAACCAGTTATCGACAGGCTCCCAGGCAGGTCCAGATATTTAGCCTGCTAGTTATCTGAGAGGCGCCTGCGAACAGTTCACACATAACGCTCGAGCTAACGCCTATTTACTCAAAAGTGAGTTTCAAAATTAGGGCTAAAGTCGTACAGTGTGAACTAGGCATGAGTGAAGTTTTTCTTCAAAGTTTGTTTGGACAAAAGTGTTGGCCAAATAATTTAACTATAGGGCTGCATCTAACAACTAATATATCGATCGTTCTAGCAAGCAACCCATTCCCTGAACTGGAGAATCAGTATTTTTAACTTAACTTCGTATGAGGTGGATTTATTTCATCACTGGAGTAATAAGCAGTTAAGATAATCACTGGTAAATGTATTTTTGCATCAATGTGGAGCAGGGGAAACAATTTAAACAATGCTGCAGCTGCTGCTTTTTCTCCAGGGGAATCCATTTAAGACATCATTGGTTTAGCGTGTAGGTTTTCATACAATCTAATAATTTAGTTGTGTAACATCCAGATCAGACAGGAAACAAAGGCGTCTTACTTCTACTTAATGGAAAAACTCTAATACAGATGCTCAGACTTTATGTTAAAAATGGCAAACTGACTCCTTTTCTCTTTTGAAAGGGAACTCGACTTTACACTTCACAGCGTGTGCTTATAGGTGTTGGGGAGTACGACTGCATGTAAGAAAAGGATTGTGTCTGATAAATGTCCTTTGGGGTTGAAGACTACAGGTTTGAAAATGAAAAAAATCTGGAGGTGTAGAGTAAGAAAGAAGTGATCTTCACAGATATCTGTAGCCCACTCCTCATCTTTTCTGCAGGCTAGAGTTTCCAGTTTACTGGCTATTGGCTAGCATAACACACCTGATGCAGTATTCTTTTAATTTTCATTTAAAAAATATTTTTTTATATCATTTTGATTTGTTATTGTAACTCAAAAAAGAACGTAAAACACATGTAATCTTTCAAAGTTGTGGATGTGTGCAGACTATGTGGCTTTGGCGACATGCATTACTTCCACCCGATGTTACTTCCACTTTTTACTTTGATCATAGGATGATTTGCACAATGAGGTTGTAAAACCTCAAAGATACAAAAATTACATTTGGCTCCTGTGCAAGGTAGTAATTGCCACAAGCTTCTGACCCTCTAATAGAGTACAGGGCAACATCATCTAACATGAAGCGTGACAGCTGACCAGCACAATAGGCAGCCACACCATTGCCTTTCCTGCCACTCTGTCAGCCAGCAGGCAACTCCCCCAGCATGCAGTCAGTTAACCAGTCAGCTCCACCAGTGGCCTGCCAGAAGCTTGTCAGACAGCTAACCAATCGGCCGGTTCCTCCAGCAGCATGTCAGTTTCCAAAGCAACTAAGCAGCCAATCAGACCCTGTCTCACTCCTCTGCTCAGGAAATCCCTCATGATACTGATGACCTTGTTGAACTCTAAGGAAAAAAATTATATATGCAAGCTTCTTGTTCAAGCTGAGGAGGGAGCTAATGAGTAGTTTAATTGTTTTTAATTTTGGCTTATTTCTTTTTCCTAGACACTATATCTGCACAGATATATGGTTGATAAGATAAGATAAAAAACCTTATTCATCCCCAAGGGAAATTGTTGCTTAAGGTTTAGTGTGTACAAACATCAATCTTAATTCAAAGGAAATCTCTTTCTGGATAACTAAAAACTAAATAAAAAATATTTTAAAGAGAGGTTTATGTATTTATCTGATTTCCAGTGTCAATCGGATGTCTGCTGTCTGAGGAAGAGCTTGGAACTTGGTGACTTGGTGCATATTCCAACCACTTATTTTGTCATTTGCTTTGTGCATGTCTCCTGAATGTCAGTGTGTGTGTGTGTAGTAATTGTTGCATTAACCAACGACAAGAACACATACAAAACATAATTACACTTCTTTGTGTTATTCTCCTGGTACTGTACAAAATGTATTGTGTTATGACTACCAGCTCACCCTCTAAATCTTTTCCCACACGAGACGAGGAAGAAAGAAAAGAAGAAAGAACATTTAACTATTTGCTAAAAATGATGTGGAACTTTGCTCTCCGAGGAGATGGGCAGAAGAAAGAGATCTCTCTTGCTTCACCTTCATGCTGTGTTTCATTTTTACTTTTTAATAGAAGTGTCAAGAAGCTCTCAGGGGTCCTCCACTTGTGGGGAATGCGAATTAATTGGAGGATTAGAGCTACATGCACCCTCTACCCTGTCTTGACTTATAACATGGCTTTAGGGTCTGCAGTACTGCTTCTCCTGACTGCTGACTGTGAGAGAGCGCGCGCGCGTGTGTGTGTGTGTGTGTGTGTGTGTGTGAGACAGAGTATGTGAGAAAGACAGAAAGAGAGCATTCATTAGTCCCTGTCATATACTCAATAAAAGAAGTGGACGTAGCCACAGTGACGTGACCCATTGGTTTGTGGACTACTGATTTGAAGCCTGAAGTTTGGCATCTTGGCCATCGGCATCTTGTTTATTTTGGAGCCAGAAATTACCATATTTGTACAAGAGGGTGGAACTGGAGAGGAGCGAGGCCCAGCAGGGCCAGGCTCCGTTATCATAAAGAAATGTTAAGTTACCATTTAGTTAACAGGAGTGTTATTTTTTTGCTGGAGGAAAAAAAAGCCCCTAAAAACAATCTTTAGAAAACAATTGAGAAGTAGGATAATTTTCTCATAGCCTTTAATACAATCAGACCTCTTTTTGCAACCAGTGGAGTGGTAAGGTTAATTGTTGACTCTAAACTGCATGTAAGTGTGTGCCCAATGTCGGCTGTGATAGCCCCTCCTGCAATGATGAATTTGTAATGCTGTAGACAAACTAGGAATAACAGCACTAAAGGCGACTCTATAGTTATTTATGTTTATTCATAACATTAAAAAACATTACGTACGTATAATCTGAATAATGAAAGAATCATGGAAACACATGTTTATGTTCTCTTTAGAAGACAAATCTGCTTAGTTTCACTTAATTCCTTGATGCCTATGGGATCCTCATAATGTTATTTTATCCCATAGACACTCAACAATTGAGCCAAGATAGCCTAACGTTGCTGTTTGATATAACTTCAGACTGCACCAAATACATAAAAAACTTCTTTCCTAAGGCATTTATTAGTTTCTGACTAGCAAAGTGACAAAATGAGAGCACATTTCCCCAAAACTACTGTATCATTGAACTATCTCTTGAATAAAATCACACACATTTAGGCTATTCTATGTCGCCTTTTAATAACTGAAACTGTTTGGATCCCCCTTCAGGAGGCACTTTGAAAGCCTCTGTACTAAATCATTACTGAAGATCCAAGAAAAATTGTTCCATGATTCAAAAAGTGAGTAAATAATGACCCTGTCACCTTCTGTCCAGACGAGGTTGTATAATGACGACAGCTAAATGTGTCCGTCTGTGTTTGCATGCCTGTTTATGTGTCTCTTTGTATCATCCTTGCAGAAGGAAATATTTGTCTTTTGAAATAAGTTTCTGTTGACTTACTCCTACACTTTTCCTTTATTACACTCGGTGCCTTCAGCATTCTGTCATTTGTGTTCCATGAAAATGAAATTGAAAACACTTAATGTTCATTCTGAATTTATTTCAGGCCTTCCTCTGTTGACTCGGTGAAGTAAATAGTCCCATTTTCTCACTTCTCTATTTCATGTAAGTTATCTTGAAATCCTGTTCTTTCTAATGAGTGATTTCATAGAATATGGAGGAGTACATGTTAAACACTTAACTGAACTGGCATAGAACTGCAAAATCTTTAATGCTAAAACATACTGTAACTATAGCACAAGTTGCGAACTCCCCAGTAGTGTCAGTTATGTAAGTGTTAATGCCCGACGAGGTGTCCATTTTCAGGAATTAATGGACAGTATAGATATGCAGTATTTCCTGATTATGGACATCTGATATATATATTCCTGATTATGGACATCTAAAAAGGTTGAAATAAATGTTAAAGTGAGTCACTTATCGTTGCAATTAGATGATAGCTTGTTAATGTGTTGCAAGAAATTGTAAACAAAGGCTTTGACTGTGTCCCTGTTGCTATATTTACTCATTTTAATTACAGGCTGTCACCTTAACATTGCTTCTTTGAACCAAGAATACAACCCAACCCCCCTTTTTTTGTTTTGAAAAGTTAAATGTACAACAGCATGAAGTTTATGGCAATATTATTTCTCTGCCATGAGATCAAATCAAATCAAATCAAATCAAGTTTATTTATATAGCCCAATATCACAAATTATACATTTGTCTCAATGGGCTTTACAGACTGCACAGGATACGTCACCCTCTGTCCTTAGACCCTCACATCGCACAAGGAAAAACTCCCTAAAAGATCACCCACAATTAGTGGGGGAAATATGGAAGAAACCTCAGGGAGAGCAACTGAGGAGGGATCCCTCTCCCAGGATGGACAGACGTGCAATAGGTGACGTGTGTACAGAACAAACAACATAGTTAAAAATATAGCATAGACAATCTATGCAACAGAAAACATGATACGATCGTATATAAAAAAAAGATGGATCCAGGGGGATGTCAATAAAGGCTCCTGGTGTCAGGCAGGACCAGGGCAACAGGTGCAGCCACGATTCGCGATCCAGAAGTAATCTTTAATAGTGGCAACCTGCCAGATGAGGGACACAGAAACTCCAGGGATGATGCCCCGGATGGTGAGTTAGTAACATGCATTTAAGGGACATGAATGCGTATCAATAGAGAGGGAGTGGAGGAGAGCGAGAAAGATAGGGAAAGGAGGAGAGGAGTGAGTCCCCCGACAGTCTAAGCCTATAGCAGCATAACTAGGGGCTAGTCCAAGGCAAACCTGAGCCAGCCCTAACTATAAGCTTTATCAAAGAGGAAAGTCTTTAACCTGCTCTTAAATGTGGAGAGGGTGTCTGCCTCCTGAACACACACTGGGAGCTGGTTCCACAGTAGAGGAGCTTGATAGCTGAAGGCTCTGGCTCCCATTGTATTTTTAGAAACTCTAGGAACCACAAGTAACCCTGCACTCTGGGAGTGCAATGCTCTAGTTGATTTATAAGGTACTATGAGATCTTTAAGATAAACTGGAGCCTGACCATTAATTGCTTTGTAGGTCAGGAGAAGGATTTTGAATTATATTCTGTATTTTACCGCGAGCCAGTGCAGCTAATACAGGAGTAATATGATCTTGTTTCCTAGTTCTTGTCAATACTCGTGCCACAGCATTTTGAATCAACTGAAGAGCTTTAAGGGATTTTGTGGGACAACCAGATAATAAGGAGTTGCAGTAATCCAGCCTTGAAGTAACAAATGCATGGACTAGTTTTTCTGCATCTTTTTGAGACAAGATGTGCCTTATCTTTGCAATGTTACGCAGATGAAAAAAGGCAGACCTTGAAATTTGTTTTATGTGGGAGTTAAAAGACATCCTGATCAAAGATAACGCCGAGATTCCTTACTGTGGTGCTGGAGGCCAAGTTATCCAGAGTTACTATGTCATTAGACAATACATTTCGGAGGCGTTTAGGGCCAAGTACAATAACTTCTGTTTCGTTGGTGTTCAACATCAAAAAGTAGCAGGACATCCAATTTTTTATGTCTTTAAGACATGCTTGAAGTTTAGATAATTGATTGGTTTCATCTGGCTTTATTGATAGATATAATTGGGTATCATCCGCATAACAATGAAAGTTTATGGAGTGGTTCCTTATAATATTGCCTAAAGGAAGCATATATAAGGTAAATAGAATAGGTCCAAGTACAGAACCTTGCGGGACTCCATGACTGACTTTGGTTTGCATGGAGGATTCATCGTTAACACGTACAAATTGAGATTGCTCAGATAAATAGGATTTAAACCAGCTCAGTTCCTGCTATGCCAATGAAATGTTCCAGTCTCTGCAGCAGAATGTGCTGGTCAACAGTTTCAAAAGCAGCACTGAGGTATAACAAGACAAGAACAGAGACAAGTCTTTTGTCTGATGCCAGTAGAAGGTTATTGGTAACTTTCACCAGTGCTGTCTCTGTGCTAT
Organism: Bovichtus variegatus; assembly: GCA_943593645.1. NCBI lineage: Eukaryota > Metazoa > Chordata > Actinopteri > Perciformes > Bovichtidae > Bovichtus > Bovichtus variegatus. The sequence goes on along the minus strand of CALSCE010009502.1, from coordinate 984,941 downwards.
GATAAACTCTAAATCCAGATTGAAAAACCTCAAATAAAGTATTGTTATGTAGAAAATCACACAACTGTTTTGCGACTGCTTTCTCAAGAATTTTAGCGAGAAATGAAAGGTTTGATATCGGCCTATAGTTGGCTAAAACCTCTGGATCAAGACTTGGTTTTTTAAGAAGAGATTTTATTACAGCTACTTTAAATGATTCTGGTACATAGCCAGATAATAGGGACAGGTTGATCATATTTAATAATGAGGTGTTAGTTAAGGGTAAAACTTCTTTAAGCAGCTTAGTTGGAATCGGGTCTAAGAGACAGGTTGATGGTTTAGACGACGAAATTGTTGAATTTAGTTGGTTAAGATCGATTGGAGAAAAGCAGTCTAGATATATTTCAGGTGTTACAGTTGTTTTTAAGGTTCCTGTTTTAGAAGCTAAATCATTACCAATTGAGGAGAGGAGATTTATTTGATTAATTTGGTCTCTAATATTTTGAATTTTATGGTTAAAGAAGCTCATGAAGTCGTCACTAGTGAGCGATACAGGAATAGAAGGCTCAGTAGAGCTGTGGCTCTCTGTCAGCCTAGCTACAGTGCTGAAAAGAAACCTGGGGTTGTTCTTATTTTCTTGTATTAATGAAGAGTAATAAGCTGCTCTGGCTTTACGGAGAGCCTTCTTATATGTTTTAAGATTATCGAGCCAGACTAAACGACATTCTTCCAATTTGGTAGATCGCCATTTCCTCTCAAGTTTTCTTGACTTTAGTTTTAGTTTGCGGGTTTGGGGGTTAAGCCACGGAGCTTGCTTTCTCTGTTTAATTATCTTCTTTTTTAGAGGAGCGACATAGTTGAGTGTCATTCACAGTGAGGCTGCAGCACTATCAACAAGATGATTCATTTGGGAGGGACTAAAGTCATCACAGGAGTCCTCCGTTACATTGATATTGAGACATGGTAATGAACCGCTGGAATCACTTCCTTAAATTTAGCTACAGCACTATCAGATAGACATCGAGCGTACGATATTTTGCTTAGTGGCTTGCAGTCCAGTAGCAGGACTTCAAAAGTTATTAAAAAATGGTCTGATAAAAGAGGATTTTGTGGACAAATTAAATAAATGTTCAATTTCAACACCATATGCCAGAGCAAGGTCCAGAGTGTGGTTTAAACAATGAGTTGGTTCATGTACATTCTGACTGAATTCAATTGAATCTAATAATGAGATAAACGCAATATTAAGGCTGTTATTATCGACGTCCACATGAATATTAAAGTCACCTATAATAATTACTTTATCTGTTTTAAGGACTAAACTTGATAAAAATTCTGAGAATTCGGATAGAAAATCAGAATACGGACCAGGAGGGCGGTACACTGTAACAAATAAGATTGGCTTTATTGTTTTCCATGTTGGGTTTGAAAGGGTAAGAACAAGGCTTTCAAAAGAGCTATAATTTAGTTTAGGTTTAGGATTGATTAATAGGCTTGAGTCGAATATGGCTGCAACTCCACCACCTCGGCAAAGAAAGAACTGGGTTCACAGCTCATTGAAATGCACATATATATATTTTTCCTATGCTTTAATTGAGCCAATGCATTGTCTATCTGGATTGGTGGCTTGTTAGAAATAAAGCAATAATAAATATTACACAGCTGTAACATCTGATTGGATTGTCGTCTGAACTTGTTGCAGCATTCCTATTTTCAACATATTAGGCGGAAATAGGCTGGCTATGTACATATAATCACATTATAGCTCAACATGGTACATTATAACAAAACAGAGGTCTCAGACTGAAAGGGATTATTAGGGCTGATATATTGTGCGATTTTTTTCCATGCAAAAAACCTGTCCACTAATTCAAATTTTAATTATCTTCTCAAATACAGTTCACATTAATTAGACATGGATTCTCAAATTAAACATTCACTCTCAATTCCATAATTAATTGCCTTTGTGTATACACATGGCCAATTAGTGATGGAGTTGTAGGATGTTATTTTCAGCATGATGTGCTTTGAACACTGGAACCCACCCACTAGTTGAATACACCCTTTGTCAATTTCCAGTCACCAATTCACTTGATTTGCATGTCTTTGGTCTTTAGGAAGCTGGGGCACCTGAAAGAAACATAGACACAAAGAAGGCCCCAGTTAGACCCTCTTGTTGTGAAGTGACAGTGCTAACCACTGGACCAGCATCATGCACCCATTAACAAAAGCAATGCTTTCTTTTTCAGGAACAACCTTTATATGCACACATTGGCACATATTACACAATTTATTCCGTTGAAAACACTGTTGCGTTGAGGTCTATTATCTATCAGATGCATATGTGTTGTGAACTGACAAGTCATGTAGTATTGTGCCCATGTGAGGATTGTTATTTGAAGAATTAGTTTTGGGAAATATGCTTATTTGCTTTCTTACCAAGAACCGTTATATTGCCTGTTATATTTAGCTAAAGCCAAGAGATGGTTAGCACTTACTTTGACACAAAATTGGTGCAACATTGCGATGGTTTAATGTAAGATAATTAATAATTATCTTTAATGATTATTTATTCCTTCTGATACCCTTATTAATTCCTTTTGAAATATTGCACCTACATAATTGTAATGCCACGGTATTATCAGCCCCTATTAATGATTGAATTAATATTAATGGTTTTATTGGTATTAATTATCATTTATATTTGTTAATTACCAGAATTGCTCATAATATATCCCAACAAATGGAAACCGAGGGAAACAGCTATCCTTGTTCTGTCTATGGCTATAAAAAAAAAAAAAGAAAAGGTGAAAAAAGATGAGTTTGTATCAAATCAAGCTCATGAAGTGATAAATCGAGCAATTCAATATGTTGTTCATATGATTAGTGTTGAATTATATTGTGTTCATAATAAATATATTGTTTACTGACATAATGTTTATTGTTTAAGTTATTTCAGAGTACAGACAAATTGTAAGTTTACTTTCACATCACTCAGCCAGGACTAAGCCAATGCTTGTTCATTTTAACAAGACAACTATGCGGAATTGTATAAGTAGTATAAATAAAAACAAAGCCCAAAAAGAGAGATGGGATATAATGAAGCAAGAACACACTTTAATCCATCACTGTTGTGTTACTAACAGAAGATGCAGTTTCCATAGTAACAATTAAGTAATAGCAGTGCTATCCATTAACGACAAACTATCAGAAAAAAGTACCATTAGTGTTTCTCACCTTTTGGATAACAGAGACAAAAAGGAACAAGATCTTTTTTCATCAACAGGGTTATTTTACATTCCATAGATGACAAAAAACGCTGCAACTGAGAGCTGTTTATACAAAGACATATTAGAGTAGGTGTACCACAGGACATGCTTACAATATGGATGATGGTCAGTGTCATCTAAGTAGAAGCAGAGGTAAACAAAAGGGAATTGATTGAATGAAAGCAAGTGAAATGAACTAACTAACAGAGAAGCGATTTAACCAAAAATGGTTAGATAATTGTACCTATACTATTTGCTCACAAATTTACCGTTTTTTAATGCCACTGAACCAACACAGATTTTCTGAAAGGAAACAAACTGGCCCAAATGAAACAAAGATAAATGACCTGATTGACATCCTTCACAAAATGATTACTTTGTCACATGAGTGCATTTATTCTGTACAATGTAATTAGTATGTTCCACATTTATATACATTGGAATCAATGCAAATTACAAATTATTACACAATAGGTTATATTGCTTTCCATAATAATGGTAGCATCACGGAAAATGGAAATGCAATGTCAACCTTTGTATTGTTAATGCGTTAACTTTATTATCGTTTTTATTTTCCTTTATAGATACCTGATACTTTCCAATACAACATTTTGTATTTGCATTTTTGCTACAAAAAAAAACTGCACTGTTACAACAAAAAACACAAAGTAATCAGTATCTTTGTCAGCCCTATGTAGTGTATTTAGGTATCCCTCTGTATATTTAGGTAGCCCTCTAAGCCTGCATACAGCCCCAACAACCTCCAGCAATAAGGTAGGACAGGCTGTACGTAACATGTAGAGTAATGAAAATGAGAGTAAAACTGTGTCAAAGCCACATCTACAGTATAGAGCTACATTTTGACTAAATCTTTTTGAAAGAAAGAAATTGAAACTGAAGGTTTAAGTTTTGATCTTCAACTTCGAAAACTACAATAATATATTCTAATATTTTTGGAATATACATGCTGATTTCTTTATTGTTATACAAGAGTGTGTATTGCCAACCTCTACAATCAAATAATTGGGAAATACTTCACTCTTTACTAGATATTGATGTGGTCATTTTGTTTATAGTTATTGATTTAGTTATTAATCAGATTTCATAATTCATTGTCTAGTATATTTTACTACAGACTACATTAACTGGCTATCATTTTCCTCTGATTCAGAGCTTCTGATGAGGAGGTGGTACCCCTATTGAAGTGACTTAGTGTAAATTATACTAAATAATATTACATTTCATTTCGCTGACCCTTTTGTCCAACGCGACTTACAATAAATGGAAATAAACAAGTGGATACAACTCTGAACAGCAAGAATATTGCAAGTACATTAGCTTCAAATAGGTGAAATCATTTTAAGTGCAGTACAATAGCTTCAAATAGACACAACCAATTTAGTGCTACATACAGAAACAATAGAATAAAACCCCCAACCATTAGCTTCAAATAAGCCAAACATAAAGGAATAAGATTTTTTTTAAATGTTTAATTATTATTATTATTATTCGCCAAATTGCTTTTCAGTCTGTGACGGAAGGTGTGTAGAGGTTCTGCTGACCTGATATCAATTGGGAGCTCATTCCACCATTTTTTTTTTGTTTTATTTGAAGGGTATCCACTCGCAGTGAGGGAATAGCCAGCCAATTGGTCGATGCAGAGCCAAATGAGCGAGCTGGGGTCTATGGTTTGACCATGGCCTGGATGTAGGAAGGGCCTGGGGATGTATCCTCCTGATATTGTAAAGAGCGTGTCTGCAGGATCGGGCTGTTGCAGCGATGCTGCCATTGAAGGGCAGCTGGTCATCCAGTGTCAGACCCAGATTCCTTACAGTCCGAGGTGTAGTAGGGTCTTGGATGCAAGAGCCCTTCCCTGGAAGGAAGAGCAGTTCGGTTTTGTCGAGGTTGAGTTTCAAGTGGTGTGTGGACATCCACTGACACATGTCAGCCAGACAAGGAGAGATTTGTGTCTCCACCTGGGTTACTGACATGAAAAAAGACAAAATCAGTTGTGTGTCATCTGGTAGGAGAAGCCATTAGAGTGAATGACAGAGCCAAGTGAGTTGGTGTACAGAGAAAAGAGGAGGGGCCCTGAGGAAACCCAGTGGTGAGTTGACAGGGGTCCGACAGAGATCGTGTCCAAGTTACCGTTAGTCGGTGTGGTCTTTGAGGTAGGATTCGAGCAGAGAGAGTGCAGTGCCTCCCAGTTCTTGATAATTATTTTGATAATTATTAATTCCTTCTGATAGCCATGTTAATGTTTTTTTGAGATAATGCACCTACTAAGATATTATGAATATTACCAGTTTTATATAATATATAACATACATTATCATTAATATTTCTTAATAACCACACTTGCTCATACCAGAACCCCAGCTTAAGGTTGACACTAGTGTGAGGCTCTATGAAAAGGTGATACTAATAACTTAATGTTAGTTACCAAGCATTATTATATTTAGAGTGAGGTTCTGTGTGAGCACATTTATAAGTATCTGTGCAGCTGCAGAATTATAGTAACGTTAGACACTCTGGCAAACACAGATTTTAACAAAGACAATACACTCTGTAAAGAGTTTAGAATTCACTAACACTACAGCTAATAGCATATAGCCAGTTCAAGCAATGCTTAATTTCCAGTGTTATTAAATTCTCCACCAGAAAACGTATTTTCCCTGTATGTATGTGCCTATGTTACAAAAATTACCCATTATCATAATAATTAGGGTTGTTTCCCAGAGTATCTATTAAAAATAGCAAGCAGGTTGTCCTGGTGGAGCTGATGCCGTTGCAAGCACCAAGCAAATACTACGCTGCATTCACAGTGGGATGTGGAAATGGGAAACATTAATTCCTAAAATGTGGCTGTTGAACTGCACAATATGGCATAGTTTATTGCTCTTATACTGCTATTAGTATCAAGTATATTCAAAGACAGCTACTTAACGTAACTTTATTACGGAGGTCCTCAGTCTTCTTTGTTATGCTGTCAATCACTTTTCAACGGCCCTCTCAGTTGAAGCCACGCCCCCACGCCTGATCAGGGCCAAAAGTCTGAAAGGAAAAAAATACGATCTGAGAGTGAAAAAAACGATCTGGAACCGAAAAAAATAAGATTTGAAACTGTAAAAAGTAAGATATGAATCTGAAAACATAACATCTGCAAAAGAAAAAAACAAGACCTCAAATATGAAAATATATATGAAAGTGAAAAATTTAATAGAAATAATTTTCCACCTGAAAAAACTTTTCATACACACATACACAATATTTTTTGTTTGAATATATTATTGTTTGTTTTCAAACTTCCAGTTTACATTTTTTTTTTTTTTTTTAAATGATCAAAACTTTTTGTCCTGGATTTAACTCCATACATGTCTTCTTGTTACACCCATTGCTTTCAGTGCTAATAAGGGAAGGTGACTCCAATGAGTGTGCATCAACATCATCTGGACATTGGTGGCCAGACACTAATGTTATATTTAGAATGACTTTAGTAAGAAAGTCAACCTCCCTCAATCCCCACTGGAAATCACGCTCTTTTGCTTGGGTTGTTTCAAAGCCTGTAAATAATAACAGGTCAATTATTCCCAAACGGCTGCACAATGGCTAGCCCTCACTGCTACACTATAGGCCATTTAACTGTGAAAATTAAATTAATGAAACCATGCTCATGTCAGTGTCCTTTCTCTGAGCAACAGAAGCAGCTTGTTCCTGTGTGGCAACAATACCACTAAGAAAGAACTCCCTCTTTTATAATGTGGCTAAGTGAAATGTGGCAGTTTGATGGTGAAACAAATACCATGAAGCTCTTTTGAAAGCGGAAGTTGTTTGCTCAAGAAAAAACAAAACAAACGTCAATAGAACAAACAAGGATGCATGATAGTTAGTTTAGGTCTTAAAAGTAACTGGTTGAGGTTTAGGACCACTTTGTGAACCATTATGTTACTGGCGAGTAAAACTTTTAGAATGATGGATTTGACTCGTGAGTAGTAATATACAGTTTAGTCAGTTTCCAGCATGCATCACAAAGTACACAATAATGGGGGGGGGGGCAACCTTGTTACTGGGGAGTGAACCTAATGTACAGTATACGTGATCCTCATGTCACACGATGTGAGGGGGTGTGTGGAGTTATAAAAGGCTGGTGGTAGGTATGTGTATGTGTGTGTGTGTGTGTGTGTGTGTGTCTGTGTGTGTATGTGTGTGTGTATGTGTGTGTGTGTGTATGTGTGTGTGTGTGTGTCTGAAAATAAGTTGTACATTAAGCTGTATTTAGGACAATGTTGGTGGTGGTAGATGTTAATCAACAAAGTAAACACTATATTTTTTAAATACATTTTTTATTTGAATACCATCAACCATGTCATCCCTAAGAGTTGTATAACCATTATAAATGGATTGCCACAATTGTTAGAGGTCTTTTATTTTGGTGGGTAAGTGTGCCATTATTAGTGTTGTGGAAAATGCAGTGATTTACACCGCTCCATAAATTAATGGAGTACCGGCTTTTAATTGTGGATTATTATTATTATTATTATTATTATTTACAAATGAGCACACGCTTCTTAACCTTCTTCTGGCTAAAATAATATAAATTATATTTATAAAGAAAAAGAATAAACCATTCTGCCCATTATAAAAGTCAAACTCTGTGCAGAAAGAAATGGCTGGAAGCAACACTCGTGAGGGACGCAGGAGTTCAGCGAGGCGATAGAAGACCTGCTAATGGGGAGCTTCAATGTTATGTCCGAGTGAGTTAAATAGGTCTGTAGAGATGATGCCAGTGAGCATGGCCTACCTTTTAATATTGTGGCTGAAAGAACCTATACACATGTTCTATGGTGTCATAAAACTGTTCTGTCTCTAAAATGTTTTTTTTTACTGCATCATTGAGTGCTCGGTATAGGTTGTGTGTGCCGCTAAGTGTATATATGTTGCAAGTGACTCCTTTTACCCCAAGGTCATAGCTTGCCAGCAGCTCGATTAATGGCAAGGAATATGCCCCCGTTTGGCTTTCCTTATAAGTCTCCCGGTACGCTAGTTTGCAAGTAGCCAGTGTTAATGTGACATTCACTATGGTCTCCAGCACTTGTTCCTAAAAGAGTGCTGCGTTAAGCACATCCCTCTCCAACTGTGCATAAATGCTGCCATGGCATTTTCACTGTTCATTCCCCACACAGGCTCCAACATGTAACTGAGAGGACTCATGAGTTAATAATTTCCCAACAAATGCCCCCAATCTCTAACTATCTTCACCCATGCACTGTTATAGAAAAGTGAAGCCAGCATGGCTCACAGTGCGCACAATCCAATTTAGAGAGGAGCAAAGCAAGTCGGCTTTTGACGATTTATGATGAAACCCTTCAGAGAAACAACTATTATGTTGATTTCTTGGGAAAGGACCACTATATTTACAAGGCCCCGTAGTTGTAATATAACGTTCTACTGCAGCATCTTAAACATTTTCATCAAAATGCTATTTGTGGCGAAAGACTGCAGTTGTTGTGGCTCGTCTTCCCAATCCTGTTCTGTATCACTGACTGGCGCTACCACAGCCTAACTAACGTTAAGATAGCTTGCTATCCTAACGTTACCTGCTGCAAGGTTGTTGACACATAACTGAGGGAAGAATCGAACTGCCGCATTTTAGCTCGGAGGGGGGGTTGGGCTGGCGACTGTTGTGAAAAAGCCAAAAGACATATTCTCCTGGGTTACGCTTGTTTCTGACATATCACAAATGCCTTTGTAATCAAAGTCAGCGGAAGTATGTGTAGGGAAGAGGTCAGGCTGGATGGATATAAAACTGCCCTCAAATTTATTCATTCACCAAATGCATATAAAAATAATTTAACAATGTGGTAAAATGGCAAAACCGCTTTTGTTTTTTCACTTGACATTTAATATTTTAAAGGTTCTCTATTGGGAATTCAGAGCATATTGAGTATTGAGGATTGAGGTTGACGTTTATGTACTGTGTTGCATAGCTATCAGACAAGACAAGGCCTGTTGCACGGATCATACTGCCCCCAGTGCCACAGTAAACACACATATGGCTAGGCTTCATATAAAATAGCAGTGCTATTAAGTATTCTTTCGATTTCATTTAGAAAGTCCTGCTGAATATGGCTGAATAACACAAACAAAAACTGATCCGATCCAATTCAAACAATGTCATTACCGCATAGATGTACTTATTATGTGGTTTGGTAATTTCAGTGGAACCTAGAGTAAAGGCTTAATTTAACAGCAACACAGACACCTAGCTTAATTATAGTATAATAATACAGTATCCTTATATAAATACAATATCTTATAGCACATATTTTGCTTACGTTTACGCACTGTTTGAGACACATTTCTATAATTCAAATCCAAAATGATATGAATTAAAACACAAAGATGAAATAAAGAAGGTTTATTCAACTTTACTAAATTATTTTTAATGCACCTTGGCAGGAGAGACAATCACAGAGAAAGGGACAGGCAATGAGATAGAACGAAGAGTAGAGGACGAATAAAGAAATGAACAGAAAATCAACAGTCAGCAAAAATCAACCTATTGCTCCCATATTAGGTCATGATTAGATTTTAGTGGTGTCTTCAGTGTAAATTTGCTTTTACTTGAACACTTAATTAAACAATGTCAACTTTCATAGTTCGATGTTTCGTGATCATATTACCCTCTTCTGTTTTTTGAGATTGTAGTGTGGATCATTCATTGCTGATTCTCATGTATTAGGCTTGCTGCTTGAGAGATCATGGATGCTACTGCCCACTGTCATGGTTTTAAAGCTATTGTTATCCTCTTCAAATGTTTTGGGGTGAATGCCCCCCAACCCCCCTAGTAAGTCTAGTTTTTGGACATCTGTATTTATAAAACCCTGCTGACGACCCTGCCTTAAGTGGACTAAATATTAAAATGGCAATACAGTTTAGCCTGTGGCCACAAAGCAGAAAATGTTAGCTCATTAACATATAAATCTGGGAAACATTGTCCCGGATGGCAACATTATAAGACTATAAGACACATGGAAGAGTTTAGCAAATGGATGCATTTATCCTAGTGTAACATCGGGATAAAATGACGATCATATTTTATTTCTATTCTTCTCAACCATGTTAAATGCATTTATTCTGCCCTTTTATGCACATAATTGGAATCTGGACATAATCTAGATGCTCGACATTTATGAAATGGCTAAGTGTTAGCGATTAAACATGCTTTCGTTCTGTTTCAGCACAGAACAGGACATTCTCTAGATTTGACAATAAATATTCTGTTTAGTGTGTCATTCTCAGTGGTTGCCACCGAGTACACAATGGAAGTAAGTGGATTTATGACAGCAACAGTGTAAGGAGAGGATCCATTGACTCAAGCTCAGTAGGGGTTCATGTCTCAGGGTTAAAGAGGCTTCTCCCACTAAGACTGGAAAACCAAACTGAACACAGTTTGGTGTGCAGGATGTATGAAAGCTGTCAGGGCATTACTGTACAGCAACACTGCAGAGCATCTGAACAGCTCTGGCTCTGAAGCTGGAATGGAGGCACACAGACTATACAAAGCGCCCTCAGGCTTTCGGTTTCTTTTCAGCTTAATGTTGATTGAGTCAGTCTCTGAGCCAGTTGAGAACCTCGGCTCCATCTTGCAAAGCCCCCAGCTGTCACACAGTCAGGTGAAGGCAGCACATCCAGGACAATGGGGATATTAAAAATGCTGCGCAAAGACAGAAGTTCTGTTGCCCTTTGGCAAGAACTCTGACAGACACAGGAGCACCTAAAAGACAAATTAAGAAAGTCAAATATAGCTGCAACACAGCACATTGCTTTGAGACAGCTGGATCATTTTTCAGACAAATTTATTTTAAGATAAATGTTGTTTACATTGATGTAAGTTGGAATAAGAAGACATTTGAGCTGTATGAGTCTCCAGAGAACCTACTTCTACCTGCCGCAAAGCCAGAAGAATGCTCTCAGCATGATTAAAAGTTCCACAGCTAACTTTGACACTTAACACCTTTATACCACCTGAATGTCACATCAGTGGTAGAACTATTTCAGTCTGGAGCAAAGTAATGGACCAACTAACTGACCAATGTTCAGACAGAACGTCTGATGCCACTAGAAAATCACATCAACCTGTGATATGGTGATAAGGCTGCTTTACCTCACAAAGACCTTAATACAGGTGCGCAAGCATAATCCTTTAAAGCCCAAATTTATAAGGTCCAGAAAAAGCTTGTTTTTGCTCTACACAGATATAATGTGTGACACACATTTCAAACGTTGTGTTGTTATCTAGTTATTGACCCTTTTCAATTCAATTGCAACATGTTCTACTAGCTTGATCCTCAAATCATGAGGGATATCAGAGAATAATTCATATGTAATACACCAAGCATACATGCATTGGACATGCAATTTTGTTATTTTCATGTACTAAAACCTTTTTGTCTGTCATTTTCTAATGCTGAGATATTCATCCCTCAGAGGGGGGATTAGAGTTGGAGGGGCCTAAGCTCTTCAAATAGTACCGATCCATGATCCAGTGCTGTGCTCCTGAGGTGTCACTTCTGGTTTTACGTTTCAATATTAGCAGTCACCTCCTTACAAAGTTAAAGCTTTGATTTCCAACCATGTTACTTTTCCTTCATTAGGGTTGCAACAGAAATGTGTCTTAATGAAAACTGGCTCACAGTTACTGAAGCAAATGTTGCTGTCCATTCCAATTCCACGCATACTGACCACCTGATTTTTCAACTTCATTAGGGTTCTACAGTAGCTCAATATTTAAAGTAGTCCCTTTTCTGACACATTTTAAGGATTTTGCAGTCACCAGTCAGTATTCAAACTGTATGTAACCCATTTTCTTATATGTTAAAGATGAATTTTTTGTATTGGGGTTTTGTTGTAGTGCCAGGATACAATGGCATATTTTACAGCTTGTATATAAAAAGATTATATCTCGCTGTCAAAAGCCTGATATTGTGTGGTCATTTGGCCCTTCGCTAAGCCCCGCTAATCTCTGTCATCGCTACCATGGAGCCTACACACTCACTAATAGCACTCCCTGAAGAAATATTATCACATTTTTGGGAAATAGCAGAGACAAGCAGACAGAAGAGTCTAAAATATGCATTTGAAGGGTATTGCAAGGATGTCAAACTGACTCAACACAAAAAAAACAGGTTAAAAAGATAAGGTAGAAGTTGACTTTAAAGCCAACGGATCAAAGTGTACGCTAGAGGTGAACCACCACATCACCTGGCGTTCGAGACAGAACAATAACATTAAGGAGTAACACTGTTCCTGTAAAGCAGGGAATGTCTTTATTTGCTGTTATAATCATTCAAAAGCTAAAGCAGTATGTGCATGCTCTGGATCCTCTGGATTTCTTATATTAACTCACAGGTGGTCAGTGATGAAGTACAAGAGAAACAAGGCAAATAAAAAGTCTAAATTTACTCTGAAAGAAATCTGTATAATCTTTTTTTTCAAGTACAATTAGAAATGCACTTCTTCTGGAACAATGATTTTACCTCTACCACAAGGAGTTTGTTTGTAAGCCTGGTCAGAAGTGTTTCTAAATGTGCAACCACTTGCACAACAACAATTGCACAAGAAGCAATTAATAAATCTTTTTGTGTGCAAATGAAATGTTATTGATCACAGTTACACACAGTAGCTCATGCTCATAAGTTGACTCACAATTCATACACACATAAACAGACAAAACAAAATCGCTTGAAACATTTTACCATTTTGAAAGAAGCTCCACAATCAAAAAGCGACAGGAGATGTGTCAGTTGGTAGTGTGGCTACATGTAGCGACAAATACTGTGGAAATTTAAATACTTTATTTTATTTGTGTGCTTTTCTTGTTACAAACTGAAGACAATGAAGAAACACTCATACCAGGGGGAAAACAAATGTCCAACACAGTTTTCACACAGTTATGATACACTTAAACAACGAAACACAGGGAGGAGTTAACTTGTCATCAAATGAGGAGTGTGAATCAGAGAAACCAGAATCACAGAGGCTGAATGACTGTGGTGTGGCAAGACAGCTTTAAAAGTCCCTTATTGTGTGAGCATAGATCTAACTCTGCTATGTGCAGGTCATCTAAGAAGCGCATGGCTTTCTTATTAGCTGTCATGGAGAAGACAAGCATTCTGTGCTCTAAGGGAACCTACTTCTTTTTCGAAGGCTGCTTTGCCGTAGAAAAGCAGCTCCATTTAGTGTCTAATGGAGGGTGGGACTAAACAGGTTGTTTTGTAAAACAAAACAATGTGGTTGGCTACGGTGTTGCGTGAGCAGACACCTTGTAGTGTATCTTCTGCAGTACACTAACCAAACACTAGTGGCTTAACTATGGGAAGTTGCTTTCTTGTGGAAGAAGGTTAGCTACGGCACCATCTAGTGGTCACAGTTTGGGGCCACATAGGTAAACAAAGTATTAAAACTAAGTTCTTACAAGAAATTACAACATGCACCAACTGGAATGCAGGGTAATTACAATCAAAGGATTGTTTCTTAAAGTTGACTCTGGCTGGAACACGTGGTGGTAACAGCTAGGTAAATAACTTATTTCACAGGGCTGAAAGCACACCCTGGCTCAACCTCAGGCTTTATTGCTCAGGCTGAAATGCATGGCAAGTAGTCTTGTATATAAACTCTCTGTGTAACACAGGGCCGGGGGCACGCTGTGTCTTAATTATAGGACTATTTAAATTAACAGCAACTTTTAACAACGACTAAATTAAATTGAATACATGGTATTCTAATTCTAATTCTAACTAAAAATCTTACAATTCCATAGAGAGTAGGATCAACTTGAATAGCTAGCAGCAAAAACAAGTTATTAAAGACTTAAAAACACTATGAGTGCTATTAAAACAAACATTTTTATCAAAAATCTAAATCTCTCAAAATTCATGAATTAAATTTATATGTAAATCAATTTTCACCACAATGCACTTGTTTGTAAGTACAGCTGGATGTCTACTCTTGTTGCACATAAACAACCTTTGGCAAGTTTTAGAATTGGATTAAGCATTTTTGGTTTTCACCAAAGATTATGAATATGCGGAAAATTAATAGTAATAATAATTAATTAATTGCCAACAATAATTGCCAACAGTACTATGCCTCACATGGGGCACAATTATGTTGGAACACGCCTCACGCCAGTGTCACCATTATGTATGGGGTTTTGGAATGGAAGTCTGGTTATTAACAATTATTAATTATAATTCATATTAATAAAACAATTAATATTCATAATTTCATTAATAGGGGTTGATAATAACTGGTACTACAATGAAGTAGGTGCATTAAATCAAAAATACATTAACATGGCTTTCAGAAGGAATGAATAATTATCAAAATAATTATTAATTATTAAATTTAATATCATTATTAATTATATTAATTAGTATGACCTAATTTACATCAAGCCACCTCAATGGGGCACAACCTCTGTCAAATGATAATGATGCCAGTTAATATAGTCTCATAAAATACTCTCATAAAATATACTAGACAATGATTTAGGAAGACTGATTAATAATTAAATGAATAACTATAAACACAATTACCATATCAATAGCTAGAAAGGTTTGAAGGATTTTGGAATTCTTTCATAGTAGAGGTTGGCAATACTCACTCTTGTACAACAATTAACCAGCATGTATATTCCAAAAAAGTATTTATTTATAAGGTAATACCTTTCAAAACACATAATATCTAATACTAAGCAATCAAAAGGGAATATGTACACAAATGTGAGAGAGTGCGTGTGGGTGCATGCGCGGTCCTGTGACCATCTCTACGTGCTCTGCATAGGCGTGTATAACAAAGGGGATATATAAAGCAAAGTTTTAAGGCCTCATATCTCTGTGTGTGTCACTATGTTAAAAAGACAAATTCACAAATTATTATAAGATCATAACGTGTATGATAGTGGTACCGGGTTAAGAAGATGGTTAGTGTGCATGCAACTCTGTCTGTGTACACAATACTAACACATCACCTGGTAAAACAACCTAAGATTACCCATTAGCTCAATACAACATATTACGCAATACAGTTCAGTGAATAAAAACCAAATGAACACATGTACATACATTTACAACTGTATAGCAGTTCGATGCTAACTGAGCCGTCGAAAGCTAACGCATACTAAATAATAAACTATGCCCAGTGGAGGTTCAGTTTGTGAATGGAAAGGCTACTTAGCTCTCAGCTGTTAGCTTAGCTGATGAACCCTTTGAGATAAAGGCACACAACTTGTTTACTTTGGACAGGCGCTTGCGTCCTCTGCCATTAAAGAAAGAGTTTAGGGATCAGAGAACCATCTGCCATGCTGCGGCTTCACCAGGCCAGTGCTGTGGGGAACTGCGGTGGTACTGGGGAGGTTCGTGGAGAGAAGAGACGTGAAGGAAAGAGAGAGAACATATTGCTGTGTTTTAGTTTTATCGACTGAGTTTTCACACTGACGTGCGAAAAGTGGCATCAGGTTGCAGGAAGTGAGGGATGGTCTTGACACAAAGGATCATGGAAAATTGGGTCCAATAGCTCAATCTCCATACTGTGCGGATCCCAACAGCTGCCAGTGGTTTAATCTCAAGGTGTGTAGCGACCAACCTAGAATGGTTATTCCTGGGTCAGGGGCAAGATTGCGTTGATTTGTTTCTGAGTGGAATTGAAAAATGTCATTGAATAGAATTTATTAAGCTTTGTGCAATGACAGAATATATAGAGCTAGGGATCCATCTGCGCATTTCCATTGAGGGCAGGTTGGAGAGACTGAAGGATTTGGCAAAGGATGCAACATGTTTATCCACATATGGTGACTATACCGTCACATTTCCAGGACTGGAAGATGGATTCTAGCTGTCAGCCAGGGAAAGTTAGGTTATTGCAGATAGGAGTGGAATTGACGGATCTTGAAGAGAAAACACCCTCTTAATTTGATGCCATATATTCAGGGAGTTTTTAATAACGAAATTCGTGCCTAAAATGGCTGTGGGTGGTCTATTAGTTGAAAAAGAAGGGCGAAGGGCTGGAAGAAAGGTTTTGTGTGAGTTCTGTTCGGTTTACCAGGTGGGGAAATGACATCCACCTCGCCTGGGAATGCATTCTGCCAGTAATCGAGAGCTCTAGCATTTGCTGCCCAGTAATAATCCTGGAAATATGGCATACCTAGACCACCTAGAATATCTAAGTAATTGTATTCATCTATTAGCATTGGGTTTTTGGTGACGACAACTACCAGATATTACATTTTTGTTTAAGGTGAGGTCCCGATGAAATCAGGGTCCAGATTACCCATCAGGGGCATGAATTTACTGTTGGTCATGTTGATGGTAGCCTAATAGGTGCCAAAGATCTCTTATTGAGATCTAGTAAAGGTCGGCGAGATAGCTCCAACATCATCTGCATATAAGGAAATAACATAATCCATTCTAACACATGTTTCTGGGTATAATTAAAGGATCATGCCTAATGCTAATACATAATGGCTCCATTACGAGAGCAAATAGTAAGGGTGAGAAGTTGAAATCCTGTTGGCAGCCGCGTTAGAGACGGAATGGAGGTGACCTGTTATAGTAAGGATGGATGCAGATGGAAAAGCATATATCATTTGAACATATGAACCAAAGTTCTCCCACAGCTCAAACTCCTCTATTACCTTTAAAAGATAACTACCGTAATTTCCGGACTATAAGCCGCTACTTTTTTCCCACACTTTGAACCTCGCGGTTTATACAATGACGCGGCTAATTTATGGATTTTTCCCGCTTTCACAAGCTTCATGTCGCCAAAAAACTGAGCACCGTCACATAATGTGTAAAGTTCATTTGTTTCAATGTACCGGTAGGCACCTGCGGCTTATAGACATGTGCGGCTTATTTATGTACAAAATACATATTTTTTAAAAATTCAGTGGGTGCGGCTTACATTCAGATGCGCTGAATAGTCCGGAAATTACGGTACACTCAACCAATTGAATGCTTTTTGGGCATCCAATCACAGGACTGCCATCTTTGCATGTTTGGATTTATAATGTCTAACATACATTTAATTAGTCTATTAGCTAGTATTTTAATGAATACCTTTAAGTTACATCAGAGGGAACTAATGGGTCTTTATGAGGCTGGGTCTATTTCCTACTTATCCTTTTTAAAAATGAAAGAGATATTGGCTGAGTATAAACATAACGAGAGTCTATGATTCTCAATAGAATGCTTAACCATCCTCAACATCAAGGGGGCAATCTTTTCTGAATATGCTTTATAAAACTCTGAGCCAAAGCCATCAGGTCCTGCACACTTAACCACTAGGGGACACATGTATGGCAGAGAGAACTTCCTCTAAGGTGATTTCTGCATTCAATTATTTCTGCAGTCATCATTCAATTTAGGAAATGGGAGTAAGGTATATGAGGAATAGAGGTCTCTGTAAAAAAACAAATTCATCTCTTTTAGATCTGAAGTAAAGCCCCTGTGTGGTGCGATTGAATGAGTTTTCCTACTCGTGTGTTGTACCTACACTTTTCTATGATGATAGTGACTTATTTGACATTGGCATAAGTAAGAAAAATAAGTAAGACCAAACAGGCCTCACAAAAAAAGTAACACTAAACCTATCCCCACTAAACAACTTTCCCAGACAAAGTGTTATCACTTACCCATCAACATTAATGAAATGTTAGGAAATGACGTTACTGGTCATAACTAGAAGGAAATAAAAGTTAGCCTACCCAAGCAGTGTCAATCAAAATTGCTATTGAGTCAATAATGTTGTAGACTACCATACCGCCTTTCTACGTCACAGATCTTGACACGGATTGTGGTGTTCGCTGCTTGTATCTCCGTGCAGTGGCATTTTAGGGTAGCAATCTGTGGTTCGTGTCACCTTGGGCACTCTCCAGGTCATTGATTCGGGTTGTGTTAAGGGTCAGGGAGCTTTGAACAACTGAAACGATGCCTCCAACCCAGCAAGTCTTACAGCTAATGAGTCCTTCAAGTTTTGGATTGCAGCCAGGTTGTTCTGCTCCAACACTAATGGGCTAATAATAGCCTGGTTGCAAGATTTTTCACAGAAAAGATAACAAACATCAGGTATTTGGATACTTTACCTCTCCCTAAAACAGCTATGAATGATTTTTCAGTTAAACAGTTAAATGATTAGCTACATTTTAGTTGCATATTTGAGCCCTGAGAAAGCGCTAGTTACATTTGTAAATGACCTGACACTGAATATGAATGACAAGAAACTCTCAATATTAGTATTTTTCGATTTAAGCGCTGCTTTCAATATAGTCCGTCATGACATCCTTGTTAACAGAATACACAAGTGTGTTAGTCTCTCTGGCTCAGTTTTAGATTGGCTGAGGACTTACCTAGAGACTATTTTGTCTCCCTTGGTGACTACTCCTCAGCTAATACTAGCATAACATGTGGGGTTCCTCAAGGCTCCATTTTGGAACCTGTGTTGTTCAGTCTCTATATGCTGACATGAGAAAATATCAACAGAGAATACGATATTTTTTTTAATAGCTATGTCGATGATACAAAACTGTACATCTCTTTATCACCAAATATTCAGTACTATTAATAAACTGGTTCAACACATTCATCATATCAATTTGTGGATGACATAATTTCTTGCAATTTAACAAAGATCGAGGTTCTAATTAATCGGAGCAAATTTCTAGAGAGATGCTGTGCACTAATTTATAATCCCTGACACCAAATGTCAAGGAACTTGCAAAAGGTCTTGGCGTGCTTCTAGACCCGGATCTGAATTTTGAATCTCACATAAGTAATGTCACAAAAACAATATTGCTAAAGTGCAACCAAACTTTCCCAGGCAGATACTAAGAGACTTATGGACACCTTTATTACTAGCAGGCCTGATTACTGTAATGCTCTTTTTTCTGGTCATCCTAAAATAGCTATAAATAAACTATAGACTGTGAAAAATGCAACAACAAATGTACTGACCAAGACCAGAAAGAAAGCACATATCTCACCTGTCCCAAAGTCCCTTCATTGGTTGCCTTTTAGTTTGAGAAAATATTTTAAGATAAGCTTTTATTAATGTTCAAGTCACTCCATGTACCTGAATACTTGTCAGACATGCTCTCTATATATGCTCCTACTAGATCCATTTTAATTATTCCCAGGGTGATGACAAAGACATACGGGGAGACTGAAGTTAGTGCCTATGGTCCTCCCCTTGGAATAGCCTGTCAGAAGAGTTTAGGGCATCACAATCTGTAAATACCTTTAAAAGAAATCTTAAAACATATCTTTTTACTTTAGCATTCTCTTAATCTTAATCCACTAAATATATTTCTATCTTTTTTACAAGAAATCTCAAGGGAAATTGATGCAGGAATTATTTCAGAAACCACCATGTACATCAAGTCCACAAACAAAGGAATTCGAGACAATTTTTACCATCCACCCAAGAGTAATAAAAACTCCACAGAAGGACACTTTTCCAAACTCAAAGTAGTTCTTACTGCCGACTTTCTGTGTTTAAACACGAGAAATGTGCTTCGTCCTTCTCCTCTCACCTATACTCAAACCTCCATTTTCCTTGTTTTCTCACTACTTTCATCACTAACTTTCTCCCTCTATCAGTCCCTCATATCTCCTTGTACTGTACTACAGGCCTGTAGGCAGTCAGAACTGTGTGGAGCACCACTGGGGGCTGCAACACATCACCTCCTCAGGCACAGTAATTATTTGGCTCTTTTATTGTTGAATGCGCTGCTGACGGTCGGCCTGAGGGGAGTCAAATATATTTTTTGCCATAAAGTTTCTCAGAGGAGACTCAACAGCTGCTAGCTGCTCAGAAGACCGATTTCCAAAGTTACCCGAGGTGCTGGAAAGAAAGCATTCAGAGAATGTCAAACTCAAAGTTAGCTGCAAGTTTAAATAGGTTTTGATAAATTCTTGCAATATGCACAAAAGAGAGAGCTTGAAATCAGTTGGTTGTTGTGTGCAGGTGCAGTTAATCAGAAGACATTTAATTTAAGGTCATATTTTCATGTCAAAACTCATTATAACTTCAAGCACTCATACTAGCTACAACTGTGTTGCTGTATTTAAATGAGTGCAATGAGTCTTGAGCATGTCAACTCAATAATGCACATTTTTCAATGCTGCTGCTGAGTCTTCCTCAGTTTGATCAAAACCTTTGAAAACCAGTTGTGTAACTATAGTTCAAGGAAACAAACCAATTATTCAGAGAGCATCTCTGTGTGTTAAAGTAAAATTATGGAAAAAAGGTCCCTCTTGTTTGTTTGGTTAGCTTTGTTAGTTTTCAGGATACAGTATTCTTCCTTCATCCATGCACACACCTACATTACTGATTTCACTGATAATACACATAATATTGCTTTATTTATGGAAATAGTTTACTTTAATTAATAATTTTAATGTTTGATTAAAACCACATTTGTGTTCTTCTTTCTTCTTTGACAAGTAAGGCACACGACTCTCCAAGTCAGTCGGAAAGAACTATGCAAAGTCAATGTTTCGATGAGTGGCAGAAGCACTGCAAAATATAATGCATAAAATATAATGCATCCAACTTAATCGAGCACCTCAAGAAGCATCAGGCCTAAGAATTCAACAAATTCAACTATTCAAAATTAAAATACAATTTGAAGAAGCCATTAATGTTGCATTGCAAACACACAACACAGTTTGTTTGCAGTGTTATTGTGACGACAGAAATAACAGAAAAGGTTCTCAAATTCATTCTTCTTGATGACCAACGCCTTAGTGTCGTTTAAAACAAGAGATTCCACCGCCTGATCGAACACTTGGAACGACAATTCTGAAGTATTTTTCTGAGATCGTTCAACCTGTAATCTACAAAAACGGCGAGACAATGCTAGCAACATGAAGAAAGCCATGGACAACTGGGAGTGCCCAGCTTAGTCTACATTGCACATACAATCCATGTTGTAGTCAACAAAGGGCTACTGTCACAAAAGAGTGTGAGTGATGCCATTGCAAGTGCTAGATTGATTGTGGGGAATTTAATCATTCGCCACTTGCATATTCACGGCTAGAAGATATTCAGGCCGAGATGCGAATACCACATAAATGCTTGCAACAAGACATCAACACAAGGTGGAATAGTACGTATGTACTGATATAGAGCCCTTTGTGCTTATGTTGCAGATTATGATCTCCCCACAACACTGACAGCCAACCAGTGGGCCTTGCTGGAGAAAACGATGATCATTATAGCACAATTTGAAGATCTGACCAGGAAAATAGGCTCATCCACCTCCTCCACAGCTGATGTCATTCCAGCTGTTACCGTTCTCAAACGTCCCCATCTAATGAGAACAAGGACAAAGACTCTATTAGCGGCTCAAACATAACATTTTCTAAAATTGGCTACCCCTCTTAGAGCACGTCCCTCCAGTTCCCACGGTCTGAGCGACCGTGGGAACTTTTGATCAGCCTATAGTTGAACCTTTGTTTAATTTTTTGTTTTCCCAAAACTTTACAAGCAATGACGCTGTAAAGCGCTGTAAAGATGCACTGACCCTGGAAGAATTGAGGAGGATCAGAGACAGCAGAAAAGGCCCCTCTTGTAGACGCGAGAGCAAGAGCTGCTTTTTTTAAGTATTTGACAAAATTCGGGGGGAGTGTGAAGATCCTGGTGCGGCATTTGATTTATGCCTTTATATTGTTTTATACTGGAATTTATATTCCTGTTTGACGAATTTAATGCTGCGTTTAAAGGTTTACACTTTAATTATAATACTGTTAATTTTTTTCAAGTTGCCAGTGCACACATTATAATTGTAATAATAATTAACAATGTAGTAAATGTTTATCAATGTATTTATTTGTTACATTTTGTTTTACAAAGTTAGAGAGGCAATGTTTAAGTCATGCCTGATGTTGCCTTACACATAAAGTAATGATCCCAGTCACTTCCACACAGTTAGGCATACAGGTAAATAAATACATTGTTGATTATTAATGAATTAAACACTGGTATAGGTACTTGATATCGGCCAATACTCAAAGGCCAGGTATCGGTATCAGGACAGAAAAAGTTGGAAGGTGCATCCCTAATAAAAACATTTCAAAAACTGTGCACTCAGGTAAATTTAATGAGACAGGTTTGGAGTCATCTTCTCCAGGGATTAACATTTTATTTGGAATATAGCTTATTCTAACAGCACTTATTATTGCCAACAATAAAGGTCATTGGAAGAAATAAAAGTGTTGCTTTTAACAATTTTCTCCAGTTCAGGACATTAAAAATGTTTCAAAAGGTTATTTTGAACAAAATGATCTGCTTGTAAAAAAAAGTGATTTAAATATGTTGGAGCCGGTAGAACTCACCAAAGGTTATCCTTAGTTGCCGTTCGAATTTGGGAAATGTCATGACTCATACATGTACAGACACCAATATCAAACCTTCCAAGGGAAAATGGGACTGGAGCACACTGAATAATTCACAGGCTTTATTTATGCAAACTGTTTACACGTAACCCTGTTTCAGTGTCAATGCCCTGTTTGCACTCATCAGTGTTTTTCTTTTTTTACTTGCTCTTAGATAACCTCCTTTGGTATCCGGTTGTGGGAGAGTGAGACACAATTTGGGGAGTGTAGTTTTGGCTGTATTATACGTAGTCTATTTGCTGTCCCAGTCCAATAAACTGTGTATGGTAATCAACGATAGATGATCCAGCTTATTGTCCTTGCTGCACATTCTATATCTCTTTAACTTTAAACTTGATACAGCATATTGGAACGTTATATTCAAGAATTGTATTTACTGTCCCACAATAAAAGATAGGTGGAAATCCCTTTTGGTCCAAATCATTGGTTGATTATTATCTTTGATGAATTAAGGAAGCCCATAGGGGACTTCATTAAAATCATAATGCAAACATGAAAATAAAAAAGTAATTCCACAATACCATTATATTTTTTTCACATTTGTGTTATTTGAGAACATGCAATAATCCAAATTGTATTTACATTGTATGTTTTTTTTACATACTCATATGGATGTTCTATGAACATATTAAGGAGACAATGGAAAAGCTGTTTGAAAGTTGTACCCCATTGTTATGGGGTCGGACCAGTATCATAATGGATGAAAGCACACAGAAGAATTAACACATATTTCAGGATTCATATTTATATATGACTCACTCCACACAAATACTTTTCAATGCACTGAGTAATAGTTTTTGGTATATCTGAATGTAAAAACAATCCACATAAAAAAAAGGTTCACAAATGTTATTCTGATAAACTATTTTGTTTTAAATATATGAAATATAAATACATATTTGTAACTGTACAAACTATTGTACCTGCATTTACAAACTGCTTGTGATGTGTGAACTTCACTGCCTTTGTGTGTGGGTTTTTTGAGACTCCCCTTACGTTGCTAGATTCACAAATGTATTTCTTTTAAACAGGGAATTATCTGTAGCCAATCAGATGTCTCCTTCCTTTTCAGCAAATCACATTAATGCGCCCCAATGATAGTGTGATTTAATGTTCAGTAGACAATACTCAAATGTTATTTAAACATTTTTAATTAAAATGTAATATAAATATAAACAATGAAAATATACAATTTCCTAAACACAAATAAATTATAAACAGCATTTGGCATTCAACTTTTAAACTGCTAGAAAGTAGACAATGTTCAAATGCAATTAGAGAAACAGCACCCCACAGTCTATTATATTTACATGTAACCACAGTCTTTTGGTGACAAAATGAAAATGCAATCTATCTGCTTTCTCTGATTGCAATTGTGGATGAGCAGCACTTGAGACTTCGCAGTCACGTGTCCCGCCTACAGAGAATGATTGATGTCTTAACTGAAGACCCGCCTTGATGAGAGGCTTGACAAAAATCTTCAAAGGAGTGTGGTGAAATGTGAACGTTAATGCAGTAGACTCGGGGCACTGTTGCGCTTATGACATTTGAATCTCATTGCTAGCAAACTTTTGAAGGTGTCTTTGAAATTGATGTAACTACTTGAACACTTTTTATAACTGTGGCCACAAACGCTCCCTAACCTTAACTAAGCAGATTATGTGCCTAAGGCAAACAAAAACCTAACCGTAGTGGTGGCAGATGATCATTTGTACTGGTATTGTTATATTGTTTTTTAAATTGGCAGACTTGTTGCCACAGGTATTGCTATCATTATGGATTAGACTAGGCTAATAAAAATAATGATTGGGTGAAGATTAAACTTGGATAAAAAGATATGTTGTGTATATATGTAGTAATCATTTTCTTGAGGCTGTGTAAGTAGTTTTAAAAGTACTGTAGATGTTAGATAATTTTTTTCACAGTAGCAACAGAAACTAGGTAAAGTCTACTATGAATGGAAAGTAAGAAGAGAAAAAAGGGTAGAATTGAGCCGCAGACTTTATGGTCTGTTCTGTGGAAAATTGGACTGTCAAACTGTAGACATCCGACCCAAATTTCTGATCTGCCAGATTCAGGCAGAAATTAGATTGTTAAAATAGTCAGAGATGACCAATTAAAAAACAAAGGTAGACAGACAGCAAAGATATTTTTTGAGGTTTTGAGGTGGAAACACTAAGAAAGTACCACACATCCTTGTGTAGTCATTGTGAACCCACACCCTTGTCTTTTCAAATTCTACAAAGTCGAATGGATTGACTTTCAGGAAGATCTCCCATATCTGAATATCAAAATCAGAAAAAATAAGATAGAAACAATAATGGTTATGCTTTCATACAGAGCGTAATGAACCACAGAGTGGTGTTATGAGTATGAAAGTGATGTGAAGCATATGCTATGACCTACACAGCCAACAGATCACACAAACTGAACTTCTATGTCAGACAGCAAGCTCCTCCAACATCCTCTAAACACCAAATGAGGGCATAAATTCTAGAAGAATACTGTTCGCCCCTCTACGGTTGGATAGTCTATGAAAAGGAGCCCTGACGCTGTTCTGGAAGCTCTTTTAATTTGTCATCCATCTGTAGGCTGGAAAGAGACAGCACTTATTATCTGATTGTGGTTGTGATTCCCCTCCTCTTTCTGATGATTCAAATATCTAAGAAATATACAATATTACGATAAAATTCAGCACCAAGGCGAAGATATTGATCTTTCCAAGGGCCTGAGTTCAATCTCAAGTTCACAAGAAATGTTATCAGTGAAGCATAATAGCAAAAAATTCTCATCTAAGAAAATCAGATTAACATCTTTTTAAACAACCCCGCATACAAATTGATACAGTTGGATGGAAGTGTGGAACTCATATGCTCTTTGATAGATATCC
>CALSCE010009502.1:905337-954944 GCA_943593645.1 Bovichtus variegatus | reverse complement strand
CATTACTATGTGGAAATCCGTTACAATGGTTTATCTATCCACCAGGTGCAGTGATGAAAGCTGACGCAGTTTACTGCTGCTGAAATAGTCAGTTTTTATCATATTTGACGTGAGGAGCACAGAGCATACTTTTAATGATTATTATCATATCATGGCCTTGTGACATTCTCAATCGGCTGTTCGCCGGCTGGCCTTCGGCTTGGAGGGGAAATTCTAGATGGCTGCTTCTGTATATGATATGAATATTAATGAATGTATAATTAAACTTGTTTAAATGAAGATTTTAGTGTTATATTGTTTAAAAAAAAAAAAAAGATATAACATAATAATTGCATTATTATCTCAATTGGGTATTTATCATGAGAGATTATAGAGTTTATAATCTAGCAAATCAAAACGGGCCGCTTACGGCAATTCTAGTAGTTATGGAATTTTGGCACTTCTAGTGTTAAAGTTGCCTATGTTGTCCTAAAATGTAGTTGAATAACTATATTTACAATCATTTAAAATGTAAATCAAGACCTAAATCAAGACTGCAAAAAAAGTCATCAAAAATATTAAGCTTGCAATGCTTCCGATATGACCATTAGAAATGTCATGGTCCTTTATGGTTTCCATTTTTAAATTGCTTCTCCCATCTTCTTCACAGTTGCTTCTTGTACAGGTTTTCCGTCTACTCTTGACTACAATAAATATTAAAAGAAACTAACTAACTGTGTAAAAGTCAAGAAGTGACAAAATAGACATGTATGATGTTTCTCTTTGCAATGTGTATCATTTGCACTTTTTTGCACAGATCACATTTAGAAACACAATTCGAAATGAGAAAGTGAGAGTGTTCTGAGGACTGTATTGCTGGTCCAAAATCACTCTTTTCATTTATAAAAATAATAGAGTTGACACACACACACACACACACCCAACCCAAGGCCAAGCTGTCTGTCTAACGTTGAAGTAGCCATCGAAATTTAATTAAGAAATGTGCAACAAGACACAATACACCCAAACCTATAAAAACAAATGGTGAACAACAGGAAAATACAGCATGACAAACGGATTGTATTTTCTCCCACATAGGGCTAAATCAATATGTCATCAAGCATCCCTTGAAGGAGAAAGAGAACATATGTTTTGATTTTCTTCAGCTCCAAAGCTTGTATGGATTTTTTCTCAACATGTTTATACAAGTATTTTGAAATAAAAACTGAATA
This sequence comes from Bovichtus variegatus, assembly GCA_943593645.1. Classification (NCBI taxonomy): domain Eukaryota; kingdom Metazoa; phylum Chordata; class Actinopteri; order Perciformes; family Bovichtidae; genus Bovichtus; species Bovichtus variegatus. The sequence continues at coordinate 953,733 of CALSCE010009502.1, read as the reverse complement.
AGGTAAGGGACGCCCGTAACGTTAAGATAAGAGTTGGCTTTCAAGACTGGGTCAGTCAACCTGATGTGCGAAGCCGGGCTGTGCTTGAGCTGCGACTGGAGTAGCAGTGTCCCCATCGCCCTCTTCTCTCTGCTGCTGGTATACCAGGGACACGGAAATTAGATTGATTTTGGGTGGTGAGCCGGGGAGCTTTGTTGGTCGCTGGTCCAGTCCTGGAAAGTTAGGTGTGGCAGGTGTGGTGACAGTGTCGGCTGCTGGGGATGAGATGGGAGTGGCTCAGCCGGAGATCAGACAGCTGGACAGAATCAGTCCCACAATAAAAGCATAGTGATGACCTGGTTCTGTTCTTGCAGTAGGCTGGAACCAGGGAGAGAATTGGACTCTGGAGATGTGGAGCTGGACGGAGACAGAGAGACAGAGAGAGAGAGAGAGAGAGAGAGAGAGAGAGAGGGGAAGAGCGGGCCGCTGCACTGGAGAAGGCTCTCCAGAATTGCTGTGCGGCTCCTGTTGGGTCTGAACCTCTTTAATAAACAGTTTTTGTTTTTCTAAATCTATTTTTCCTCCTTAATTTTTCCTGGGTTAGCAGGTGTGGCTCACATTAGGGTTAGGTAAGGATACTGTCAAACTACATCTAAAATATGTAGGTCATGGTGCACAAGTCAATTCAATAGAACACTTTATAATATTTAAGAGATGCCGTTCAAAAATGAGCTTTAAAATGCATAAAGTAAGAGTATAAATGAATGCTTAAAACCCATAGATAACTAACTACTGTGCTCAGCAACTGTTGCAACCTCAACTTTTCCTTTGAGGAAAAAAGTTATCAATATTCCTCACCAACTCCGAATTAGGAATAGAGTTTTTAAAAAATTTTAAATTTTGAAACATACATTTGGGAAAGTTTTTGTCCTGATTGGAAGGAAAGTTTCTTGTTTGGACGTGCCCTACTCAATACAGGCTTCAAGACATTTTTTGCATTACATTACATTACAGTTCATTTGATTCATTTTGATGTGTGTGTGATGTTGCAGTAGTGCTCCTGTAGTCGTCTACAGGAGCAGTTACATGTGAATTGCTGCTAACAGGCATGGCATACACATGGAAAGGGAAGACCACAACGTATACAATTCAAGTAATTTTACTGCAGAGCAAACAATCCTTAAACTTCAAAGCAATGTGTGGTAATGTAATGTAATGTCACATTATGTGATTTACTTTTGTATGTAATGCATACTTTTCATGTGCCTATTTTTGTATGAGGGTATTATTTATCAAATTTTGTGTTAATTCCTGGAGTTGAATACAGATTGTGTGACCATGATCCATGATGGCCTGCAGCCCGTCTTCAGACTGGTGGAGGTGAGAGAAGAAAACACTACCTGTTGCCAATCTCTTTATATCCCTATTATTTACAGGACAACATATAATCTGCCTATAGGCATTACGCCTGTGGCTTGACAATAGTTTTTTGACAACAGACAAATAACTTGTAATCTTTTTTCTGAGTGGCTATGTATACATTTCCACTTATTATACAAACCAAGGTGGCTTCCAAAATAAATAATGCATATTTTTACAGTTGTCTCCAGTAGGATGAACATCCATAGCACATGTGTCTCTAAGCAGCTCAGCAAAATCTAATACATATTTAAAAAGAAAAATAAAGAGAATGTAGAAGGAAGGGAGATTTTTCTCAACTGAATTACGTTTATTGCAATCGAGTTTTACAACTGACTGCATTTCACCGGCCTGATCAGGCCACTGAAAACCAACAGCAATCAACTGAATAAATCACACAGGGAGAGGTTTAAGGAGGCTGCCGTTGGTTCATAACACATTTAAAATCAAATGCACAAACACACAGATGCATGAATGTGTGGAGGAACAAATGAGTTTGCTCACGCAATGCTATACAGAAATGCACACATACACACTCTCTCACTTCTTATGAGTCCAGGCAGCGGAGCCGAAGCATCTTGGCATGGTGATTTATTCATTTGCTTCGAGCAATAACTGAGGATATTGTTAGCGCCCCACCCATAAATCTGTGTTATTTTCCCCAACATAGAGATTTGGAGAGCAGAAGCAGCCAGGGGAAATTGAGATGATGAAGCACGATCTTGAGTTTTCTATGAGGAACCTGCAAGAGAGGGTGTTAATGTGTGAGCGTATGTGATTGTATTCCATTTGTGTGATGGCTAGACTAGAGAGTCCATTTTCTCATGTGGTCCCAATTGAAAATCTAAGTCACACCGCTCCACACACACACACGCAGGCACACACGCACACACGCACACACACATAAACTGCAGTCAGTGTAGTATACAATATATAAGACAATGAGGGATGTACTGTAAATGTCACTTCTCCACAAGCGCAGCGTAAAGGTTAAGGCTGAAGCTCCATTCCTTTAACTGTAACTCATGCTGCCTTCAAAATGGAACTCCTGATTTGGGTCCTGAAAATACTCCCGTGTTTATATCATAGAATTTCAAGTCCATGATATTGTTGCCGTTCAGATGGCACTGTTTCTTAGTGTCTCATCACAACTAAATGTATAGAGCCCTCTTCATAATCCAATGAATGAATGTGTTTAAAGGTCACACTGTGGAAGTTTCAAGAGGGTCATCATGTTTGGATGTAGTGGTGAGGAGGTCTGGCGTAAGAATAATTTGTGGACAAACTATATAAAATAAGACATGCGACATGTCATCTTTGTACATCGTTGTATATCGTTACTTTGTTCAAAACCCACTGGATGACATTCCTACAACAGATGTACGCTAACAAGAACAAATAAAATACATCCTGACTTACATCTGGATTTGTGAGTTGCGCTCTCTGGTGACGCTGCCAGTTTTATATATGTCTAGATTACCTATAACTATATATATATATATGTATACAGTGTGCATATGTTACTTTATATTTCTACTCCACTACATTTACAATAAAAAAAACATATGGTAGCTTTTTACCCCTCCATTCATCTTAAAATTATATTTAAGATTGCAGATTTGACAAAATGAAACATACAATCAGTTTTACAAAATGCGTTGTTACATATTCAAATACCAAACAGTATGTGAACTAGTTAACATGTCTTCCACCTTCACCAGACGCAACATAAACATGCTGTCTGTTAAAGCATCATTAAAAAGTAAATAACATTCTAAAAAAGGCCCATTATGTATGTTTCCTTGTGATACTTTCAGTACATGTTGATGATAATACTTAGGTACATTTACGTTTTTGAAATGTTTAAATGCAGGATTTTCACGTTAAAGGAGTATTTGCTACTTTTACTTGTAAATGATCTAAATACTTCTACCACTGCTGTCCTTTACATGAAGCTTAGCGGAATTTATCCTCTCTTTCTGTCTCTCACAACCTAATCGTCCGACTATAGGCGTTCACTCTTTCAGTGAAACCAACCAGACTTTACCACGATCTCCATGAGCCCATCATATAAACTGCTCTCCTCTCTGCTGCTTGTCGCTTCACTGCGGAATCGATGCAACCACTCCGTTCACCTCCAGGTCTCATCACATCCAGCACCCAGGGTTCCTTCCATCAACAGAAGCCCCGCTCCACATCACATTCATCCAGATCTTCAGGCCTTTCCCTTCATCTCGTCACTACCACCAGTGTCTAGACTCTATCGATATTCCTGTACTACTCATGGCATCTATACCCCCATAAAAGATTGATGACGTCGCAATAGGATATAATCACAGAGACTCTTCACATTTCTAAACTTTATTGTGCACCACATCAATAGATTTATTTCATCTTTCAAATGAAGTCCCTCCTGATTGAAATACATTACAGAGTTATTGCTCAGGTAAAATTGAGATGTCACCATCGTGATGATTGCTTATTTACAACGCAGATAAGAGTATAGACGGGTTTCCAGTTACCAGTTTACATCGAGAATGTGCACTAGCAGGAGGGCTGAAAACTCACTGCCACAATCTCATGACAGCTTACATATATGGACATTTTCAATATATGGACGTACAGTGTATGGACACCAGTGAAATTACCATTTGAATGTAAATGTGCATGTTGCACTCATCCTTGCATTTCAATATGTTTTTTTATTACAAGCCACACATTGATAGAAATCTTTTTGGCTGCGGTTAGGCAACATGACACACATGTAGCATTTTTTAAATTTTTTTAAGTAATGTTAGTATATATGAAATTCCTGCAGTTTATCTGCTGCACAGGTTAAGAGAAACACCCTCATTCTGGATATTATTCTAGTAACATCAGCATGTACCAGACACTAGATATATGTCAGATGTGTTCTGTTAGTGGAAAACCTCATATTAGAAGCCTGCAGACGATACATGCAAGACTTCCCTCAAACTAACTGGGATTAGTTTGACACATGATTTAACAATTAGTGTTGATCAGTGCTAGGTAATCATGAAGAGAATGCCCGCCTGTTTGTGACTCTCTCTTCTGAAAAAAATTGTAAGCGTAACAATGTGATCTATTTTCCCTCCAAAGCCATCAGTATGCACTTCTCTCAGCTGTCACCAAGTCACAGTGTGAAACTTCTCCAAGTATTTGGTGAAGTTTCTTTGATCAAAGTATTAATCAAAGAGGATGACAACTTTGGCATGTTCAGTACACAACCATACCCAATACACAACGACAGTGTGAGCCGTTTTACCTTAAAATGAGTCTATCCACCTACTCATTAAAATCCAGATAACGCAGATAATGGATGTTTCTCCATCCATACATTACTTTAGCAATTCATGCCAATTGGGTCACAAAACCATCTCCTCATGTTGGTCACCTGCTAAGCTCTTAGTCATTCTGGTTTGTTTTCTACTTGAGTATCTCATGATGATGTTACTCAGAAATTGTATTCTTAGCATAAAATATTCTATACAGTAGTGCATAGTTACTACAATCGGGATGATTGCAAATGAATAGTGGAATATAACAAGCATCACAACGTTCATTCACAGGTGACAACAGTTTATCGTGCATTCAAAATCAATACATGAGTCAAACACATGACTTATACATGTACTACAGCTATTTTTTTTTTTTCTGAAATTCCCTTGACATGACTCAGGGTCATATAAAGACAGCACTAGAAATCTGTTTGTGATTGATGAATGTGTTTATAATCACTCAAAACACAAAGAAGAAATCCCCAGGTGCTAGAAATTTCAATATTTTTTACAATATATTTTACAAAATTAACTGATAAAAATATCCTGCATGATCTCCTTAAAAAATGGAGGCCCATTTTTACATCAGATTATTATGTAGATCAAGCAAGACTCGTCTTTGTATAAACCACTTCATTTTTCTTTTTTTTTGTGAAACATAAATATACAAGTAAAGTCAACTTAATTTTAATAAATTTTCTCTTGTCATTTATGTGTGTGAGCTACTTAAGTTTCAGAGTAATACATGTTTATTTTTAATGGAAACCTGCTTATATTGTTTAATTTACGTATTGCTTACTTAAAGTGGCATCTGTTTTATTTTTCAGGAAATGTGCTAGTGTCATTTTTAAGTTATATTTACTCCCAATATTTAAGTTAGCAACTGAGTATTTCTTATATATCGCTGTGGAAATGATACAGGTAAACATAAAATTTGCTTTTTTTTAAAATAATCTTTATAACTTGACCTAATGCCTGATATGACTGTTTTATAAAGTGACACACAAACCCACCTACAGTCTCATCTTAAAGGTTTAAACACCATGAGCTAATGAAATACCATCTGTTAAAATGGCTAAATTATAACTCTTACCATTACATTGATAAGGCAAAAAAACAAAAGAAAACCCAGCACCTGAAAAAGTCTGCATAATTTGTCTGCCTTTTGTATCAGTATGTAGAACACTACTTGAAAAAAATATACTTCAGGTTTCTTTCAATCTGCAAAACAGGAAGAAGAGGTAATTAGCCACTATCATTCCAATTATAAGACTCTATTTGAAATTATGAACTCGGGTTGATGTTAAACTAAAACTTTCTTGGTTTTCCAATGTCAGCGATAATGCAAAATGCAGGGAGTTTTGCCTTTAGTGGTTCTGGCTTCACTGTTACACATGGTCAACTATGTTCATTGCTGTATATATTTTCAGTCAAAATAACTTCAAAATGATTAATTCCAATGCTACCAAGTTGATTGGCAAATGGTTTAGATTCTGGAGATTTAAACATGTTTTATCTGTAAATTGATGAATGTATTGGAAATAATGGTGAATATTTAAACTTCCCACTGCATTTATTCTCATAAACTCTTTTTTTTCCCATCTTCCATCTTTGATTATACATTTATTAGTAGCCTGTACTGATGCCTTTCCTTTATTCCGGTGACTCTTTAAAGCCACCTGAAGGCAGCAGGTATCTGTTCCATGTGCAGTTTCTAACTGAATTGATGATGCGCAATGTCCAGGTACAATTACCCACTGCATGAAGGTAACTTGATAACTCAATCACACCTCTAATCACCAGTCAGGCCTATTTATACAACAAACCCAACTTTTCCCTCCCAATTATCCACCCATCCATTTTCCCCAGACCCCATCCCTCCCCCCTTCTAATCCCTATCTGTATCCATCCACCCTCCTTTCGTTCCCTCTTATTAAATCCTGTGCCTATCTCTCACATCTCTCCTTCTCCAGGTACGGTCTGTAACTGGCTCGGATGACTTCACTCCAGAGATTGATCGCCAACACTGTTTCTCCTCCTCCCCGGCCTTCATACATCCATCCCAGACCGGCCTAAGGACGACCTCCTCCCTCACATTCTTCCCCTTCCTCACATCCCTTCATCCATCCTCAACATACTACACCACACTATATTACATTTTGTTAAAACTATAAAAATCAATTGTGGTCCTTGCTAGTGCTGGTAACATGTTCTGCAACCAGCACCAAACCTTTGCAGAATAAGCACAGAAACTTCTTTGCTTACGTGCAAACTTGTAATTTTGGCAAATTATTCTACAGTTTATACTGCAAATCAACGGGCGTGTTGTAGATGGACGCATTCACAGTCTCATGAAAGTCCTGGGTCAATTAAAACTTCTTTCTACGCTACACCCTTAGGGCTGTCCGTTCCTGCCAGTCCTCCCTCTGTGTCTCCATCCAAAACATCTGGTAACCAGGGCAACAACTGTGCATGCCATCTTCTTTTTAATGAGTCTGGCCAAAGTGTCGCCGGCAGCTCTGCATTTTTAATTACTTTAATTAAATATATTAATTTTTTGGCTGTGATGAACATGATGTGATGGAGATTGTTCGGGTTCAATTTTAATAGCGGTGTTCCAAGAGACAAAGGACTGTTATTTAAAAAATTCTAATTTATTTGTGCATCAGTACCAGGATCACGTTTAAGTTGATTAAGCAGGCAACTATGTATTTCCCACCCTGTCAGCACATAACAGAAACACTCAAATATTACTCAATGAAACCTTAAAACTAAATTAAACATGAAAGAACTACCACACTACCACATTTAATTCTACTTTTATTATATATGGCACTGGTATTTAAGTGATGGTGGTAAATGTATGGATCATTTCAATGACAGATAAAACGCACTATACAGAAAAACATGGTTTCTGCTGGATTTTTTTTGTCCAGAAAAGTGAATTCAAGTTGCTGTATATTTGAAAGCCATATATCTGAGCGCCATGACGGAGAGAGCCCTGTGTTTAAAGGGGATGAATGTAGGGAATGTGATTGAACAGGATTGTCAAAGCCTCTAACATACCTACCTATAATGTATGATAATGTATTGTTTTTGACCCTATCCTTTATCCAAATGCGCAACAGGTGAGCCTGGCCATGAAAATGGCAAAAGTGCGCGTGGCATACCCCCTACTCATTCGGCAGAGTTTATTTGACTGAGATCTGTGGCGCTCGCTAGGCTCACAAAAACAGAGGTCTAGGGATTAAGGCGCTGACCATGAACCCCCACGTTCTCTTTTTCAAATTCAGCTGGAGACCCTTGTTATATAGCCTTGTACACCTACCTGAAAATTCCTGCTTGTACAGCTTTGTTGCACCTATTAGGAAAGGACATATTACACCTTTATCATTGTTATTGGTAGATAAAGATTTGTGTCCTAATAATTCCCCTCAGAGTTCCGGGCCATCTTCAACCTGAGCAGAGGTTTTATCAACCAGAAAAAACGGAAAACAACTGTGTGGGAGTTCAGATGCTTAATATTACCTTGTTATTGGTTAATGGCATATATTAAAGTTATTGCTTTTAGGATTTTAGACATATGTCTCAATAAGGGAAAAGTTCTATAATGACACTGATCACACATGACAGGATTATCATGTATAGAGTTGCACTGCTTAATTTTTTCATTTGGGCTCAAGGTGGCATTTTACAGTTTGAAGACTCAACCCAGAAGAGCATCCCAAAAGTGCTCTACTAAGAACTGTAAACTTAAGAGCTTTATGATGCATTCAGAAATTCAATCAACCCTTCGACAGGTGATTTGACATGCGGCAAAACGCTGTCTGTGTGTAACTAGCAAATTATAACGGCGAATGCACATCTAGTTTCAGCCTTTTACCACCTCTCTTCATAGTGAGAATGATTATACATTTAGAGGTTGATAATTAATTCAGGTCATCCATCAAAAATAGTTCCAGACACGTTTTAAATGTCTGTGATACTCTTGTCCGGTCAAAAGGCTTGATAGAGGTGAATTTTTTATCTGTTTATGAAGTATAGTTGCAGAGATGGGAGAGCTTTTTTCTTTTATAAAATGCTTCACCTAGTCTGGTTGTTTTTGATACATCTCATTTGCTAATGGGAATGTGAGAGTGAGAATGTGTTACTGCTCCAATATACCTTGCAATTAATTTTGTTCTCTTGCTTTATTCCTGTGTAATCATAGCAATGAACTATGTGGAATTCACCACATGGAGAAATGGACTGCTGGACTTTATATAGTGCAATCTTAGTGATCACTCAGAGTACTTTACCCATTTTTACACATTCACACTAAATGCTGCTATATAAGCTCATTAGTAGGGGTTAACATTCACACACACCATTAGGAGAAATTAGGGGCACTTTGACTGCAGATGCTGGGATTTGAACCACTGACCTTCTGACTGGTGGGTGACCACTCTATCTCCTGAGCCACAACCGCCTGAGGATATGTTCTGTATGTGGCGTGACACTATTGTATCACAGACTGTCGCCCTCAAAAAATGTGGAGGTCAACACCAAACTTTTCTACGTCTGGCACTGTATTATTTTCAGTGTTTCTGAACAACTTGAATAACAATGAGTGCACAAGGGCTATTCACGGGACGCAAACTGCTCCAAATCACTGCTCCAAATCACTTTATTGGTCAATGGAGCATTAATATACAACAGTGTTTCACACAAAGGCTCGGACCACCCAGAATAGTTTATCAAGATTTAGTTATTCCTATTATTTATTGTTATTATAACAGCAAGGTTATTATTCATGTGAATGTTGATTGCAGTGGAACATTATTTTAATTCAAACGTTTGACTGGCAGTAATTTTAGTTTTAGTGTCATATAAAGGTTTATTTTTAGGTAAAAACAGGCTGTACAGTCTGTAAAGCACAGTGAGACAAATGTATAATTTGTGATATTGGGCTATATAAATAAACTTGATTTGATTTGAAACTTGATTTGATTAAAAGTTGTATTTACTAAAGCCTTGTTTCTGTGTTGTTAGGTCTGTCAAAGCGGTTGGTAAAAATATCCCACAACTGAGCCTGTGCAGTATAAAACATGACTCAGAGCCTGCAGCCATGTTAGTGGCTCATTAACTGCTAAACATGCTGATGCTTATAAGGTAATGTTCACTGTTCACTAAACACAAAGTACAGCAGAGGCTGATGGGAATTATTCTGCTTCAGCAAGTATTTGGTCATTACACAAATTCTGACCTGATGATGGTGCTGGACAAAAAGGTTCAAAGATAAACAAAATGATTACAATTTAAAAAACAAGTGGCAACCTCCGTGTTTGTAAAGCGAAGCCAATGGGGCAGTGCTTAAGTTATGATTTTCTTTCAAATCCAGGGGGCGACTCTACTGGTTCAAAAAGTCCGGTTGTGTAGATTTCTCACTTGATTTATTACCTCAGTAAACATTTTCCTGACGAGTTTATGGCCTCAATTGCTAGTTTGAGTGTTCATTTTGTAAATTATGGTCCCATTTAGAGTAAAAATAGACGATAAAGCAGCATACGCTATAAGGCGGGGCTACCTTGTGATTAACAGCTCACAATCATGGTTTTGTGCGGTCTGGGTGCTCTCTGTCTTACAACTTTAAAAATGCTATATTTTGGTCGTCAAAAAATGTCTTAGTTGTACTTTGCTCCACCCTCTCGTGTCACTTCTGATTGCATAAACCAAGATGGCGACGACCAAAACGCCAAACTCAAGGCTTTAAAATTGTAATTCACAAACCAAAGGGTGACATCACAGTGACTATGTCCACTTCTTATATACAGTCTATGCTCAAAATTTTAAATCTCAACCTTACATTTAAAATGTCAAACAGGTGTCTTTATTGCAATTATATCAATAACAATGTTCAGTTACAAATTCATTTGAGGAGTCTTGCTGTGAGAAGGGCCACATTTCTTTTTTTTACCCTACATGCTTTCATCTACTTTTCTACAAGCTTAAGAAAGAGGTTGACCAACATGCTGTTCTGATGTGGAGACACATAGTTCAGACTAACAGATCACTTGTCACTGGAAGCTTTTTGTGGCATAATTCTATGTTTTGTTCCCAACAAAGTTGTTTACTTCTGTTGTGCTGTCTGCCATAGTTCTGAGTTTTTCTTTTCATCCAAAACATTGCCAGCCCTACAGGTTTAACAAAAATGCTGACCGTCACCCAGCAACAACAGAATACATTTTCCAAAGGCCAAGTGAATGTACAGTGAAGCCTGTGAAAGCAGAATTTTCAAGTCTTTTCACTCCTATACAGATTACACTGATGAGTTCCCAGGACCCTGTGCCGTACATGGATGAAGTGTTAAAGATCACGTCAGCTATGCATTCAGGTTTATAACTATCAATATAACACTTTTTTTGAATACGGCACTGCTATACCAGATAGTAAAAATATGTAGATGTTTCTAAACATGTACAGATATTGAAACACTTTTGTGGCAAAGTGGTAAAATGCTGAATCGTTTTTCTCATAATAAATATTGCAAAAATTCATACACGGCATCTTTTGTGTGCATTCATCTGGTTGGATATGTAACATGGGAACAGCCTACAGAAGAAACACACTTGCATGCAGCTATCCCAGGATAGCAAAGCATATTATGTAATATGAAACAAAGAGATTTGTCTCTTTTTTGCCTTTTTACAGTACGGTATGAAGACCTCTAATTGTGTTCTTAACAAAGATACAGTCTACTATATGTTAAAACCTATTCCTACATAATATGTCTCATCTGTGTCATATGTGCCACCTCTATCTAACATCAAATAGGTTGTGTTCCTTGGTCAAAAAAAGGAAAGTAAATGCTTTAAAAGGCCTGACTTTAAATTAATGTATTGTTCTTTCTGTCCTTTAAGTGTTACTCAAGTTTTCACTTCAATGCCACTGATATTTTAATAATTATCCTTCCAGCTGTGACTGTTAAATGAAGCATGGTAGTGAATACAGGGGTATTGAAAAATATTGAGTTTTGAATTTTATTGCTTGGTATCAAAGCTTCAAACAGGGTTTATAGTATCTTGGGAGATAATTTGTGGAAACACTAGTGTTAACAACACCATATAGTGGGAGACAGAGACTACTAATCTTATCCACTGTGGTGCCATTTGTTCACAGTAAATGTTCCAAGATAGCACTATACTTTGACAGTGATATATTGATGTTTAAAAATGATACACACGGCACCTTTAAAACACTAAAGCTTTCATTGTACAACCACACACACACACACACACTCTCACACACCCACACACACACACACAAACTCTATGTTATTAGCCATGCTAGTGGCATTAATGGATTTGTTAATACTTTGACTTTTTCTGTAGCGCCACTAGCATGTTTACATTTTTATTTTTTTAATTAAATATCTTAACAACTATGGACTGGATTGCCATGAAATGGGTTACTCTTCATCATGAATGTGAATAACTTTGGGACTCCAAGAATTTAGCTGAAAGCATGGCCAGACATAGACTTATACAGCCGCACAGAGCTGCTAGCATGGCTGTGGAATCGTAGGTTGTGTTCACACATACAGATGCAAAATAGTAGACAATCTCTGGCCTCTCATGAAGCTGTAGCTCTCTGTGTGTGTTGCACTGAGCACCTAATTTACATGCTCCGACTTGTTGTTCGGTTTGTTTCCCTGTACAGAGTACAGAATCGTTTTTTTGTGGTACATATTTTGAACTGTTTTAATACAACAATGGACCAAAACCCAAAAACTCCATTTACAAAGATAGAAAGCAGCCTTCCTCACATGTGAGGAACTGGAAGCTGCTAGAGTGAAGTTATTTAGAATTGTTGTAGGATTCCAAACAATTTAAGACTCCAAAATTACATGTCCTCCCTTCTTTCTCTCTGTCCTGGCATTCATGCACACAGAGGAGTCTCTGAAACCTCTACCTGGATCCCATCCAACAACTCTGAGCTTCATCCCTTTCAAGTGCCCAATCAATGATTTAGATAAAAATGTGACTGTGTTGATGTTCAAGGTGCAGAGCAAGTCAAAATTGCCACCTCCCAAATAACTGTAATTTCAACGAGTGAGGAAGCTCAAGAGAGATGAAGAGAAAAAATTGAACTGTAATAGTGATGGAAGCAACATGCTTTTATGTAAGGACCAGATGCACTCTGGATCCTTTCTCGGACAGCTGGTGGTTTTATGTTTTTTTGTGTCGTTTTTTCCAAACGTCTGATAACCATGCAATGATAAGCTTCAGAGAACCATTTACAGGCACAAAGCACAATCCATCTATAAACTCAAGCCTATAAAAAAAAAATATTCTTCTGCCAAACAGTATGTCTTGAAAGCCCTCTCTTTCTCTCGATTTTTTTCACTGGCCAGAAATCTGCAATTACCAGCTGAAATGAGCTGTTTTGAAGAGGTTTCATTCTCCTATTTATTCACTTGAGACCACATTGCAAGGCTCAGGCATCACTTTGCTCTTTCTAGATTGTGACTCAAAGCTGACTTTGAAAGAATATCATACAACTTTTAATACACATAATGTTTCCTCAAGATGATTCTTGTTCAGGCAATAGCACATTTACTGTGCTTTGGTGTCCAGTGGTAATATCACTTCACTGGCTTTTGCTTCATGCTTTTAGCCAATAAAGACATGAAAGTGAGGTGAAGACGTTAATGTTATCCGTCACTTTTATAGTGGACGGTTTGGACTGTTTTCAATGAAGAGCTTTTAGCATGATACCCACATTTCATGTTGACTAACGATCTGAAGACCAATAAAGTAAAGTTGTAGAGAAGCCGCAGTAAAACATAGATCAGTCTGTATACTTACTTTCCTGGGAGGGTTTTTATGAGATTGCCATCACTATATAACATGTTCACAAAAAACAGGATGCACATGCGGCTTGGATTTTTAGGCTCTCTCTGTTGTTTGGGAGTGTTTCCACTGCTGTGGCTACATTAAAGGCAAATGTGATGTTTTTTTTAAATCCAAGAATCAAATAGAAGCTAAATCTCTTTTTGTTGACTGTGTCCAATTAGAAAGAGTCTAAATTCTTATGCTCATTTAGACAAATCCAATAATCATTGATTTGATAATTTGCAAAACAAATTGAGCTACATTTTGCTGGAATTACATTGTTTGTTTTTAATGTCTAGGCTACATATAACCATTGTTTCAACAGCATTTCCCAACTGAAACAAAAACAGAGTGGACGGCCAGCACTTCTCCCCACAGCGTTCAGATAGCCTCCCGCTGCAGATTCAGACTGTGCCAAAGTAATAACTCATGCTATAGGAGTGTTTATTGCTGTGTATATGCGACCACCTCGATCATAGACAATACCATATTAAAACATATGGTCAAAGTGCTTGAGCCCCGCTGCAATGTGCCTTCACGTTTGCGTTTCACTCAGTCTGTTGTGCCTGCCTTGTATAAGCAAGTGCAAGCTATAGGACTGCATTCTGCAATTACATTTCAGTAATTAAAAAAATTTAACCATCAATCTACAGTAAACTGCCTCCTTGGCGGAGGTCTGAGAGCATTTTCTTGTTAAGTACTGTATGTAGTTATCATTATGGATTCCCCCTGTTTTTTACGAGTCTGCTCACACTGATATAGGCTAATAAAAAAATAACATTAATTTAGTAAGAAAGTGAAAATATTATGGTAGGCTAAAAAAATAACAAATCATTCTGTGGCCCAGTCACAACATTTAAACATTTGGGGGCCTTATGAAATGATTTTGAAAGCCCGGATGTGGCACCTAAGCTGGTAGTTTGAGAAAACTGTGCTATTGGTGCTCTAGCTTTGCCTAGTTGCCACAATATTGTGGATTTATCCTAACTACAAAACTCTTAAACTATGTATTAAACTACAAGGAATATATTTTTTAATATAGAGCAAACTCCCAACAGTATATATTTTTTTCTTTCCTTTGCACTGATGCACTTTGCCAGTCTCCGGTCTTGTAGCCATGATGAAACACTGCAGAACTCTCTCTGGAGTGACTGCTGAGGCCCTGTAATTATAGCTCCATCAGCAGATAATGCTTTCAATTTGAAAAGCCTCAACTAAAGTAAATAGCAGCGGAGAGAGCCTCCGACAAGCCTGATATGGAGAAAAAAGAGAATATTTTATTCCCTCGGTCGGTAGAATCTCACAGTGGAAAGGCTGGTTCATGGGCTGTGTGTGTGCAGGAGTGTGTGCTTGCACGCTCACCAGGAGGGATGGACTCACTCAGCCTCATTAGCATGGATACAAATAGGTTCTTCACTCCTGATGTCTCTTTGTAGAGACATTGGGAGAGAAGAAGAGTCTCTAATGAAGCCCTGTACATCACAGTCTTGGCAATGAGGCGAGGGCTACAGAAAGAGAAAGACAGTAAAGACAGAGATGGAAGGAGCACGAAAATGTCAGGAATGAAACTAGATTAAACATTTTGTTTCATGAATGAATTTGCCCCCAAAAGACCAACATGACAAGACAGTTCTCATGGGAAATTTGTACTCATCTGAAAACAACTCGGACATGGATTACATTTTTTTAATTCTCACTTTCTGCAATATCGTGCATTGCAAGTATATGGTATGGTTGAGGGTGAGGAAAAAAAAACGTGGTTATGGTTAATAAAAGGGTAAACGTTAATTGCAGGTCTGTAATAGGACAATAACCGTGCTCTCGTGCATGAACTTTTTTTTTCTACACACACATCCATCACTCCTGACCTCCACAACCCTACATTCTTTTGCACTACATGTGTACAGAAAACACTTCTTCTTTCACTGGCACTGAACATTGTCATTGCAAGCAAATTAAGAAGTGTGGAATTGTCAAATATAGACACAATTTCTAGGAATGCTTTGAGCTGTGGATTGAATAATTCCAGATTATTACAAACTGGGTCTCTTTGGCAATCAATCCTGTCGGTGAGATCTGGGAGTTCTGGGATCTTTGAGAATTTTAAACAAACTCATTTGAAAGACAAATTATTATTATTATTATTATTATTACTTTGAAGGGTAAAACATTATGATAATGGATATAAATGATAACCAAAAGTGTCTTAAGACTTACATTGTAAAAACAGGAATTATTATTGAACCAGGGTGGTTTAAAGAAAGCAAAACCATGACTAAAAATCCTTGTAAACCTGCACTAACATGTATCTCTGCACACTCTGGGGTAGCGAAAACAAGCTTTAAACGCTATACTGAATATTATTATCTTGATATGGTGAATGGGTGTGAATCTGTTTACTTTCAGCAGTCACAGAGCCACATTACCATTTATTTGGAGTCAGGTTTCTGGTTATCTGATGAATGTAAGTCCAATACTAATGCTCATTCCAGCTCTGTTTTGCGCTCCACAAAATCCCGAACAAAATATCTGGGTCTTTAGGTAGTGAATTCTCTACTGCGTTCACCATCTAGTTGTTAACTTTGTCTTCTGTTTGGTTCTGAGCAGGTAATGCAGTGTGTCTATTAGAGCTTTTTCACTGGAAACAGCTACCTACTGCTGCTGGTAATGAGGTTGATGAGAGACTGCACCAAAATGATGAGCTGAAAAATGCTAAAACACTCCTAAAGATAAGGGGAACTATAGTCAGGTGATGATTCTCTGTTGGTTTATCACTATGAGTGCCAGCTTTTACATTACTTATAACAATTTGATCTAAATTCTATAGAAAATGACTGATTAGAGCAGCTTTAACTCAACTTAACCAAAACAAAACATTTTAGTCTTAAAGACTGAGCCAACTCACTAATCGTCTCCTCCCCACATGATGAAATCAGGGCAAGAGGAAAGGGAAAAGTGGGACAAAATGAAAGAGGAGGGAAGCAGTAAGGAAACAGAAAGACAGTGTGACATCTAGGATAAAGAAAGAAATATCTTGGGCTGCTTTCTAACGTCTGGCAAGAGACTCAGCTGCCATTAGCTGTCACTTCTGAAGACAAGTGTAGGAGTGTCATTCATTAGCTGTGGATCATTGAAAATGATTATAACACCACACTGTGACATCAAAGGACACATGTTGGCCTTGATTAATCATCGCTTTCATTCACGTCCCCTCACTGCAACCCTTCTCTCCAAAACAAAGACTGTTTTCTCCAAAACTAAAAGAACAGAGGGACTGAAGAGACTCTCAATTGGAATCAGTCTCCAACTGTGAGGTGCAACTGTGTTTTTGACTGTTAAGGGATTTTTTAAAGCTTAAACATATGCTGATATTTCTGGACTGAAGATGCTGAAAGACAATATTTTTGTGCTGATATTTATCTTTGTATTTCACTATTTCCATGCAAGAAATTTCAGAAGTTTCGGGGGGGCCAATTCAATGAGAACCAGTCTAAAATAAGGAAACATGAGTCTGCAGCCATGTTATTGGCTCTGTGAGGCTGTACTTCTGAACAAATGCTAACACATCTTACTTTAGCTTGTTAGAATGTCAAATTTGGGTGATTATCACTAAACACAAACTACTGCTGAGGATGATGGGAGTGGGTGGTTAACTTAAAAGGTATTTGGTCATAAACCAAAGTATTGGATAAATAAAACCAGGTGATAGCGCTCGATGAACAGTTAATTTATTTAAGTTATATGAGGGGAACATGAATGTTTCTACAAAATGTCATGGCGATTCTTCTCGTACATGTTGAGATATTTCACTGCAAAAGTGAAAACTTTGACCTGCTGGTGGAGCTAGAAGAAAACCAACGTCAGTAGGCTGCATCACCTTGAAACCATGAGTGTCTGTAAAAAATGTCACCTCAATATTAGATAACTAACTTTAGTAAAAAATGCCTCTCTTGAAACCTTTAACATGTCTGCTAACTCTAAGTGTAACTTTAATTCAATCAGGAACATCTTTTAACAGTTGCACTACATTGCAGCAGGCTGGGATCTGTAAAAATGTACAGAGCAGCTTCAGCAGCAGCATGGGGAGGTCCTCTGAGCTGCAGATTACACTGAGTAATAAAGCCTTCTGCAGGAGGTCATGAACGCTGCTCCTCCATGATTGTTTCTTGAGCTGCAGGGCAACAATCAATCCACTCCCTCCTCCTCTCACACTTTCCTTTTACTTTATTTATATCCCTCTCTCCTCCCAACCTCTACCTGCTGCTGTTGCCTTTTTGTTTTTCACTCTTGCCTTTTTCTTTATCACCTGTTTGTTGTTATTCTCTTGAGGCATCCCAGTTTGTATATGTGGATTGTGTTTCTAAAAAAGGAAAAGCAGAACTTTGTTTTTTTTCTGTTGTAAAATGAGACTTTTGATGGCTGTGTTAATTACAGTGGAAGCATGAGCCTCACTTGTGTCAAATCAACTGTGAAATCTTGTAACAGTTATCTGCCGCTGTGATAATTTGAGTGGAACCCTCCTGATGTTGATATATCTGGATACGTGATTAAGGTTCTTGCTAAGGCTGTTCGTTATATTGCAGTGCTCCTGTATACCTCTTCCATATTTTGTACTTTTTCTCTCCTCTCTCCGTCAGTCCATTGAACAATCAACTTATTGACTCCTCTCTTTCAACACTTTCTCCTCCCTCAGCATTTTTGCTTTATATTCTTCCCTGCGTGTTCTCATCTTCTCCTGTGTTTCACACGCTTTTTTCTTTTTGGCTTTTTCTTTCTCTGTTTTCTTACAGTGTCTTCTCTTGGGAATGCAGGTTTGTCAAACTGAATTAGAGCATCCCATATTTCACACGGTCAAAGTCACCCACTCTCAATTTCTGTCATACAGTTTTAAAACTACCAGCTGGACTGAGGCTCAGCTGGCTGTAACAGTATTCAGTAATCATAAAGCCCAACACTACAAGATCACTTGCTCTATTTTACACAGACCAGTGCACACTCTCCATTATCTTGAAAATCAATCATCTTGGCAAAATAAGCGTAATAATCGGTCTTTAAATCGTGCAGTGTGTTGCTGGCTTTAACTGGGACCTCAATGCATCTTTGACAAAGCATAATTAACCACACCCTGTAATAATAGTTCAACTTTCACATATCTACTCTAGATTTCCAGCTTCATTCTTTCAGCAGCTCTTTACTAATATATAATTATACGTTGTACCAATACACTAAAAAGATACAATATTACAACAACATTAAAACTAGAGACAATCTTGCGATGGGATCAAAACAGCAGCAACGCGAAATCGGGCTAGGTGCATAAAGTGTTCAGTCTGTCGACTTCCGACAGACAGAAATACAGACAGACAGACAGAAATATGAACACCTGGCGAAGTAAGGCTTATGAGTTAGTTCCAGCTACAGTAGGTGTCTCCAGGAGTTGGTGTGTGCATGAAGGGAAGCATTACTCCTAGTAAGTCTTGGGGCTACGGAAATCTGTACAGTTAAATAAGCACTGAAGGTTTTAAGATGTCATGAAACCAAAATATGGAACATATAATATATATATTTATATATATATATATATATATATATATATGATATGATATATATAATATACGTAAATATAGGGCGCCATATTTTCCATTTTAGGATACATATTTTTACAGGATCCTCTGCGAATTATACTAACACATGGAAAATGTGTTTCATTCTAATCTGATCCGATTTGCCATGTTAGTGGTGAACCAAAGGAATAGCTGTTCTAAATTGATTGTTACTTAAAGTGAGAAACATTGTGAGTTTAAAGCAGTTTCTATTTTTATTACATTTTGAGCAGTGATAATGTTTTCACATCAGATGTCATGACAACATGTCAAAAAAAAACAATAACATATTAGTTTCTGTTGTCCACAACTCCAATTGATGCCAGTCGGACATGTAATGAACCTGACAAACAGCGGCCTAAAGTTGAGGTTACCTGATCAGATTGAGAAACTTCAATTAGGCACTTGTTTCCTTAAGATGCAATCTTCAATCTTAAAAAAAAAAATGCATAAAACATTTCAAAAATCTTTGAAAAATAGATTGTTAGAACATTTTATCAGTTATTCCTTGCCCAGCTTTCCATCAATTATGTTAATCCGTTGAATCGGTTAAAAATAATAATACATTTTATTTATACATCTATTTTCTTCGCAAGGTAACAAAGTGCTTGCCAGGAAAAAGAACAGTATATTAAAACAAGGAACGACAACAATACAATACAACAACAATGCAATAAAAATACACATACAACCGAGAGATCATAAAAACGCCGGAGGATAACATAAAGTTAAAAAATATATAAAATGGCCAGGGAGGGATGATAATAGCCAGCAACATATTAAATATTCATAAACGTTTTCCTATAAAAGAAACTTTTTGGAAGGGATTCAAGATGGTAACGATGTGGCATATCTGAGTTCTTTGCTCTAACAGCAAATGCCCGGTCACCTTTGGTCCCAAGCCGGGCTCTAGGAACAAACCAGCTGCATCCACTTATCTAACGGAACACCGAGGCACATACGGGGTCAATAAATCCTTGAAATACTTTTTAGCCAGTATTTAATGCTTGAAAAGTGATCAGGAATAGGTTCATGACTGGCTGCCAGCGTGAGTTGGCTAGTACGGGAGTAATGTGTCCGTACGTATCTCTTAGTGCCTCAGTGTTAAAATTCAGGTGGCAGTGTTCTACAGCAGTTGGGATTTGGTGAAGTGGTTGACACCAACATAAAGTGCATCACAGTAGTCAAGGGGAGAAAAAGAAATGCATGTTGTACCTTATGTAAATCGGAAGGAGACAAAAATAATATCTGATTTTAGAGATTTTCTTTTGCTGAAAGAAGTATGACTGAACAACAGTTTAATAATAACTTGAGAATCAAAACAGAAATCTACATCAAATTTGTCCCACGATTTCTTGCAGTCTGCTGAGGAAAAAAAAAAACTTGCTGTGAACCAGAATGGTGGAGATTGTTGAACCAATGGCAATGAA
This sequence comes from Bovichtus variegatus, assembly GCA_943593645.1. Taxonomy (NCBI): domain Eukaryota; kingdom Metazoa; phylum Chordata; class Actinopteri; order Perciformes; family Bovichtidae; genus Bovichtus; species Bovichtus variegatus. Next base: position 933,130 of record CALSCE010009502.1, on the reverse strand, counting down.
CTCAGTTTTATCAAGGTTACATTTTTTTAAAAGTTCCAACATCTGGCATTTCACATAATTCACGCAAGTCTGTAATTACTGAGTAGTAGGGGATCCAGATCAGGCTTTTTCAGTGGTGGTTGTATGCTTTAAACCATTTAGTGAAATCCCACAACAAAAAAATAAAACAAGTTGCAATATTCTGCTAAAAGGTCTGTGACGCACAGAAACAAAACAGGAATAAAAGAATCTCCTTGGCAGAGGTGAAAATCATGTGTTTTGCAAGGTCTGTCGGACAGACTTCAATATCTGGCATGGAGGAAAAATTGTGTCAGTCAGCATGCTCAGTTATGAAAGGATAATTGCATCTTTGACTCACAGAAAGGCATATTTGCTATTACAATCAGAGTAGACACAGCGTGTCACATACTGACTCAGTTAGTGTGATAAAGGAGAGTCTGTGGATGGATAAAACAGAAATATGTTATTTAAAACCGACCTTAATCTATAGATTTTGGAAATTAGAGATGTCAGCAAAGGAACCAATACATGGATGTGTGAAAAAAGATAGAGAATTGTAACGGTACGAACAGTACCCAGGGAGAGAGGGACTCAATAGCACGACTCAGAGACAGAACGATGATGATGGTAATGTACTGCCGACAGTCCCTGTTCTCGTTCCCTCTCACGGATTCTGTTGTCGATCCGGATGGACATTAAGATGAGAGAATCTAAGTCTGTGGGTAACTCCAGAGGCGCCAACAGATCTTTAATGCGGTCCGACAATCCCCCTCTGAAGGCGTCGAATAGGGTTTGCTCATTCCAACCGCTGTCGGCTGCTAATGTCCGAAACTCAATAGCGTAATCCGAAGTCTGGCGGCTACCCTGTTGCAGACTAGTGAGCGCGCGGGCCGCCTCTCGACCTGGAGCTGTCTGGTCAAAAATGTTCCTTAAAGCCGCTGTGAAAGTCCCCAAAGACTGGCAAATGGGTGCCTCTCTGGCCCATTCCACCGTTGCCCATGCCTCAGCCCATCCGGACAAGTACGAGATTATGTACGCTACCTTGGACCGCTCTGTCGGGAAACAGGCGGCCTGAAGCTCAAAATGTAGGTCACACTGCGTTAAGAACGCTCTGCAATTCTCCAAATCCCCAGAAAAACGTTCAGGACGGGAGAGGTGAATCATGGAACTCGGGATGATCACTGGGGAGGCTGTTGCCAATAACCCCGTAGTACTAGGCTCTCCTGGTGTAGAAGTCGAAGGAAGTGCCGTTTGGAGGTGCGTACCCAGCTGTTGGAGCTGTCTAGTCAGCTGCTCCACTTGGCGACTGGTGGTATTCTGGAACATCGTCTGACCGTCCGTCAGGGACCGAACTCCTATGCATATAGCTGATAGCTGCTCCTCCAGAGCGTGAAGACGGGCGCCCTGTGCGCCGATCGCTGAACGAACAGTCTCCGAGTCGGCTGAGTCCGTGTTAATGACCAGTTCGTACTGTAACGGTACGACCAGTACCCAGGGTGAGAGGGACTCAATAGCACGACTCAGAGACAGAACGATGATGATGGTAATGTACTTTAATGGGTAAAGTAGACAAACAAACATGCAGGGGAAATCCAAAAGCAGAGTCGGGTCACAGAAACAAGGTCAATGCACAGATAGGTCCTCAGCGTAGCAGAACAACAGGTAAGGAGCAGGCGAAATCGGAGTCAGGTCACGGAAACAAGGTCGAAGAAGCCGGGAAATCAAGAACACAGGAAACGGGATCAATGCTGGAACTCTTGTCATGAAGAACGAAGACGAACTGGCAACAAGGGACAAACAACACACAGACTATGTACACCAGGAAGTGGGAGGGGATAACAAGACACAGGTGGAGACGCTAACGAGCAGAGTGGAGACACTAATGAACAGAGTGGAGACAGCTGGGGACAGGAACTAGAAACAGACACAAGAGGGAACATACAGTTAACAAAATAAAACAGGAAGTACAAACACAAAACATCTAACGAACGGGACGGGACCTGATAGAAATTGGAATAAGTGACAGTAAATAAACCAAATATAGGTGAGCTACATCAGCAAATCAGCAATTATCCTCCTGAACCTCATCAATACAATCAGGACACACATTGACACACACACAAAAAGATATATATTTAGCATACGCAGATTCATCACAATTGGATTGGTCTGTTAGATTATTTTGTTAAATTATGAAGATGTAGGCCCTCTGACGACTCTGTCACGGGTTATCATACAGTAGTAGTGTTTAGCAGTTCAGTAGTGTTTCACTGGACAGACTGTATTCGCATTATGACACATGACATTGATATAATAAATAAATCTTTGAGGGGAATTAACCAAATGTAATACATTCTTTCGCAAAATGTATGTCAGTAATTGTTTTACTCTGAGGTGATAGGATGTCTCGTTGGAGCAAGTCAAAGGCGTCATCAGCTTGTTGTGCAAGCCATTGACAGTTTTCGTGCTCGCCCTCCGCCTCATACTCTGCTGTTAGATGTAGTGTTTTCAAATGTATCACACTGTGCTTCAAGGTCTCATTCCATAATTTATGACCGCCCACCCTTGAGCACTGACTCAGCAGGTGTCTCAATATATTGCATTCACCTCGGCCTACTGTGAGTAACACAGGGAAATTAACTGTATGCCTTTCACTGTTTTCATTTCATTTGTCTCACGCTGGTCTCCAGTGCACCATTATCAAACAGCATTCTCCCTCTTTGAATACATCTGAAATGCTTGTATACCTCTGGATGATATACAGAGGAATAGCTATTCACAATGTATGTGTGTGTGTGTGTGTGTGTGTGTGTGTGTGTGTGTGTGCGTGCGTGTGTGTGCCTGAAACGTGTGTTGGTATTGATCTTTGAGAACATTGGGAGGGAATCACTTTAAAGTGAATAGGGCCTTCACCAAAAACTTGTCAGTTGGACTATTGTAGTGAGAACAACATTGAAACTGAATCAAAGAAAAGCCACAATTTTAGAAGAGCCAGAAACATTTCATTTACTTTGCTTCCTTCTGAAAACAAATTAAATGTGACAACAATAAATGTGATTGTGCAATAAGAGCTACATTGTTTTCATTATTAGTTTGAACATCTCTGTTGCGTTTCTCTTCTTGACAAAGTACGCAACACCCTGGTATTTTGGCTACGAGTATCATTGGTGACAAACACTTGTAATACAATCTGTGTGAGGAGCAACAACATTAAAGCTGCACTGCTGTGTCTATATTTTTTCTGTTAACAATGGATCATGATTATCTATAATGAGAAAGGGGCTATTTTAAATGACAAACTCAGAAAATGATCAGCCACCTCTGCCATTAATTTTTAGCTTTTTAGCATTTATAAATTCATAGATTTTTTTATTTTTTGCATGCAAACTCCGCTCTCATCAAAAACTTGTCAGTTGGACTATTGTGGTCAGAAAAAACATTGAAACTGAATCAAAGAAAGCCACAATATGAGCAGAGCCAGAAACATTTCATTTACTTTGCATCCTTCTGAAAACAAATGAAATGTGACAACAATAAATGTGTTTGTGCATTAAAAGCTACACTGCTTTCATTATCTCTTCTTGACTTAGTACAAAGGTATGCAACACGCTGATAACTTGACTTCAGGTAACATTGGTAACAAAAACTTGTAATGTGTAATGTGAGGAGCAACAACATTAAAGCTGCCCCGATAAATATTTTGAGAGAGAGAAAGAGAATGAGAAAGGTTGCATTTTAAATGACAAACTCCATTAACTCTACCAGCCACCAATGCAGTTCCTTTTTAGCTTTTTAGCATTTTATAATTCATAGTTTTTTGTTTCTGGCCAATAATCAACCTTGGTTTTTACCTGAGCACCAAACGGTTGGCCGACAAACTTCCTTAGTTAACATAGTGGAGCATGTAGCAGCTAAAGAGCCAGATATTTGAACTCTCAAGATTAATTGAAGACCAAAAACAGAGCTAAACAAGAGACCATCTTGCTAAGGGTTGAACAGCAGCAAACAGCAAATCGAGCCAGGGGCGTAAAGTGGGGGAGCCACTGGCCCCTTCCTCACTTCCAATCCCCCTCCTCCCGGCACCCTTGGTCGGACCACGGCCATCTGCGGACACATCCTTCATTTAAGTCTCTACTACCCACCTGTATAGTGTTGTGACTGTATCTTGCACGGTTGTGGCGCTATTGTGGTGACTAAATCTGTCCACATCGGGAGACACATATAAGACAGTGAATAATGACTTATATTAGTCAGGTGGCCAGAAACATGACCCCAAATAAATGATAATATTGCACTGTAACTACTTGATGTGTAAATAAGCAACTGTTTGCTAACACGTTTAATATTTAAACACATTTAAGAGTCAGGTTAGATCTTTAGTCTTTGAGAAACCTTATAGTTAGGGCTGGCTCCTCTCTCCAAATCTCCATCTCTATTTGTATGCACTCATGTCCTCTCTATCTGTACATTCATCTCCAATAAATGCATGTTACTAGGCGTCCTGGGCACCATCCCCAGAGTTTTAGTGTCTCTCGTCTTGCAGGTTGCTACATGTAATGGTTGGATCTGTATCATGGATTGTGGCTTTGCTTGTTGCTGTGATTACTATTATTAATGTAAGTCCTATTCCTAGAGTTTTTTTTATTTTTATTATCAGTCCTATTTGTATAGTTGTTATTGTTGCTATTCCTTTTATTAGTCATATTTTATAGTTCTTCTTCTTCTTATTATTATTATTGTTGGCGACAGCTTGATGCTGCTTGACATCCTTCTGGATCCATCTTTTTCATATGTTCACATTATCATTTTTGGCATATAGATAGTCTATGTTGTAATTATAATATGTTGTATCTATTGCACGTCTGCGGGTTCTTTAATTTTTCCTCCGTTCATTTTTTTGTTGTTGTGGAGGGCAGAGGGTGTGGTATGCTGTACAGGTTGTAAAGCCCCCTGAAGCAAATTTTATAGGTATTTTTAGGGGTATTGGTCTACATAAATAACATTTTATTTGCTTTGATTTATCTTTCTTTTTCCCTGAAAGAGATGATGGAAAAGGGACATGTCTTATTATCAGTGACATCTTAAATTTGAGCCAATACAGTAATGCTAATGTTGCCATCGTATAGTAATACAGCAGCTACAGAATCTGTATCTGTTTTCTCCCTGCGTCTATATGAACTGGTTTTTAACATGAAGCTTTACACAAAAGACAACACTAGAGCATGATGTTCTCTGAATAATTAAACATCCCCACATTATTTTATAATATTACACAAGTGGGGCCAAAATATCACATTATGAGAATGTTGATATTATCTTCATATTCTTTTCTTTCTCTGTGTATTAACTAACATGACTTGAAAGTCTAGAGTGGGTGCATATGATCTACAAACACAACTTTGCTAATTGGATTACAGCATTAGCATGGTTGAAACTGCTGAGATGATGAGTTTCATGTGTGTGATAAACTAGTTAAATTCCCTGTAAGAATTGAGCAAAGGCAGTGCGGGGGAGATAACTCCTTTATGTTAGATCAAATAGGCATTGCTTGAGAGAGCAAAAAGTTCTGAATCAATAAACCCCCATATTTGATGGGTTTAATTTATTTCAAAATAGAAATTAAAATACCTTTGTTCTGCCACAAAAAAAAAAAAAAAAAATAAAAAAATCCAGTTCAAACCTTCTTTCAAGCAATTTGGGCTTGATCTCAATTCTGAAATAAGGCTGTTTTTATTCCTAGAGAAGTGCTTTAAATCACAAATGAGTCCTGATGAGAAGGCGATGCATTAAATTTTGATCTTTATAGCTGTATTATTTAATGCGAGGAGTGCTTTCACCTTGAGTGCATCACACTCCTTTGATGTCTTGCCTTTCAATATCCCAGAGGAAGGAAGCTGTTTATTTCAAGGTATTTTCATAAGAATGTGGTGCAGCAAAAATTAATTACATCACAACACTGACAGCTTTGACCAGTTAAGAAGGAGGTGGTGACTGATCATCAAACCACATAGTATTAGACTCATATTGGACTGTGAGCCCTATCTCTGCTATGCTACATTCATGCAACTACTTGCCATAAGCAAATATGTTTTTGTTGGAATTGTAATGGATTGCATTTTTTACAGGGACATTTTTGTATTGAATATATTTGCATACTGTCAATGTATTTTGTATGTTTTCCCTACAAAATATGTTTTTACATTTTTTTTTGGGGGGGGGGGGGTTATGGTTATGCACTTTGTTAAGGTTTGGAAAAGAGTGTTTCAAACGCTGATTTAAGTTCAAGATGTGAAGGTCTGGCATGGATAAAGATTCTTAGTTTTGAATATTGAATATTTAACCAAACCACATATTTTCCCAAACCTTAGCCAAGTGTTTTAGCAATCTAGACCTACAGTTACAATACATGAGATGTAGGATGTGAACCCTAGTCTATGGTATCAAAGTCCTGTGCTTTGGACACTTAACCCTCTACCATGACCTCCTCACTAAGACGTCTGCAGTATTTCTTCCAATTTTCACAGTTTCCTAAGACGATCTGTTGACATTCCAGCCACTGTGCCATTGCCCTCTGGACACAAGAGCTGAGTGTCACACTCAAGGCTTTTTCTTAACCATTTTTGCTTGGCCAGCCCAAAGCCTGAAATGCACTTCAAATTACTCTTAACAATATTGGAAATATGGCTGCTGAAGATGCTTTGCTTTTGAAGCCAGCTGTGACACAACAGGAATGCGACGCAACACATCCAGCAGACATAAGGGGTAAGGATGCCATACAGACAGGATTGAAAACAAAAACAAAAACTGAATCTAAGCAGTAACAACATTTCCCCACTGGCATATTTTTGCAATCCCATTTTTTTGTAAATAAACGTATTTAGTAGAAGATAAGGTTGTAGATGTACTATAGATGTTATTGTTGCTGTGTGCATTATCTTTTCAAGCATTGGTGCAATAAAACTAGGTCATCTCTCATTGAGGAATCAGATAGGAAATGAACATTTCGGGTACACACATTAGTTCAGGGGTATTGTGTTGAGCTTACATTATAGGCCATGTTAATGTTTTGCTTTTTAAAATACCTGCAGGCACTGATTTTAAGAACTCCTCTCAACATTTTAACACATTAATGTTCAATCAGAAGAGTGGAAAAGAGAAGAGTGCCTCAAGTCAAAAGTCAACCCAGAACATGCTTTAGCTTCTATCTGAAGGAATTTTATTTTTCATAGAATTTGCCGCTTCAGTGGTGGCATTTCCTTTCCCAGAATCAGCATAGAATGTTTGAGCATGCAAAGAGAAATAATACATTTTAGCTTGAGTTTCCATTATGAACACAGACTGTGAGCTGGAAGTAGAACAGCACAAGAGGGAACACTCTTGGACCAACACTGCCATGTTGAAACCAGCTGATTTATCCTCTCTCCTGAAGGAAGAAATCAAATGGGATTGTGGTGTGTTTGTGGCACTAGCAGGAGAGTGTGTATGGACTGTGCATGCCACCAAGACATAGTTGTTGATGTTTCCTGGGGTCCAGGATTTCAAGGGTCCCACAGATTTGAGTTTGTTAAGTTGTTTACAAGTGTTGAGAGAGTTGAGGGTATAACCACAGTCCTTACAAATTTATTTCAAATCGGATTCAGCAGTCCAACCTGTCCTCAGACTCCAAACCTTGTAGATGTATTTCACAAAGGTTAGTTAGTTTGTTGAAGACGCCGCCGTTCTGTTATTTTGGCTTTAGTTCACAATGCCTTATATTGCATTTCTTTCTTATTCTTAACCCACTACTAGTCTACTTCTAGAACTAGTTCAAGAACCGCAGAGGGAACAACCTTTTACTTTATTGTTGCACTCCTAACCCTGAGGCCAGAGGTTCACAAACTTTTTTTAAACCACAGCGCCCATTCATTTAGATTTTTTTTAGCACCGCTTGTGGAAAGACTCTATGGATGGCAGAGACTGTCTGGCAAGTTCACCACTTTGGTCAAGACTTAAATATCTTAACAACTACTCGATGGATTGCCATTGAATTTTGGACAAACATTCATGTTCATCAAAAGATATCCCCTGACCTTTCCTCTGATCTTTTTGTTTTGTTTTTGCTTTTATTTAAATGTCTTGACATCTGTTGGATGAATTGCCTGACAATTTGGTTCAGATAATTGTTGTGCCCAGAGGATGGATTCATATTGCTCTGCTGATCCCCTTCCTCTCCCTCATCAGGTCAAAAATTGTATTTTTCCAAAACTTTGGTTTATGACCAAATACCTTCAAAGCAAATGACATTCCCATCATCCTCAGCTGCACTTGGTGGTCAAGTAAGGCCACAAATAGAAAGTTTTACAATGTCTTTCAGCAGATTTGGAAGTACAATATTTCATTAACTGAGGAAAACAACACTCATTTTAAAGATGTCTTACAGCTTATTTCTTGTGTCATCAAAGTTAATATTTTTGCTATTCCTTAAATTTTCCAGAATCTTTAGCCCTTTCATTTTAAAATCAACATAAGTCACATCATACATAGGCCGTGATAGGGCCTGTGCCCCGTGGGCCCATTTGGTAATACATCCATGACCTGGATGGGTTTTACCGTGTGTCAGTGGTTCCAGTCCTGAGAGACCCCCAGAGGTTCCTGTTATAGTGATGAACTAACTGATCAGAGTGTGTTAATGAAGTGTTCTTCAATAGCTGAATTAGCCTTACGACTGGAATGTATTCTGTCCACTCTGCTCCAAATGCAGAATTATTTTTTTAGCTTAAAATGGACTGAAATGCACACAGTTCTATATTCATATAATATTAACCAATAAAAAACTATTAAATCCTGTCTATTGCCTTGCTGCAAAATCAAGAATTTATTCCATGAAATCTGCAGACACCCAATGTGCTCAGCAAATGTAATGGAAGGAACTGCAGCACATGCATGAAGGTTCCACCCATATCAATGATCAGTGACCCTTATTAGCCTCCATCTCCAATTAAAATGTGCACTTCGCCCCATGTATGTTTATATAAATAGTTTTCTATAATTGCGCTCATATCTTATACAAAGTTATATTGTTAATGTCTTTGTTTTCTATGGCTGTTAATAATTGTGTAAAAGAGTGGTGAGGCCAATGAGAATTTTCTAGATTCTGAACAATAAAGTCCCTAATTTTTCTAACAAACGTTTCTAACGTTATCACACTTAGTGGATTTAAGATGCCAATGGTGGAGGCCACACACATAACCTGTATATATTTACAGTATATTGTCAGTGAATTAATGATCAACATCTTTGCTTTTAAACATAATTAATAATTAGGTAATGACATCTTGCAGTGGTTTTATTTGATAGGGCACATGGGCCATTATAGGGGTAGTACATGCACTTGACCCTGTTAAATGCTGGTCCCACTCCCAGCTAATTGATCGCTCTTCCTTAGTTACTCGTGTGTTGAACACATCTGTGATTTAATTCATTCAAATTTGGTCAGAAGTCAGTATTTTCCCAAAAAATATTCTGGTCTGCGTTTGCTGTGCTAAAGGTTTTAGTTTAAAGTGCTTGTCATAGGATAATTTTGACCTGATGTTGGCGTGGGAAAGAACACAAACCGTTACAGCCCTTTTCCATTACAATAACCTATTTTTTCTCTGATTGAATTGTTTGACACTACTATCTTGTCGTAGCCACGCTGAATGATCATTTTCAAAATATTGCATTACAAAGTTACAGTAGATAGAATAACAACATAGATCATATTACTAAATATCAGCAGTATTTTCAGCTGTATCAGCAACTTCAACTTACAAATACTGACACAAGCCTCAAAACTCCCACGTAGGTGGAACTATTTTTAACACCATACTAACGTAACCCTTGAGGGGCAAATTAGTGTCAGTTGCTAATGATAGCATGGAGATGTGGTGCTGGGCAGGAACGTGTTTGGGTACTTATATAGTGGGAGACCTGTGACAGACATTAATCAATAATGCATTAATAGTGTATCGATGTGTGGCAGCTGTGCACACCATCCATCACTGTGACTCCTTTTTCTTCAGTGCACAGTCTGTAGACTGACTGGGGAGACTGAAAACCTTTAAAGTAAAATGTGTGTTAGTGCATTTGTGTGTGTGTGTGTGTGTGTGTGTGTGTGTGTGTGTGTGTGAGAGAGTGTGTGTGTGTGTGTGTGAGAGAGGTGCACCTGGAGCGACAGGAGAAAACGACAAGCAGGTAGATAGAGTTAATTCCTTGGAGGGTTTGAATTGATGCTGACTGCAGGAAATGAAATGCGTGTGAAACTCATACTTTGGAGAGGAGCTTGCTCAGGGCTGTCAGGCAGAGGCGTGCGTGCGGACACACACGAGCACACTACAAACACTTCACATTTAAGCACAGACACACACACACACACACACTTCACACAGACCTCACACATAAAGATCTCTTCAAACTTGTACTCCTGTCCTTCCTATCTCACTGAAGGCACACTAAGATGAAACATTCTCCCAAAAAAGCTTTCATCATGGATATGGTGAGTGTGTGTCTGTGTGTGTGTGTGTGTGTGTGAGTAAAGAGTAAAGAGTAAAGGGGGCTCTCTTTTAAAACCCCAGAAGGGTCCTCTCTGGCACCCTGTTAGTGGAGTTGGATGGCCGACCCTCGCGGCAGCTTCAGAGAGGGTTTGTGATCTCTGGAGAATCCCTTTCCTCCCGGTACCGCCTTAATGATATGGGTCAGCTCTTGGCAGGGCACTTTGGTTAGGAGGACTCAGCAACACACCCAGGCCTGGACTGTGGATGCCGACAATATTTGTGTTGCACTTACTTTATTTTTTTTTATACATAAATGTTATTAACCATGCTCCTTTTTCAGTAGAATTCCATGCATGCTTTAAGGGACAGTTCTTGTCTATTTAAAGGCATACACAAATTAAAAACATTACGATACAATGACTCAAAGGTCACCATGTGACAACTAAAGCAAGCGCTTTAATGAGGCTGAGATTTTACTTTTATGTAACATGTTTTTTTCGGTTTTTAAATGACAATCCCTCTGACCATTATTTAAGGTTAAAGTAGGAAGTTAAAGTTTTTAACCTTTACAAAAGTACACTGGGCTTTTGGTCTCATGTAGGCCTACAGTTTATAATCAGGGCTACCTCTGCCCCACCGGGTTAAACATTTAACCAACACCTAACACGTTTTAATTCAATATCAAACCAGTATAAACAAATGCAAATGAGTAGTTCAACATCTTGGGAAATTGGCTTATTTTCTGTCTTGCCAAGAGGCATATGAGAAGATTGATACCAGTCTTGTATGCTAATTATGGAGCTAAAGCCAGGAGGTGATTAGCTTAGCGTAACGTTAAAGACTGGAAGCAGGGGAAAAAGGCTAGCCTTGCTCTTTCCAGAGGTAAAAATCCACCTACCAGCATATATTGTTTGTTTAATCTGTACAAAAGATGAAGTGCAAAATGATGAGGTTGTGATTTTACAGGGTTATGTCCCAGTGTATTTCTTGGAGGCTACCAGACAACCAGCAGAGACTCAAGGAACCCACTGCAATTTGGAAAGAGCCATGCTAGCTGTTTCCTTTTGCTTCCAGTCTTTATGCTAAACTTATTGTGTCCTGGTTGTAGCTTCATATTTAAGAGATGGACACAAAAGTGGTTTCACGCTTTTCATCTAACTTTCAATAAAATAACTAATGGGCACATTTCCCAATATGTCCAATTATTTCTTTAAATCTCTTGGTCAAAAGTATAACCTGTTGACTACTGCTGAACTTTTGTACCCATGCATTTTAATTTGCAGTGTGTATATATATGTATTTTTTTAGAGATGGCTGAAAGCTGTCTGCTGATGGAAAACAAATTGGCTTCACACCATTACCTGAAATGGGAAAAATACAGACTATTATGGAGCCATTCACTAACCAAGCAAAGCAAAGGAGAGCAACCTGATTGTTTTGAGCTCTAAATTTTGTAAATGAACACATTTCCAATGAAATATAATCAGGGATAGATGTATTTTGTCATCAATCAATCTTCTGAGCACGTTTTCACTGATGACTTTGGCCAACCGAGATGGGACCCTACCTGTTCAGGTAGGGGCAGCCATTATTTGATTTATTAGCTTTTCAGTAGTTAAGCCTGCATCCAAGAACGGAAAAATGACAAGTGTATAATTGTCTTATAAATTTGACATTAACATGAAGATAATTATAGCAATTTGGGTTTATGATCTAATTATACTGTGGGATGTCTGCAACATGAACAACTCTTATATTACCCTGGTTAAAACTGCTATTTAAGCTTCAACAATGTGGATCAGGAAAATGTCTGTTGTACATAATGGCTGATGACTTATTTGTTAGCTTTTTATTTGTGGGATTTTATTTAACACATTATGTATGATGAATCATAATTAAAAAAAACTGTCAGATGTTTGTCCTGTGTAATCTATCCGCCCCTCAGAATCAGCAGAAAAAGCCCTTGGCTGCATGAAGGTTTTGTTTGATTTCCTTTTCTCCACCTGGCAAGAGTGTGTAGTAGGTTGATGGTTGCACTGGGCTCACATATGGTGAACAAAAAGACTTGCAAAACACAGTGTAAGACAGCGACCTGTGAAATGACCCTTGAATTCATAAACACCCCAGGAGATCTGAGTAAACTCTGTTTCAGGTTTGAGACGTTTTTAACTTCCTCTACACCCAAGGTTGTTAGAACAAACAGCAGCAAGGGTAACACATTATTACTTAAAAAAAAAAAAAATAACTACTGCAACAATAAAAACAAAAGGGTAGCTATTTGATTGAAGTGTTGAAGTAAAGGTGACAGTTTGAGGCCAGACAGGATTCCTGGTTTTAATTCTAGCAGGACCAGCAAGATTATGCCTTGAGTGGCAGCATGACACTGAAATAGTGATCACTGCAACTCAGAGAGCAAGACCATATTGAGAAGGTAGAGTCACATTTCAAATTCAGTCACAAACTGCACAATGATAGCGGAGTCAGGCATAAATGGAGTCCTCTCGTCAAACATACAAGTGCCTGAGCTCTATCACTGGTGATTGTATGTCAGTGGAGTTTTACCGAGGAAAGAAGATAAAGACCAGGCAGTGGAACCCGGTTACAACATGCAATTTGGCATCAAGACTATACCGGATTACATATGTTGTAGGCCTCCTGTCATGTACTACATAGCATATGTAAGTTTTAGCTCTTAAATCTATCGTAAGCCATTATGCCATCTTTCCAGACCTCATGGGAATTGTATTTGTTAAACGCTAACACAAATCATTGTTATGTCCTTGTTAAATTGAAGGGGCTCAAAACCCCAGTCCCATGTAAAATGATCACTCATGTACGTTAGTGTCTTTTCTCTCAGGCCCCCAGGCCACCCCATGGATTGTGTCTTGGTTCTGTGAAGGTTTTACAAATATCAAACAAAAAATTAATAATAGAAACATTTAATAATTTACCTTGTTTTCAGTTGCACATGTCCTGTCAACATTTTACAGATGTCTTTTTTAGAAATTGCAAATTCTATACAGGCAACAGGAAATGTTTTAGTTGCAGCATATAGCTCTCCTAATACATTCATGTAAATTACATGCAGAACGTAGTAGTAGAGTTCATTTTGTTAGATATTTTTTTATTTAGTCTTAGTCCTGTTTCAAATGTCCTTATTTTAAAATAATATTTAGTCAACCTGTTTTTGTTTAGTTAAGTTTTAGTTGTCTAAAAGTCTGGGCATTTTAATCTTATTTTAGTCCAAGAAAACCATGATTATTTTAGTGTAATTTTAGCGAGTGAATACTGTTGACAATTTAGTCTTTTATAGTCATCAGATTATATTAAACATTTCAGTCAATCTCGTGGGCTCTCCTCCTGCAGACCCTGCTACTTGGCATCATCAGAGTAAACACAGAAAACAGAGAACACCGGCTCCAAATTCCAGGAAAAAAAGGTGATTTATGGTGAATAATGCACACATTTAAGGAGCTTACGGGATTGCGTTTCACTAGAGTTGTACCTCGTATGATTTCATTCTAACCCTACCTGGCGGCTACATGAGTCATCTCAGCACTGCGGAGTTTGAGACTGGCTGTCATTTCTGCACCAGCTGTAGTTGGTCAATAAAAATCAGTAATTACAAGGCGATAGAGCTGGAAGCTTAGAATGGGGTTGATGCAATCCACTCAAACAATGACAGCCTTTTCCATTAGCACATCTGGCTACACTAAATCCCTTCGACAAAAGGCTGCGATAACAGTAATTGCAATTCCAAACACAATTATAGCCCTCATTTATCTTATTTTCCTCTGAATTGTTTGTGCTCATTATGTTCTTGGGCTTGGAGAGCAACAGGGAGCAGATGTAAATTGAGAGCAGGCATGGAGCTATATGGTTGCTGTTGTCACCTCAGATTCATGTTGATAGTTTCCCACCTGTGCGAGATACCCTGAGGGTCAGACACTAACAAGACTCCACATCACGGTCACCCATCCGAGGCACGAACCCTTAATGTGAGATAGAAATATTTTAGTTGGCTTTAAATAGGCTGTGTCAGAGGCCTGCAGTAATAGATGGGAGGAGAAAAAGACAAAAGATAGTGGAGAGGCACAAACAACATTATGCTATGACTGGATTTATACTGAGCTATCAGTGTCATAACATATTGGAAGGCTACAGCAGGTGTCAGGACATGGACATATTATTCTCCAAAAACTTTCCATCCACATCACCTTCCCAAAACAGTGAAAATGGATGGTCCACTCAAAGAAAGACATTCTCTGGAAGTAAGGAAAGTGAAAAAATCAATATCGACTTTCATCGAGGAAGTTCGATTGTATAATTTCTTTTATTTAATTAATGAATCATTTAAATGTTGATAAATCATTCTAATAATACAGTTATTTCATAAATTCAATTAAACAAATGAGACACATATTCCTTGCTTTTAGACCTAATCAACACATTTGAATGTAGAATGTGAGATGTGGAGTGTGGAGTGTGTGACACCAGTCTATTATGTATGTAAGCAAAACACTGGCTATCTGTAGCTCCAGTTTGTGCCTCTCACACATAGCCGCTGGTTGCGTTAGCATTAGAAAGCCTCATAAACACGGACAGAAAAACAATGTCGTACATCAGCAAGATGTATTTCTCTTCAGTGGCAGTAAACACAACACACGGGCCTACCGATAACTGAACTGTAAACAAAGCTTAACAGAATATTTAGGGCTGATGAAAAGTAACAATAACCGCGATAAACAGTTTTGTTCAGGCTATGTCCTGACACTACTGACACTATATCTTCAAAGGGTCCTTCAGGTTGTTCTGGGTTTGCCCAGGGGACTCCTCGCAGTTGCACGTGTTCCGGATGTTGTCCATCAGAAAGGAGGAAGTAGTCCGAAGGGGAGGTTCTAAGAGCTTCTTTCTTTATTACAGAAAGGCATCAGTTATACTCTAAAGGTCCCTTAAAATCCAAAGCAAGTTGCCCTTGTGCGCACTGCAGTTTAATGAAGCCAGCAAAACTAAATTATTGTAGAAAACCAGAGATATAGAGCTAAGGCCACTCAACTAGATGCTATCCACTTTCATTCTGTCCATGAAAATCACCAACACAATTAGGGACAAGGCAAAACACTGGGCAGAGTCCAACCTTTTACAACTAATCACTTGACTCCAAAGAATTTGAACACAGCGCTTTCTCTGCTTATACAACAACTAGAAAGCAAAGGCCCGACACCCCATAGTGCCTCCACAAGACACACAAAGAGATGTAATAGTAAGCATTTTCTAAGTCAACAAAGCACATGTGGACGTGTTAGGAATACTACCGTGACCCCTTCCGGAATCATTGCAAAAGTGAAAATCAGAGATTCAACAAACCTTGTGCATTGGCCAAAAAGGGAAAGAGTCACCTCTTCTGAAACAGGGAAACCTGTGTCACCTTCCAGCACCAGACTGCACCCTTGGGACCTGGTTGGACTCAGTCGAAACAATGTGGGCCACCTCCTGACAAATAACGGGGGAAAGGTTCAGAGCATTGCCAGTCAGGTAATAGGTAAAGGATAGGATTTTGACCAGCACTATTGCCCAATATATTGTTGTTGGCCTCCCTGTAACCCACACCTAAGAAGTCCTAAGAGTAAAAAATGTGCGGAAGGGAATATGGTCACATGCAATCCCTGCAATAAAGAGCATAGGTGGTCATGGTCTGACCGGGAGCCCAAAAAAGGCAAGGTTACATGGATGTGCAGTGCTCCAGCTTTGACATTTTACAGATGGAACTAGTCAGCACTCCTGGTAAGCATCATCTATCACATCGCCACATGCTGGACGCAATGAACCACAGCTCAGCCCTTGCCCCTTCCCCTAAAAATACATCACCCCTGGTCTGTGGTTTGCCAACACGGGTTCAGCAGTGTTACAGCAGTAGTAAGCAATCAAAGTTTTTCTTTTCTTCTTTTTTTTTTTTCTCTAGGAAATTATTGTTTTGTTATATGCATGGAATTTATAACAAATACAGATTAAAGGACTGAGTTTAGGACTCTTTTGGTTTGCTTTTCTTTAATGTAAGTTAAAGTAATGTTGGCCGCTGCCAGCTGTTGCACATTACAGACACCACTTAATTAGAAAACCTTATGATATGCAGCGTTGGACTTTTTCATTGTTCTGCTTTTCTTAAAATTAAATGTTGAAAAGGGTTCTGATTCAAACAGACCAAAACAGACACATTTGATTGTTTAGTTGTATTTCTACCCAATGGACAAACTCTAGGTATAATGGTCTCATCATTTATTTGTGAAAATAAAAACAATTGAATGAATATATTTCTTTTAGTGTCATACACCCAGAGCTTGTCAGCCCACACGGACTTACACAACACTATTTACTATTTAACACAGAGGCAAAACACATGCTACTATCTATATGAGCCAAAACATACACACACAAAAATAATATTAATCAGATATTAACATTGAAACAATGCTTTCATTTATTGATGGTAAGCCTTAAACAAAAACATAGCTAGGGCAAAGGCCTTGTGTGTAAACATTTACTGTAATCTACATTCAGCAGTTATGTGAAACAGACTGGGATGTTTGGCAGACATTTTCATGGAAAGCTGAACTCGAAGATTACAGTTTAGAATATAGGAAGTTTAGAGTTTTTAGTATATAATATATATAATCAAACTAGACTGCATGGAGCATATGGATTCTGGAAACCTCTTGGAAATAATTCACGCATTTCCCATTATAAAATCAAAAGAATAGCCTGCATGATCAGTGCAATCTGTGTGAATCAAACATGAGAGTTAACACGTTTGTATAATCAGAAAATGACATTATGATGATTACATTAATTATAATACTTGAGGACTGTATTTGCTACATAATCTGTTCACTTAAAACACATATTAAGTATTCTAAATACTCACTTGAACACAGTTTGGCAATTTTGGTATTTGAATGTAGCAATTTTTAATTCAAGGTTAAAAACATTTCTCTTTTTTTAATGTGCCTATGATTGAGCTCTAACACTTGTACTCTTATTCTACTACACTTTAATTCTGGAAGTAGACTTCTAGTCACTCCTAAAAGGGAAGTGACTTTGGGCTTTTGCTCTATGGTTCTCTATTCGATGTTCCAAAAAAGATAAACAAGGTTACTTCCACTATGTTTTTATTTTTTTATTTCAATCATATGTTATATATGGATGTTCTTGAATTCCTGAACTGCCCCTGTGTACAAAATGTGCTATAGAAATAAACTTGCTTTTGCTATTGTGTTTAATACCTGCTATGCCATGCTGACGGATGACTGACTTCTCCAGAATCAAACTGTGGATGTGTGGAATTCCTTCGAGGTCACATACAGTAAATAACACGCAACAAACTGGAAACTGGATGCATTTATTTGCACAAGGCTGCAGGGAAGTGGATGTGTATACACGTGTCAACTATCTGACCACAGAGATCAGGGTGTGTTGTACTGAACCGGATACATGAAACAAAAGAGCTGCTGTCTTCACTGTGGCTGGAATGGAGATGACACGTTATCAATGTTTTAGATGACCCTCGTCTACTGACGTCACATATACAGGTCGGTATGTCCTGTCATATGGAGTTGTTTTTTTTCTTCTTCTTCTCCTGACCAATTCAAAACTGAGACCTGCTGCCTAAGGCATTGTTCTTTACAAATGGCAGCTCCAATAAAACCTGAGTCTGATATATTCTGACTTCTGGAGAAAAATGACCGGCTCTTATTGTCTGTTACTATTGTGGATTACATGTTCATTTCATTGTTCCTACTGATCACAATTGAGATTTGTTTGGTTAAAGAGCAACTTAATACCCCCATGTACCTTAACATGCCTCCTGCACTAATTCAAAGAATGCCTTCAAACCCAGGTTCCCTTATGAGCAGACCAGGCTTTGGGTCCTGTCTTAACCCTAATGTCCAATTTGCAACGTATACAGTTTTTCTATGATTCAATCCGACCGGACCACAGATTTGCTATGAGGTCATTTGATTGAATACATTACTTTTCTCTGGAAAAAAGGCAAATAACTGCAGTTGCCAACACTACTGGAAACAGCATGGATTGATAGAATAATACATTGGCTGTACATATGTTTACCAACTCAAAAAGTGTATTTTAGTGTTAACTTCATCTTAACTACCACAGCTCTGTTACCTATCGTCAACTTGATCTTGATGAGCTTGGTTCTGCTTGTATAATTTGTAATTTTTTTCAGGGTCCTTTCTCAGTTTTTATTTCTGCTGGTCGAGGATATCTTGCAGATGCTGCCATGTTAAGCCAACATTAGCAAAGAGCTCCAAAAAACAAAGAACAAACCCTCATCTAACTAAATTCTTGCATCTAATAGCAGATGGTTACGTCTAATTTGTGTGAAGGAACAGCGGATATTGTGAAAGGATGCATGCATATTAAATAGGGACAATAAAGAGAAGCAATGATTATAGATAAAAACTGGCTACTCATCATTATCATGAAGTAAAATTAATATATACATCACATTTTGACAATGTGGTAACCCTGCAGAAAACGTGAAATGCAACAATTTTAGTGTGAGGCTTCTATAGAATACCTGTTTGATAATGTATCAGAACAACCGACTGTTCTCAAAACAAAATAATGTCCTTCCTCAGATGTTTGAAAAACACGTAAATGTTTCAGCCAGCAGATTCTATCCTGAAGGACAAATAATCCTTTTCCACGCATGGTATATATACAATACTATGATTACTGCAAACATGTTTGCACAACAAAAGCAAACATTAATTTTGTATGAGTCACATGAAAGAGGTTCTGGGCATCCATTTGCACCCAGCTCATATACAAACATACACTCACTCATGCTTTGCTCACACTTATCACGCATACACATGCATATACAGTGCATATTCTCTTTCTGCTCCTTTCTTGAAAAAGCACAGTGTGAATCTGAAAGAAAAACCCTGGCTTGTATAAAGAAACGGCTGCAGGGCAATATTTGATCAAGCCAGACAGCTCCCTGCCTTGCTAATATTCAAAAGATTCTCTTGCCGCAGAAATGTGAATATGTAATATATTCCCAAGTAACAAAACAAATACAACAGGGGATACAAAAAAGCAGCTGAGCGGCAGTACGGCACAGGCAACTACAACATGCAAGGAAAATACATAATACACCTTTGATATTAGCATTATGGTTTGTTTACAGTGTGATGAATAAGAAGGGCCGGATCAGGTGTTATTTCTTTGTTCAGTTTATAGACACAGGACAATGAAGCCACACCAAATGCCTCCTCAGCTGTGGTCAACTCAGAATGCTGCTGCATTGTCATACGGTCCTGTACTGAGGAAATGGTTCTATGATTTCAAGTAATAATCTATAATATTTTGACTTCAACAAGTATGCATCCAGTTTGGTGATTTAACACAATAATCGACAGTGAATGTTTCTTCAGGAATAATAGAAATGGCTTTATACATGGGTAGATAGATCTATAAGTCAGTGACACTATTACTGTATGTTACAAATATAGAAAAAACTAAAAATACTAAAAAACATATGCCCAACACATTTCTTAAGGCCGGACAAGGTCTTAATTACATCCATGGCTGTCAGATTTCTTTCATTATTTTAAAATGCTTTTGTGGTCAAGGTTATCTTATAGTGACACAGAATGAATAATACCTGAGCCATCAAGGTATTTTCCCACTGAAGTTCTGTACAATTTATTTCATTCAGGTTTGTTTAAGTTCACTCTGAAGCAAAATGTCACAGTTAAAGAAGGGACAGAGAGTCATGAATATGTTTTGTCCAAACAACACATGTTGTTATTATTATAAGACCTCAAGCTGAAGTTTTCCTTTTTTCATTTTGTTCCTTCATTTCCATATAGTTCCATATCTCCCATTTGTAGAAGCAGTTATTTAAAAGTAAACTTGTTTATGACTTCATGAGCCCTACCTGCTCTGACAGCAAAATAAACTTAAAAAAGGTCACCATTTTAGAAGATTATTGAAGAACAGAAATCTTGAGAAAGCAAAATACTCAGGAATAAAAAGAAATTGGACCCATTCTCAACACAATTTCAAAGCACAGGGGCTGGTAAGTGTATCACCATAATTAGCCTTATAATCCTCATGAGATGTGGACCTCAAATCAAACCAAAACTATCTGCATAGTTAGATAACACTATAGGTAAAAAATTTGTTTTTTTGTAATGTGTGTGAACTGGCCCTTTAAGAAACACCTACTGTACAATGATAGCATATACTGGTGCACAAAACAGAAGGTGGAATAAATACATGAACACTATTTTAACTTTGAATAGTTATGCGATGTGAAGAGACTCAGGTAGGTGGTCTTTAATATAAAATTGTATGTTTGATGATCAGTTTGGTGAACTCCATCAGAAATATTGTAAACGTTGAAAAAATCATGATACATTTAATTGTCACGATATTAAAAAAATGTTTACAACAATGGTAGATACAATAAAACATACAGGAACATGTACTCAAGGTTCCAGGGTTTTAAATTAATTTACTAATGTGTAAAAAACATGAATAATGGGATGTTCAAATTTAAAAACAGAAAAATGCATTTCTATAAACTTCAAGGACTTTTAAAGTGAGACTAGTAAGAACAACACAATATATAATTACTAGATTGTTCTTCTTTCAAACTCAAAGTTACATTCCTGAGATCACCTGCTCAATTTTATTTACTTTTGGGTTTTCTTTCTACAGTTTAGACCAGTAGCTTTTGTTGGCTAACGGTTACCTAGTGTTGGCAAACTTTAGATAGACATTGCTGTGCAACTGGCAGTGCAACTGGCAGTGCTGTGTTAGTTTGGTGATTTTATGACTTCTTTACTTGTGCTACATCTAGCATTTAACATTATCCTAGACATAACTTATGTGGCTACAGTGCCTACTATTCAGTAAACAATATTTAAAATTAAAGTTAAATACCCTTTAAGTTCATAGGTTGTAGAATTTTGTCAGAAAGTTTTACTTTTACTTTTACTTAGTCGACTTCATTCAAGACCATAACTTTACTGACACTGGGCTCAAGTGCAAGAGCCAAAATGTGTTTTAGATGAGTGTGTAAAAAACTATTAATATGTCCTGTCCAAGGGTGGCCTGGACACAACATCAACACGATTTAACTTCCCCATAACCCAAGCAGCCACAAAGACATTTTACTGAGATTTAAAATGTGTTTATTTACAATGTGTTACAATAGAGGTAGAGCTGACAATTGATTTCAGGGTGGGCAAAGGCTAAAGTACCAAACAAACAAATCTAATTAGAAAGGTATAACAAATATAACCCAACGAAACAAAGACACCACATTGCAATATCTTATTTCCCTAACTAAGATAAACAAGAAAAAAACAAGATCAACAAAACGGCAGCCAACCCCTACAAACTTTTAAAGGACAAACATCCATCAGGAAAGCAAACTATAAGGCATCCAGTTGCAGCAAATACAAGTGTAGCCAGTTGGAAGGAAAGGGAGACGAGTTCTGCACTTTACAGCAACACCAAGTCTTATTTTTGTTGTTGATTGGCATCCGGAAGGAGCCGGTGGACCAACCATCTCTGCGGACTCGTACGCAACTATTTACAAACAGTACATCGGCACTCACACACCTGTCACACATCTTGCCATAACATTGAGCCATGAGGGTAAATCAGTGTGGGAAAAATCATAATCAGCAATGGTGTACGCTTCAATAATGGCCAATGACATCAGCTCCTCTAATCCCCTTTACAAATGCCACCAGAGAGTGCATAATAATGGTTGTCATAACTGAGGATTAACAGCTTTGTCAGAGGCAGTTTTACCAGAGGGATCTTACTTGTGAGGTGCAAAGTCGTCACAAACACATTTACGAAGCAGCCAGTAGGCCTAAGGGCCGATTAATTAAAATAAGCTTGGGAAGCGTGCCAACATACTAACTTCAACCCTTGCATTTTAACTCCGTTTTCTTTCTTTTAACGTTTACTTTATAGATAGCAGAGCTTCTCTGATATATATTGTTGTATTTGCATCTTAACTACAAAGAGATCGGTGATTTACTCTTATATTTTTGGCTGATGTTAAGTTCTGTTGCCCTGGTCCTGCCAGACACCTACATTAATATAAATAGATGTTTTTTTTGGGAGGCTTATTTTGACATCCTCCTGGATGCATCTTTTTCATATACAATCACATCATGATTTCCGTCACATGGATTGTCTATGTTGCATTATTATTATGTTGTTTATTCTCAACGCATGACATATATGGCACGTCTGTCTGTCCCTGAGGTTTCTTCCATTTTCCCCCCTTTAATTGTGGGGTTTCTTTTTGCGAGGGTCTAAGGACAGAGGATGTCATATGCTGTACAGCCTGTAAAACCCTCTGAGACAAATGTGTGATTTGTGATATTGGGCTGTATAAATACATTTAATTTTATTTGATTCTATCATCTTTTTGGGACAATATTAACTGCACATTTAAATATAGATGAAATTATCTTTTTAACCTGAAAACCTTTCTTCAGCCTTGAGTAGTGTCAGAAGGCCACAACAACTTCCAACGTTAAGGTAAGGTATGTAGCCTGAGACCCAAAAATGTTTCTTAAAAATGTTTCATTAAACGTAATGCTTTAAGCGCGTAGTAATAACGGATGGCAACTCAAATAAGTTTATCATATTTATCAACTGATATCTCCAGGATTTTGAAAAATGAGGGGGAATTCACTGCCAAGGTCAGCAGCTAGCAGTTTTCTTTGTCTTGAATGCTTATGTTATGAGTCATCTTAATTAGTACTGTTTAAAATGCAGCACAACAGTGACAGTTTGAAACTTTGATTGAAATTTGTTAATGAATCGATTCAGCGTGACACTAATATCTGACTTGTGGAAAGATCTTGTGTGTGCAATATAATATCTTGCCACCACCGTCATATTAGAATGAATGAAAATTCAACAATGTCCCTCTTCATTAGCATATTCTGGTTACAGATTATGGGGAGCATAAAAAGGATGGAATGCTGTAAAAGTGTGATTGAGTGAGTGTCTGAAGGCAAGGCAGAGAAATATAGAGAGGGAATTCAGATGTTGGCCTTCCAGTGGTCTTACATCATCTTTTAATGAGGGTCCTAATAATCTTCAGTGGCTGCTACACAAGGACGGGCTGAGTGGCATTCAAAGAGAATACTGTTAACTCTTTATGACACCAGTGCCAACAGGGAGAACACTGGGGAGACTTGGATGCATAGATTAAGAGATGAATGGAGGCAAAAGTGCATGGTTGGATTAGCGTAGGATAAGGGGAAAAAATGATTGGCCAGTTGAAGCAGTGGTCAGTAACCGGGTGGGAAGGAGTTTGAACAGATGAATCATGTGAGGATTACTGACAGATTAATAAGAGACTCAACTATATGGATGATAATATAGGCCTCCTGTCTCCTGTTCCAAATGAATGAAACAGTTTAAGTATCATTTATTGACAGTGTAAAGTGAATATTGTAACATCTTGGATTTGTATTCACTTCATGCGTAAATCTGCATATTGGCAGATAAATTCAGTTAAGCATGTGTGCAGCAGGCTTGCAATACTAGAGCGAACTATGGAGATCATCTTGGCTAATATTGAACTTTTTGTAACTTTGTTCATGTTGTTACAAAAGCACAGAAAGCATTTATGCAAGAGAGTTCTTGTGGATGCTATGTTAGCAACGCTAAGGTATGACAATGTCATTTAGTCGGTCCACCACTTCTCAAAACCTATTGAATGAATTGTCATAACATTTAGTACAAACATGCATGGGGCCCACAGGACGAATCCTAATGACTGGAGGATCACATTTAGGGCCACCAGCAGGTCCACATTTGTGTTTTTAGGTGAAATGTATCGACAACTAACGGATGAACAGCTATAATATTTGGTTCAGATCATGCTATCCTCAAGGATATATCGAAATAACTCAGGTGAACCCTTAACCTTTCATCTAGTGCCATCCTCAGGTCATATCTTGGTTTATACCTGCAAAATCACATTCCAGCTAGCCTCAGTTGTACTTTGTGTTTAGCACTAATAAGCAAGTTATTTGCATGCTAGCACTATAAACTATAATAATGAACATTGTCAACATTATAACTGCCAATTATTAGCATGTTAACATTGTCATTCTGAGTATGTTGGCATGCTGATGTTAGCATTTAGCTAAAAGCCCTTTTCCAAAGCATGAACCAAATATTCCTATATTAAATATTCTTCATTGGGGTGGCATCAAACAGAAACATTTGGTGATTAGAGCATGGTGTAATGGAGAACAGTTGTGTGGCATGTCTGATGGACTTGCATTGAAGCTCAAACTGGTCCACACCTCACTGTGTGTGCGTTGTTTAAGTAAAAAAAAGATGTAACAGCAGTGCTTTGAGCTAAATGCTAACAAAATCATGCTAACATTTTCAAAATAACAGTGGGAACACACTACATACTAAAAACCTGCTTCAAAATTGGTTGTGGTATATATATATCCTTTATTTAACCAGGTAAAAGCCTCATTGAGATTAAAATCTCTTTTTCAAGAGTGATCCGGCCAAGAGGGCAGCATGAACATTGTTTCCACAGTAATCACAAAACAAACAGACAAATACAACTGTCACACTCTACAAAACGAATGAGCATAATATGGAGTTAATATTCAATATTAAAAACAGTTAAAGTGCAGAGATCAAAAGCAATCACATCGACCAAGAGACCTATTTTCTCGATCCTTTAAAATGGACTTAAATTCCTCCACAGTCATTAACTCTGACAATTTCAGCTCTTTCTGCACATTATTCCAGGAAGAAGGGGCAGTGTGTTTAAAAGCTTTTTTTCCTAGTTCTGTTCTAACCTTGGGGACCAACATCTGTGAAATATTGTGTGAGCGCAGGCCATATTGATTTTGTTTTTTATACATGTATGTACACGGATAAGAAGGAATCAGCCCAAGGAGAGATTTATATATAAAACCCGACCAATGTGAAAGTCTGCGAGATGACATTGCAGAGATGGCCATTTAGCTGCAGCATACAGAGTACAGTAGTGTACACGATTTCCACAGCCAGTAGTAAAATGTAAAGCACAATGGTATACAGCATCCAACTTCTTAAGGCACTGATCAGATGCATTCATATAGAGCAGATCACCGTAATCCATCCAGTAAAGGTAAGAAAGTTGGAAAGATCAAATGTTTCTTTGCCTGGAATGATAAACATGATTTGTTTCTGAAAAAGAAACCCAATTTAAGTTTCAGCTTGAATGGTATTGTGACACAGCTAATATCAAACTAATAGTTTGACAACCAGAACATTCACTCACTTCATTATTTCAGAATTCCAAATTCTATGCAAGAAATATCTAAATTGAATAAGTGGATTGATGTGGATATTACGAAGCACATTTACTGTATGTTACCCAAACGATGAACGCTTTCCATTCTCGACACTCATCCTAAATGTTGTCAATTTTTGCGCGTAAAATATTTCATAATCTAGACAATTTGCTTACTAATTTACTAAGCACATTCATGCTCCCAAGTGAACCTTTTGAATATTAAGACTTTAAGAATAGCTAAATCCCCAGTATGCTGTTTATTGTGACCAACATTTCTGTATTGTGGGGTCATTTCAGCTTCAAACAGGACTATGGGTCTTGTTTGTTGTTTGTGGAGATCAGACAGCATCCCCCAGGGTATTTCGTGACCCATCTCTGTCCAGGTCAATCTTTGGTGTGGTTAAAAATGATACAAAGTATAGGCTGGTGCTCAGTATTCACATCATAACCATGTCAGACAATCGCTCAGTGATTGCAATCCAAACCAAGAGAGACGTACCTCAGCTGAGAACTGAAGAAATTGAAGTGAAGTGTGAGAATGAGCTATATCTTTCTTAAAAGTGTTGGCATTTGTCTGTTGAGTTCTATTTTACCCTCTTTTCTCTTTAGTGAATCCTGTATTCATTTTCATCTCATCATCCTTTTCATCGCCCTGTCATTCCTGGTAATGTCCACCTTAATCCTAGTAAACACAGTGTAACGACCACTCAATATTTACTTCCTCTAATTGCCACTAGATAGTGTCACAGTATTGAAAAAAAAGAAATGCCAGTGTCTTTCTAGAAGTACAAATACAATGTAACTTTTGGAAATGCTATCAAAACGTCAATTTCACTTTGTGTATCTTGGAGGCAATTAATAAACGTTTTGTTTTAAAAGATACTTTAAGAGAGCTATTTTGAGGCAATGGTTGAAAGTATTTACTGCAGGAGCAAAGCCTCCGTTAGCAGCTCTGGGATGTGAAGTAATGTTGGTGCAGTGGTCACATTCAGAATTGCAAGGCACGTGATCTACTCAAGACTAAATACCCTTTCACCAGTACACATTCATAAACCAAAACCATCTTAAACAATAAATGAATTTTTCTTAGAATCAAAAACACAATGACTGTATTATTAGAATGTGAGCGATTAGGTCTTGTAAAATGCGCAAAGTCTTGAAGAGTAGATTATTTTCTTGTCAGTCAGCTCACCTAGAAGAATAGTTCACATGCTGTATTGGCCCAACAATACAGAAGCCTGAAAAACCTTCACTGGAATGAATGGGGTACAATTCTCTTAATTTGTCCAATGCAGGAGCCATGACACCTAACAGGCAATCAAGAGCATTCCACAATATGCACATTATACAGCTTCTTATCAAACAATAGTCTCTAATCTCTACCATTTTCCTAGCAATCAGTGCTGCCAGACAACATCCCTCCTTATCTGCTGCTAGTAATATTTCTCTCAAATTGGCTAGGCATTGGAAAGCCTTGCAATTTTTCAGATCAATGTTCAGTCCATTGAATTCTGCAAGAAGAAAATACGGAGGGATTCATTTTCTACTGATAATGATGTGTCTAGTGCCGCTCTTCACTGAAATGAAGAAAGTTAGTAGTGACATTAATGAGTGTATTTGGACCCTCATTATGGATGCTAATATGGACACTACGTTCACATCTTTAAAAAAACAGTGTTAGGTAAAATGATCCATTGTGTCACTGTTGCAGCTTATCCCAACTCTCAGTCAGAGACTTGGTTATATGAAGCAATAATATTAAAAATAGTAGTAATCTATATTTATTGAGGACTTTTCAAAATCGAAGTTCCAAAGTGCTTCACAAACACAGCAAAATTAAAAAAGACAATGGAATATATATATATATATATACCCCTCCGAGAACCATCACCTTACCGTG